>OZ010748.1:1621521-2143894 GCA_963932245.1 Tachinus rufipes | reverse complement strand
CCAACAGTCACCCATTGGTATAATCAAATTATTTTGTGCCTAAATTATTAGTACCCAATTTATATTTTTATAATACCAATTTTGGTTACCATGGCAACAAATTTGTTCAAGCCCAAAATGTGATTGGCTCTTCAAAATTAGGTTCCAATTGGTGTACTAAATTAATATTTTACAAAATTGCTTAAATCTATCTATATTTTAATGTACCAAAATTTGGTTGCAAATTCTAAATTCTGTTCAATTTCTAAAGTACATGGCTCTTCAAATTGAAGACCAATCAGTACAATCAAATTATTTTTGCGCTAAATATTGCATTCAGCATATTTTGATGATACCAAATTTTGGTAGTCATGGCAACAAATTTGTTCAAGCCCAAAAGTTGATTGGCTCTTCAAAATTAGGTTCCAATTGGTGTACTAAATTAATATTTTACAAAATTGCTCAAATCTATCTATATTTTATTGTATTAAAATTTGGTAGCAAAATTCTAATTTTGGTTTGACCCCTAAAGTACATGGCTCTTCAAATAAAGACAAATTAGTATAATCAAATTATTTTTGCGTTTTAAACTGCTGGTATCCAGTTATAGTTTAATGATGCCAATTTTGGTTGCCATAGCAACAAATTTGTTTAAACCCAAAAAGTGTTGGTTTCTTCAAATTAAAGACCAATTAGTACAATCAAATTTATATTTTGCCTCAAATTTTGGTATTCAGTTAGAGTTGATGACACCAATTTTGGTTGCCATCAGCAACATTTACTTCAAGCCCAAAATTGGAATAGCATTTTAAAAATTAAGTTTAATGCAATTAATCTAAATTTTAGGTACGACAACTGCGTCATCGCCGTATTATTTTCAAAATTCACCGATTGCAGCCGATGGAATGCGTACATGCTAGATTACATATAAACGTAGCCGATAATATTACCAACTTAGCAAAAAAACCGCACTGTTCCAAAAAAATCTTGAAAGTAACCGAACTTGCCAAAGACCTCTACCTCTACAACAATCGCATTACATTGTGCCTGAAAGGAAAAGAAAAAGTTTAAAGGAATGGTTTTCAAAGATGATAGACCGCAATCCCGATGATGTATATGGAAAACATTTTGGGAGAATTTTTCTGCAAAAATGAAGCCGGAGTAATCAGCACTGTGTGTGAATTTGGGAAAACATTTCGGCATCTGGAATGCCGGTTCGTAGTAGTAACTTCCCCAAACATTTTGGCAAATTTTTAATTAATTAATTCCAGGAACCGGTTACTTCCTATTCGATCCAACCGATCACGATGAAATGTGTTGGCCTTGGAAAGATATTCCCGGAAAAGGTTACGCTTTCTTGATTCGCTTCCCGACTATTGAAAAAATGGTTCAAGTAATCCAAAGAAATGTAAATGCAAACAATGTTGATTTCGAAGTTGATTCCTATCACCATTGAACGAATAGTTACGATCAATGTGGATTATCCTGATTGTTTAGAGGATGCCGCGCTGGAAGGAGAAGGACCTAAATTGCTTTGCATTAAAGGTCTGATTTGCGGAATTGCTTTAGAGGATTGCGATTAATTGTTTACAAATTTTAGAAGATAAATTGGTGAAAGTTGAAGATGAACCGGTTGTTGTTGTGAGAAAACTGAAGACGATGATGAAGATGAGGGTCCAGTTGAAGAGGAACCCAATGATGATACTCCTAAAGTTGAAGAAGAAACTCCTACTGAACCTGTAGATGCTACCAAGCCTAAAAAAGCAGAAGAGGAAGTTGATTCAGAAGCCGCGAGTTGATAGCGTTACTTTCTTTGCACGTAAGTTGATTATTTAAATTTTTTTCAAATAAAAAATTTAAATAAATTTCTTAAAGGAGTTTATAAAGATATCTTTGAAGATTAGTTGAAGAAATTTGAATTTTCTTCTAATATCTCAAAATGCACAATTGAAGAAAAAATTTCTTCAAATCAAATTAGTAGAAAAGTTAAATTAATTTAATTTTTTTATTAGAAAATTTTGCTATCTTTAAAGATAACGCAAATATCTTTATTTTTGTCTAATTTTTTTTTCTTCAAATAATTTAAAATGCGCAATTAAAAAAAATTGTTTTAAATTAAATTAATGTAGAATTGAATTTTCTTGAATTTTTTTATTATTAATTTTTGGTTATCTTTAAAGATAACACTTATTTTTGTTTAATTTTATTTAAATTTCTTCAAATATCTTTAAAATGCGCAATTGAAAGAAAAAAATTTTAAACTAAATTTGTAGAAAATAGTTTTGCTTTTTTAGAGATAACGCAAATATCTCTATTTTAGTCTAGTTTTCTTTGATTTTCTTCAAATGTCTTTAAAATGCACAATTGAAGAAAAAAATTCTTTAAACTATTTAAATTAGTAGAAAATCAAATTTTATTTAATTTTTGTATTAAAAAAAATGTGTTATCTTCAAAGATAACGTAATTATCTTTAATGTTTGTCAATTTTTTTCAAATTTCTTTAAATAACTTCAAAATGCGTGGTTGAAGAAAAAAATCTGCTCTACTAAATTGGTAGGAAATCAAATTTTTATTTAATTTTTGTGATTAGGAATTTTTGCTATCTTCAAAGATAACGCAAATAACTCTATTTTAGTCTATTTTTTTTTTAATTTTCTTCAAATATCTTTAAAATGCGCTATTAAAGAAAAAAAAAAGTTTAAAAAAAAAGTTTTAAACAAAATTATGCAATTTTAGTTTTAGTTTTAAGAAATAAAAATTAATTGTTTATTTTTTTAATATTTTTGAAACTTGATATTTCTAGTTTTTTGAAAAATCAAAAGTTAAAAACGTTTTAACATTTTTGATTTTTTGACAAAATGTTTAGACATTTTTGATATTTGTAGTTTAAAAATTATCAGTTTTTAACAAAATTATTAAAGTTTTTTTAATTTTTGAAAAAAAAAATAATTTTTAAATTTTAAAAATAGATTTTAATTTTTATCAGTTTTCTGACTATTTTAAAAGGTTTTTCACTTTTTATGAAAAAATAAGTTTTTATAGTATTTGTTTCTGATTATTGCACAGTTTAAAGTTTTTAGTTTTTTAACGTTTTTGAAACTTGATACTTTTTAGTTTTTTTTTGAAAAAATAATTGATTTGTTTTTTTTTTAGATTTTTGAATAATTTTTTTTAGTTAAAAAAAAGTTTTGTTTTTAAACAAAATTAATAAAGTTTTTATTATTATTTTATATTTTTATTTTTCAAAAAACTAAAAATTTTATCAATTTTTAAATAAAACTGAAATAAAAAAAAAAGGAAAAGCAACAAAAAACTCATAACTTACTAAAAACAAAAAATTTCAAAAAATATGCTAAAAAACTAAAAATATCAAATTTCAAAAATTTGTAAAAACAAAATTATAAAATTTTCTTAAAATACAAAAAAAAAAATATAATTTTTTCTTTCAAAAAACTAAAAATTGTAAAAATTAAGTTAAACAATTAGATCTCAAAAACTTAAAAAATAAAGTTTAAAAACTATAATTTTAATTAACAGTTTACTAAAGATTAAACTTTTCAAAAAATTAAAAAAAAACATCAAAATTGTCTTAAAAGGTATGAACATTCATTTTCTTTAAAAAAAAAAAATAGAATTTTCAAAAATTAAAAAAAATTAAAAAATGATTTTTCAAAAAAATAATAATTTTATAAATTTTGTTTAAAACTAAATTTTTTTTAAAGTATTAAAAATGCTAAAAAAAAAATGGTCAAGAAACCAAAAATTTTAAAATTTTTGCAAAAAACTAAAAAATGAACAAATTCAATTTTTTTCAAAAAACTAAAAAAGAACAAAATAATTTATAATTTTGTTAAAAAACTAAAAATCTTTTAATTTTTAATTAAAATTTGACAAAATTTTTTTTTTCAAATTTAATTTTTTTTTCAAAACACTGGAATTTTTATAAATTTTAAAACTGAAAAGATTTACAATTATTTTTTGATAATTTTACTTTTTTTGATGCTTTTAGTTTTTGACAAAAATTTTAAAATTTTGTTAGACATTTTTAAAAATGAAAAAAAAAAAATTTTAATTTTGTTTAGTTTTTGACAACATTTTTGAAGTTTTTTACTATATATTTTTAATTTTAAGACAAAAAAAATCTATTTAAAAAAAAAAAAAAAAATTTTGCAATTTTGAGTTCTTTAAAAAAATTTAGTTTTTGAAAATTTTTTTTTTTATTTTTATTTATTAAAAAAAATAATTTTTTTTTGAAAATTTACATTAGGTTTTTGTTTAATTTTTGAAAAAAAAAAATGTAATTTTTATAAAAAAAAATTAAAAAAAAAAATTAAAAAAATGTTTGAAACTTTTAGTATTTCTAGGTTTTTGAAAAACAATTGATTTTTTAAATTTTTTAGTTTCTTGGCAAATTTTTTTGAATTTTTGTGAGTTAGTTTTAATTATAATTTGTTTTATGTTTTTAGTTTTTTGAAAAACCTTTTTTAGTGTTTTAGCAAATTTTTAAATTTTTTTTTTGTAATTTTTAATACTTTCAGTTAAAAAAAAAGTTATAAATGTTTTGATGCTTGAAAAAAAAAAATTTTTTTTTTAAATTTTTGATAAATTTAATTTTTCAAAAAAAAAATTAATCTTTAATTAATCTTTTAGGTTTTTTGACAATATTTTTGATGTTTTTTTTTTTACTTTTTTGTGTTTTTTAATTTTTAATAAAATGTCAATTAAAATGATGACATTGGAAGTTTCAAAAATGATAAAAAACTGAAAATTGATTTTTTTTTTCAAAAAAAGTGATAAACCTTTTGAAAAAAAAATTAAAAAAATAAAAATCTAATTTTAAGATTTAAAAATTCCTTTTTTTTAATTAAGAAAATAGAATTTAATTTTTTTCAGTTTTTTCAAAAAAAAATTTTTTTACTTTTTTTTGTAGATTATACTTTTTTTTTTAAAGAAAATTTAAATTTCTACATTTTTAAAATTTTTGAAACTTTTCAATATTTCTAGTTTTTTGAAAAAAAAATTTTTTAATTTTTTAGTTTTTTGAAAATTTCAAGTTTTTAATTATAAATTTTTTTATGTTTTTAGTTTTGTTTTTTTTTTTAATTGTTTTTAAACAAAATTATATTTTATTATATTTTCAGTTTTTATTATTTTTGAAAAAAAAATTTTAATTTTTAAAAATAGTTTTTTATTTATTTCAGTTTTTTGACATTTTTTTAAAATTATTTTAAAATAATTTTTATTAAATTTTTTTTTTTTTTTTGAACATTTTTGAAACTGATATTTTTAGTTTTTTGAAAAAAAAAATTGATTCTTTTGAATCTTTTAGTTTCTTGTCATTTTTTTCAAATTTTTAATTTTTTTTATAAATTTAGTTTAAATTATAATTTTTTTTTATTTAATTTAAAAAAAAAAATTAAAAAAAAAAAATTATGAAATTAATTTTTATTAATTTTTGACAACATTTTTGATTTTTTTTTAATTTTTTTGTCATTTTTAATTTAATTTAAAAGAAAAAAATGTTAACTACTTTATTTTTTTAAAAATATTTATTAGTTTATTGAAAAAAAAAAGAAGTTTTTTGAAAAAAAAAAAAAAAAAAAAAAGTTTATTATTAATTAAAAAAAAATTCAAATCTTAAAATTAGATTTTTATTTTTTTTTATTTTTTTTACAAAATTTTTAAAAGTTTTGAATTTTTTTTGAATTTTTTTTTTTTTTTTGAAAAAAAATATTTAAATTTTCTTTTTTTTAACTTTTTTGAAACAATGTTTCTAATTTTTTGAACAAAAAAAATACTTTTAGTTTTGGCAAATTTTTATTTTTTTCAATTTTTTGTATAATTAAAAACTAAAAATAAAAAAAAAAATTTTTGCTTAGAAACTAAGATTAAAAAAATCTTTTTTTTTTTTTCAAAAAACTAGAAATATTGAAAGTTTCAAAAATGTTAAAAATCAAAAAATTCAAATTTAAAAAAAAAAGTGAAAAACCTTCAAGATTAGAAAAAAAACTGATAAAAATAAAATTCTATTTCTAAGATTTGAAAATTCATTTTTTTTTCAAAAATAATAAAAAAGCTAAAATTGAATTTTTTTTAAAACTATTTTTTTTTACAAAATACTATTTTTTTTTTAATTAACTAAAAATGTTGAAAGTTTTAAATAAATTGTAAAAAATGCAAAAATTTCAAAATTTTCTTTTTTTTTTCAAATGCTAGAAGTATCAAAAATATAGTTATAGACTGAACATTAATTTTTTTTAGTTGAAAATCAAAAATTTCAAAAATGTCTAAAAATTAAAAATTACAAAAAACTAAAATAACTCAAAAAAGTCAATAATTCTAATAAATTAAAGAAATAAATCAAAAAACCAAAGATTTCAAATATACTTGAAAAATTTAAAAATTATAATTTTTTTAAACTCAATTTTTCAAAAATGTTAAAAATTACAAAAAACTAAAAAAACTCAAAAAAGTCAATAATTCTAATAAATTAAAAAAATAAATAAAAAAACCAAAGATTTCAAATAAAATTGAAAAATTGAAAAATTTTAAATTGAAAATTTTTTTAAATCAATTTTTTAAAAATGTTAAATTAAAAAACTGAGTTTTTAAGTAATTTTTTCAAAAAAAAAAATTTTTTTTTTTTAATCAAAATTTGTCAAAATATTAACTATTCAAAAAATTTGTCAAAAAACTAAAAACTTCTTGAACATTTTGATAATTTTACATTTTAATTATAAATTTTTTGGTGCTTTTAGTTAGAAACAATAGAAATTTAGTTGAAAAAAAAATGCCAAGAAACTATAAGACTAAAAAAAATCAATTTTTTTTTCAACAAACTGAAAATATCGAAATGTTAAAAAACTTTTTTTTCCAAATAATTTTTTTTTCATAAAAATTACAAAAAAAATGAAAAACCTTCAAAACAAAAACTAAAAAAAATAAAAATCTATTTTTAAAATTTAAAAATTCATTTTTTTATAATAAAAAACTGAAAATTTAAATATGTATTTTTTTCAAAACACTATTTTTTAAACTAAAAAATATTAAAAATTTAAAAAAACAAAAATAAAAACCTCAAAAATGTTGTCAAAAACTAAACAGTGTTTAAATTTTTGTTTTCAAAAGCTTATAATTTTAAAAACAAAATCAAAGATTTGACAAAGAACAAAAGATTTAAAAATTATTTTTTTCATCAAAAAACTAAAAATTTCATAAATTTTGTTCAAAATTAAAATTTTAATTTTTTTTAAAGCATCAATTATTTTGTTAAAAACTGATATTTTTTTAAATTAAAAATATCAAAAATTTAAGAAAATTGTCAAAAAATCAAAAATTTTGACAAACTAAAAACATTTTTAACTCAATTGTTTTTTCACAAAACTAGAATATCAAGTTTCAAAAATAATAAAAAACTAAAAAAAATTTTTTAAAAAAACTTTGAACTTAAAATTTTTAAAACTAAAAAAAAAAAATAATTTCAAAAAAATTAACTTGAAACAGCAAAAAAATTAGCCAATAAAATTAATAATTTTTGTAAATTATTAAAAAATTTTTTTTTCAAAAAGTTAGATTTTTTGAAGTATTAAAATTACAAAAAAATCATCATTTTGTGTTTTTTTAAATAAATATAAATAATTTAAAAATAAATCGTTTAAAATTTAAATTTTTTTTTTTTCAAAAAACAAAGCATTTAATAAATTAAAATTTTGTTAAAAACCTAAACAAGAATTAAAAATTTCAATTTTTGTTTAAAAAAACTAGAAATATAAGCTTTTTTTTAGCTAAAATTGTTTTTGTTAATTTTTGATAACTTTGTCAATTAAATTTAACTATAGTTTTTAAAAATTTTGTTTAAAAAAATTATAAATTTTTATAAATTAAAACTATAAATATGTATGTTGAATCCTACCGACTGCGCCAAAACGGTGTTTGTTTCTAAATTAAAGATTTTTATAATCTAAACAATTTAATTTATTGTTAAACAATTAAATTATTTGTGGTTCAAGTTGCAAATTTGATTCAATTTATAAAAACTCCTACCGGCTGCGCTAAAATTAATAAATAACATTTTTGCAATTTTTTTAAATTTTATTGTGCAATATTTGTTATTACTTAACATGCCACTAATTGATAATTAAAATTAACTTTTGTTCTTAGCCCTAGTTCCCGATCGAATCGGCATCCTATTAGCCGACTTGCACCAAAACGACGTCGACTTCAATCAATGCAGATCAAACAAATGCCTCTGCAACGCATTAGCTGCACTTGTAATGTTGCGCGAATGCAAATCCCGTTATTGGACCACAAAACGCCTAACAAACGTGCTCCGATTAGGCTACAGAATTTGCAGAGAATCAATGAAACTTGTTCCCGCAACCGAGGTATTTAAAATAGAAGACATAACCCGCAAAATTGATTTGGGCGAAGAAAGCTACACACCCATCATAACCAAATATGGCGCAATCGGTAGATTACAATCAATTGACGAAGAAGTCCTTGATATCCTACCTGCATTAAAGGAAGTTTTCAGCGAATACGATACTATAATACTGCAAGGACCGTTAGTGGTCGCTATATGGAAGGAACATAATCGCTACTATATGTGTGATCCTTATGAAAGGGATCCGAATGGGATTGCTATTGTTAAGGAAATTAAGGTTGGTTCCGTGTTGGAATCCGTTGATTATATTTCTGGAGTTGCTTGTCTGACTTGGTATACTGATTTGGCCGATTTGGTTGAAATGTATATGGCAAATGTTGAGCGGCAGCATAGGAGGGATCAATTCATTATTTCGAATGTTGAAATTAAGAATTATGTTGAGTTGCCTGAAAATTGGAGAAATTTTACCGGTAAGTTCTGTTTGAGGTGTTTTGTATTGATTTGATTTTGATTAAATTTGTAGGTATTGCACCGGATCGATGGATTTTGAGGGGGAATTTTGCGCAAAGCGATAGGAAGTTTGAGAGGCAAACGAGGAATACTCAGTGCACTGCTAATTGTGCAATGGCTATTGCCTATACGCGTTTGGTGCCCATTGCTGATTGGACTACTGAAACTTTAGATAATGTAAGTTTTGCATCAATTGTACCCATTTGGAACACTTTGCTTAAATTGGAAAAGATGAGCCTATGAACAAATTGCTTTCAATCTGAATATTTTCAAAACTTAACACAATTTTGGCCTAGTTTTGGGACTTTAATTCAGGCAATGAAAAGTTAATTTTGTTTTTATTTAAAGATTTTGCATCAAGGTAATGTCTATTACATCCAATGCGTTGCTAATTTGGAGAAAAGGGAAAAATTTGTCAGCAATATGCTATTGGTTTCGGAATTGATGACCGAATTTATAGTTGAAGATAAACTGGTTTGCCTTGAAATCGCCGAGTGCCTAGTTAATGGACTTATCACATTGCCTGATAAGTTTAAGGAAACCCTCAATCTTAAAAAGGTAGGTTCTTTGGTATCGAATTGAAAGAAATTTAATTTAATTTTTTATAAATTTTTTCCAAAGCATTCTAAATTTGTATGTGGTAACGTTTTGTTAATAAATTTCTAATTTTGAATGTGATTGGCTCTTCATAACAAGGTTCCAAAAAAGCCTTTGGTTTAAAATTTAGTAAAAATGTTTGATTTGGGCTCAATTTAGTGGTAGCAAAATTTGGTTACAAAATTCCTAAATTTGGTTTGGGTCATGATGTGATTGGCTCTTCAAAATTGGGTTTCCGTTGATTAATTGTGGTAACTTTTGTACTAATAGATTCTAAATTAATTATAATTTTATGTCATAAAATTTTGTTCAAAAATTATTTGATTTGGTTTTAGATTTGATGTGATTAGCTCTTCTAAAGTAGGTTTCAATGAGTTCATAAAGTCAATATTTTCTAAAATTGATTGAATTTGTTTATACTTTGATGTACCAAAATTTGGTTACACAACAAGTTTTGGTTTAACCTCCATAATACAGTGCCCTTTAAATTGAAAACAATTGGTTTAATCAATTAATTTTTGTGCTTAAATTACTGGGTCTATCTATACTTAAATGTTATCAATTTTGGTCGTCATGGCCACAAATTTGTTTAAGCCCAAAATGTGATTAGCTTCTCAAAACTGGGTTTCAATTGGTATATTGAACTAAAATTTTACAAAATTGCTTAAATTCTCCATATATTTAGATAAAAAAAATTGCTTGCATTGTTTTGATTAAAATTCATGTTTTATCTTAGTTTTACTCAAAATTTAGCCAAGTCGCAAACCTAAAATTAACAAAATTAACCTTAATTGGATGTAAACTGATTACATTTTTATTGCAATACAGTATTTGTTAGGTTTTTGTTAGTTTTACACCAAATTTAGCCAAGTCGCAAACTTCAAACTGCAAAACTAATTTAAATTTCTTCTAACTATTTTAGATTTTGCTTAACAGCAAATTTTTTTTTGTATATATATATATATATTTAAATATATATATTTATAAATAGGTAAAACCGGTTTTAATGGAACCAATTTTGTGCTTTATGGCAGCTTATGTGTTTATACATTAACTTGCATCTAGAAAACCAGAAATTATTATAATATACTGTTGAGAATTAATTAAAAATAAGTTTAAGATTAAATTTATGTAACAGCAAAAAAAAACTTTAAATTGTGTAACTCTCTAACGGTTCATTGAATGTTGGTGCAATTTAGTATCAATATGCTTCATTAACAAGTACAAACTGAATATATTTTATAAAAAATGCCATATTTATGACAGTTAGAGCAAACATTTTTAAATACTTTTTGTGCAGAATTAAATTTATTTTATAATATAAAGTTTGAAAAAACTAAATACAACAAAAATATTAATAATAAATTAACAAAATTGAGACTAATCAGACAGTGTTGCCAAATTGAGGACAATTATTTTTTATTTTTTAAATGTATTTTTTTATTTTTCTAAAAATTTAAAATTCAAAAACAAATTTAAATTAAAATAAATAAAAATTAATTAAAAAATTAAAATGAATAATGAGTTACAATAAAAAATAAAAAAAAAAATAAAGAAAATACTAAAAAAATTATAAAACTAATTTTAAATTTAAAAAAAAAAAAAAAAAATTGTGATTTTTATTAAAAAAATTAATGTTTTTTTTTAAGTTAATTAGATAAAATATCAAAATAAAAATGGTTTTATAAAAAAATAATTATAAAACATTATTATTATAATTAAAAATTAATAAAATTGAAAAAAAAAATACAAATAAAAACCATAAAAAATTAAAAAAATTATTTTATTATTAAGTAATAATTTTTTCAAGTTTGTATTTATAATTTTATGATTAAAATAATTTTTAAATATCATTAATTATTAGATTTTTTATATTTTTATTTCATTTTTTAATAAATACACATTTTATCTCATTAAATTTAAAAAAAATAAGATAACAAAGCGATTCAGTTTTTTTTTTTTTTTTTAATACAAATTTATTTTTATTTATTTTATAAATTTAGTTTTTAATTTTATTTTTATAATTTTTAATTTTTTAATTTTTTTAGTTTTAAATTAATAATTTTAAAAAAAATTTTTTTTGTAAGTATCAATTTATTTTGTTTAATTTTTTTTTATTTTAAATTTACTTAAAGTTCTTTAGTTTCCAAATTTTATATGTCAAAAAAAATTAAAAATGTGTATATATATATATATATTATGTTTACATAAAGGAACTTACAGCACCATTTTGATTTAAGGCTAAAAATTGTGCAATTTTTGATGGATTGTTTTTGAGATTCAACATTAAATTTATGTTAGCTTCCAAATTTTATATTTGTGCAAAATGTGTAAATATATATGCATATAAATATATTAAGTGTACTTAAAGAAACTTACAGCATCATTTTAATTGAAGGCTGAAAATAGTGCAATTTTTGATGGATCGTTTCAAATTCAATTAAAAATTTAGTTTTTAATTTTATTTTTTTAAATTTTTATAATTTTTAGTTTTAAATTATTAATTTTGAAAAAAAAAATTTTTTAGTTTATTTTCAATTTTAATTTTATGCATCAGTATCAATTTATTTTGTTTAATTTTTTTTTTATTTTAAATTTTAAAGTTTTTTAGTTTCCAAACTTTATATGCAAAAAAAGTGTATATTTATATTATGTTTACATAAAGGAACTTACAGCACCATTTTTATTTAAAGCTGAAAATTGTGCAATTTTTGATGGATTGTTTTTGAGATTCAACATTAAATTTATGTTAGCTTCCAAATTTTATATTTGTGCAAAATGTGTAAATATATATGCATATAAATATATCAAGTGTACATAAAGAAACTTACAGCATCATTTTAATTGAAGGCTGAAAATAGTGCAATTTTTGATGGATCGTTTCAAATTCAAATAAAAATTTAGTTTTTAGTTTTATTTTTTTAAATTTTAATAATTCTTAGTTTTAAATTATTAATTTATAAAAAAAATAATTTTTTAGTTTATTTTCAATTTTAATTTTTTGCATCAGTATCAATTTATTTTGCTTAAATATTTTTTTTAATTTTAAATTTATTTAAAGTTTTTTAGTTTCCAAATTTTATATGTAAAAAAAATAAAAATGTGTATATATATATACATATATATTATGTGTACATAAAGGAACTTACAGCACCGTTTGAATTAAAGCTAAAAATAATTCAATTTTTGATATTGTTTTTTAGATTTGATATTTTAATTTTTAGTTTCCAAACTTTATATTGTCAAAGAAAATTTATATATATATATATATATATATATATATATATACATATAATGTGTAAATAAAGAAATTTACTGCACCATTTGGTTTAAAACTAAAAATAATGCAATTTTTGATAAATTGCTTTTCAGATTTAATTATTTTTAACTTTCAAATTATAGATAATCAAAAAATATATATATATATACATATACATATATATATATATAATGTGTATATAAAGGAACTTACGGCACCATTTGATTTAAAGCTGAAAATAGTGCATTTTTTGATGGATTGTTTTTTAGATTCAACATTAAATTATTTTTAGTTTCTAAATTTTATAGTCTTAAATATATATATATATATATATATATATATATATATATATATATATATAATATGTGTACATAAAGGAACTTACAGCACCATTTAATTTAAGGCTGAAATTAGTGCAATTTTTCATAGATTGTATTTCAGATATAACAAATTAATAAATTATTTTTAGCTTTCCAATTTTCTATATATACATATATTATTTACATAATGCCTAATAATAAATATTGCACAACATTTAATAGCAGAATAAATTAAAATAAATTGAATTGATTAAAAAGTTAACTTTACACCAATTCGCATTAAAATTTGGGAAAACTTTTTATGCTTTATTAATAAATATTGGGCAATATTTAATACCAGAAAAAAATAAAACAAATTTTATAAAAATTTAAAAAAAAAAGTTTTTTTTGGAGCCCAAAATTGAAAAAAAATTTATAACAAAAATAAATTAACTATAAAATACAATCAACAAATTAAAAAACAAAAATTAAAAATTAAATAAATATATTTTTAAAAATATATCTAAATAATAATTAAAAAAACATTTAGAAAAATGTTTTTTTTTTAATTAGTTTTAATTTATTGGATCAGTATTAATTTATTTTGTTCAATTAATTTTTTTTATTTTAAATTAATTATAAAATTTTAAATTTTCTTTAACATAAACAAAGTAAAAAAAATTAACGATTAAATTATAAAAAATTATAAAATTAAAAAAATTACATAAAAAAAATTAATACAAATTTAAATGAATTAAAAAAAAAATAAAATAAAAAAAATTTAATGAAAAATAAATAAAATAAAAACCAAAAATAGATTTAAATTAAAAATGAAATAATTAATTTAAAAATTTAATAAGGAAAAATTAAGTTAAAAAAATTAATAAATAAAAAATTTAAATTAAAAACTAAATCTAAAAAAAATCGTAAATTTAGTTTTTTTTTTGTATTTTTCAATTTTTATTTTTAAAATGTGATTGCAGGGAGTGGCTTAGTAGTGTTTAAATTTAATAAAAATTGATATGCTAATGTGCCACAACTTAGTTCAAAAAATACATTTTACTCAATTTTTTAAATAATTATTTTTTTTTAAGATGCTTAGTTTATTGAATTTTAGAGTAAAAATTAGTTTTTTGACAATTTAAAAAAAATTTGATGCCAAAATTAGATTTAACTGACTTCAAATCATTTTTTTAATTTTAATAAAACTTGTTTTAAGTTTTTCTGATATTAAATATTGCGCAACGAATATATATTATGCATAAACATTAATTAATTTCAATTTTTTTTTTCATTTTTATAAAATTTGTTTTAAGTTTTTGTTGGTATTAAATGTTGTGTAATATTTATGAATGGGGCATGAGAAGTTGCGCAATTTAATAAAGTTTATGGTAAATATTAGTTTGTTAAGAATTTTCCAAAATTTTAATGTCAAAACTATGATTAATTGGCCACAAAGTTTTTTTTAATTTTTGTAAAAATTGTTTTATTTCTTTCTGGTATTAATATTACGAAATATTTATGAATTAGATATGAAAATTTGCACAATTTTCCCAAATGGTAATGCTAATTGGTGCAAAATTAACTTTTTTTTAATTAATCCAATTTATTTTAATTTATTCTGTTATTAAATGTTGTGCAATATTTATCATTAGGCATAATGTATATATATACATATAAAATTTAGAAGCCAAAAATGTAATGTTGAATATGTAAAACAAACCATAAAAATTGCACTATTTTCAGCCTTAAAACAAAATGGTGCTGTAAGTTCCTTTATGTACACATAATATATATATATATATATATATACATATATTTAATATTTTTTGGACATAAATAAAATTTGGAAGCTAAAAAATTAATTTTGAACCTGAAAAACAATCCATCTATTTTCAGCCTTAAATCAAAATGTAGCTTTAAGTTCTTTTATGTACACATATTTTTTTTTGACACTATAAATTTGGAAGCAAAAAATAATTTAATATTGAATTTGAAAAACAATCTATCAAAAATTGCATTAATTTCAGCCTTAAATCAAAATGGTGCTGTAAGTGCCTTTATGTACATATAGTATATATATATATATATATATATATATACATATTTTTTTTTTTAATTTAGTTCAAATTATGTTTTATTTGGTTGCCAAACATTTGATATTGTTTCTGAAAAACAATCTATCAATCACAAATTTTGTCATTTTTAGCAATAAGTCAAAATTGTGCCGCAAGTCCCTTTATGTATACATAATTTATATATACATATAGATAAACTATTTAAAATTTGTTTTCTAATTTGGAAGCTAAAATACTGATGTTGTATGACCTTTAACATGTTAAGGTTTAGATTGTAATAACTAAATTATGGCAACATTGTTTTATTGAATAAAAAATAAAATAATAAAAATTGGGGTTGAATTGGTTATCAAATTGATAGTTTACAAAATTGTTCAAATAAATTTATATTTTGATGTAACAAAATTTGGTTGCAAAATTAAAAGTTTTGGTTTGACATTTATATAAGTACATGGCTCTTCAAATTGAAGACCAATTAGTATAATCAAATTATTTTTGCGCTTAAATTATTTGTACCCAGTAATACTTTGATGATAGCAAATTTTGTTACGTTTGGAACAAATTTGTTTAAGCCCAAAATGTGATTGGCTCTTCAAAACTGGGTTCCAATTGGTATATCAAATTAATATTTTATAAAATTACTTAAATCCATTTATAATTTGATGTACCAAAATCTGGTTGCAAAATTCTAAATTTTGTTTTAACTTTTATAGTACGTGGCTCTTCAAATTGAAGACCAATTAGTATAATCAAATTATTTTTCAGTTTAATTAATTTGCATTCAGTTATACTTTGATGATATTAATTTTGGTTAATTTTGGAACAAGTTTGTTTAGGCCCAAAATGTGATTGGCTCTTCAAAATTGGGTTTCAATTAGTATATCAAATTAATATTTTACAAAATTGCTTAAATCTATCTATATTTTGATGTACCAAAATTTGGTTGCAAAATTCTAATTTTTGTTTTAGCTTTTATTGTACATGGCTCTTCAAATTGAAGACCAATTAGTATATTGAAATTATTTTTGAGCTCAAAATAATTGTATCTAGCTATATTTTGATGATACTAAATTTGGTCGTCATGGCAACAAATTTGTTGATGCCCAAAATGTGATTGGCTCTTCAAAATGGGTTTCCAGTTAATTTTTTTAAATGAATTAGACATACATTTTTTTCTGACTGAATTGTTTAATTTTTGTAGGGTTTAGAAGAATTCTTCAAAGACAACGACTACGGAATATTAACATGCAGAGGCATTTGCGTTGCCTTATGGAGACGCGGAGACGCTTTCTACTATTTCGACTCGCACGATCGCAATAAGGAAGGATTCAGATTAGCCCACGGCAAAGCTTGCGTCCAGCGAATCACCACCATTGACAAAATGGCCGACTGCATCATGTCAAATCTAGCACCAGAAAGCATCATGGCTGTCTACAACTTGAGCAGAATTGACGTCCAAATCTTCAATCCACCCCCAGCGGACGCTCCCTTGGATGAGGATGATTATCTAGACATAATGGATTCCCCAAATGAAGAAGAGGATGAAGATGATGACAATTTGGCGGCCAAATTTGATATTGAGCGTCCTCTATATAATTACACAAAAATAACCAAAAGGAGGGCCATATTGCAAAGTCGCTATCATCAAGCGGATCCTATTTTTGGGACCAATGCTGGGAAGCAACTGTTTCCAAATTTAATAGCTGCAGTTGGTATGGCGAGAGTATTTCCACCGGAAACTTGGGATCAGGATTTGTTTGATGATGTTATGTGGAAAGGGAATGAGATTTATGATACGTCAATGCAGACCTACTATAAGGAGCAAGCAACGCGTAATCTACAAGAAGAAGAGGATCCTGATGAGGATGACAGTATTACCTTGGAAAATGTTACCAAGGAATTCAAAGTTGGAGTCAATAAGTTTACAATTGAATTCGAGCAGGTTGCTGAGGGAATAGTTGGTGAAACCGGTGAAGATCTAGGTAGCGCCATTAAAGAATTCCTTAAAGATGAAGATAATAAAGAAGTTTTGATTCATACGGATCAATTGGATGTTGTTGTTTGGAAGACAGGAATCTTATACTATTTATTTGATCCTAAAGCAAGAGATGAGAAAGGTTGCGTTTATGGGAAGGAGGAATGGAGCATTGTTGAGCATCCAATTGAAATTGAGGAAGCTCCAATGGAAGACAACACCGGATACGATGAAACCGAATTGGAAGAAGATGCGCCTGAAGATTCTCCCGAAGAAGAGTTGGAAGGTGAAATTATACCAACGGAGGAACAGATTGAAGATTTTCTCATCAAAGAATGGCAAACTTATGGACAAGATGAAGAAGAAGAAGCCACCCACGTTACTCCCAAACAACCGCAAGAATATTGGGATGAATTGGAACGTACTAAAGGAAAAGCCTGCACGATTTGGTTTACCAAACCCAAGTATTTGGTTAAGCACATCATTGATAACAATCCGCCCAAATTGCGAGAAGAATCTAAGTTTACTTTGACCAAAATGGTGCTAACTAATGAGCCAGATGTTAAGGATACTTTTGAAGGAGTTGATGCTGAGGATCCGACTGTTGGGGATTGGCATGATTATCAAGAGATTACCAAGGGGCAGTGGATTTTAAGAGGTATGAAGAAAATTTTATGATTTCATCATCATCTGACATGCGTCAATTTAGTTTGTTGAAAATTTTATAGTTTTATTGGTTATCAGAACATTTTGACAGTTACTAAAATATTATGACAGTTACTAGAAATCTTTTGGCAGATGCTAGACAATTATAATAGATACTAAAAACTTTTTTGTTGGTTGCTATAACATTTTGACAGTTATCAAAAAGTTGAAACAGTTACTAGAACATATTAACAGTTACTAAAACATATTTACAGTTATTAGAACATTACAATGGTTACTACAACATTATGACAGTTACTAAAATATGATAAAAATTACTAAAAACATTTTGACAATTATCAGATAGTTGAATTCATTACTAGGTATAATAAAAGTTACTAGAACATCTTGATAGTTACTAGAGTATGGTGGCAATTGTTGATAGCCCATTGAAGAACTATTTTGAAAGTTACTAAAACATATTAACATGTTGACAGTTCTAAAATTCTCTGACAGTTACTAGGAACATTTCAAAGATGTTAAAACATTTTGATAGTTACTAATAGTCAGTTGGTTAACGTTAGAATAATTTGACAGTTACTACATAGCAGACAATTTTACAGTTACTAGAAACTTCTTGATGGATGTTTTGGCAATTGCTAAACATTTTGTCATAGTTACTAGAAACTTATTAAAAAATGTGTTGACAGTTACTGTAAACTTATTAACTGATTATTTTGACAGTTACTTATGTATGGTAACAATTACTAAAAATTTATAAACATTTTGATAATGTTGTGACAGTTACTAGAAACATTTTTAAAACAATTCAGTTACTAGAACACATTAATATACTTAATCTAAATCTAAAGTTACTAGAACATTATGAGTTACTTGTAGAACATTTTTTTACAGTTACAATATTTGATAGTTACTATAATGTTGTGATTGTTACTAGACTCTTGTAGAACATTTTTAGGATAATTAGAATATTATGACAGTTACTAAAAAATTTTGATAGTTACAGAAAACTTTTTTTTGTAGTAGCTAAAATGTTTTGACAGTTACTATAATGTTGTGACAATTACCAGAAACCTATAAAACATTTTTAGAACATTATGACAGTTACTGGAATATTATGACTGTTACTAAAAACTTACAAACTTTTTGACAAATATTTTGACAGTTACTGAAACCAGTTAATAGATACTTTTACAGTTACTAGAAACTTATCAATAAATGTTTTGAAATTTTTTTAACAGTTACTAGAAACTTTCTGACAGCTACTAGAACTTATTGGTAGATATTTTGAAAGTTACTTAACATTTTTTTACAATTACTAGTAACTTATTAACAAATGTTTTGACAGTTGACATATTGTCAGATTGTTTTGACAGTTACTTTGACAGACAGACACTTTTTGACAGTTACTAAAAGTCCATTGATAGATATTAGTTACTAGATTTTTTACAGTTACTAGAAACCTTTTGACAGTAACTAGAAATTAAGAAATGTTTTGACAGTTGCTACAAATTTATTGACAGAAGTTTTGACAGTTACTAAAAACCTTTTGGACAGTTTCTAGAAACTGACAAAAGTATTGTTTAGTTACAAGATTTTATTTTACAAGAAACCTTTTGACAGTTACTAGAAACTGAGAAATGTTTTGCCAGTTACTACAAATTTATTGACGGATATTTTGACAGTTACTAAAAACCTTTTGAACAGTTTCTAGAAACAATACAAATGTGTTGAGAGTTGCTAGAAACTTATTAACAGATGTTTTGGAAGTTACTCTCAATTTGATAGTTACTAGAATGTTGTAGTAGTTACTACAAAACATTTTTTGAGTTAATAGAAGTACATTCTGTGAATGTGTTCAATATTTTGACAGTTACTAGAAATCGATTGACAAATATTTTGACAGATGCTGTTGTCATCCATTTAGTGACAGCTGACATTAGAGAAAACAAACAACTATGACAGTTATAGAGTATAGTGATAGTTACTATAAACTTATAAAACATTTTGACAGTTATCAGAATAGGTTAGGTTAGGTTAGGTTAGGTTAGGTTATCAGAATAGGTTACTAAAACATAATGACAGACAATTTTGTAAAACATTTTCATATCTTTCAGAAAGTTTGAACAAAATTTATTGTTTTTAGAAATTTTAATTTTGAAAAAAAAAATTGTTTTTAATTTTTGATTTTATTTTTAGTCAATTGACAAAAATTTTGGGTATTTTTCACTTTAAAAAAATTGAAATTTTCAAGATTTCTAGATTTTTGATAATTTTAGTTTTATAACCAAATTTTTAAATTTTTCTTTTAAATTTTTAGTTTTTAGAATAAAAAAACATTTTTTTATTTTTTTAACAAATTTTTAAATTTTTAATAGACAAAAAGTTTTTAGACAAATTACTTTAATTTTTTTATTGTGCATTTTTTGTGATTTGTTTGATTTTTGTACCAAATTTTTAAAAGTAGAATTTTAAATTTTTTGTTTTTGATAATAAAAGTTTTTTAGACAAAGTTTTTAATGTTTATTTTTTTGGAAAAATTTAATTTTTTTTTATAAATTTTTTTCATTTTTTAATTCATATTTAAAAAAAAAAAGAAATAGTTAAATATTTTTTGACATTTTTTTTTTAATTTTAGTTTTTAAACAAATTAATGAAACTTTTTTTGTTTTTTAACTAAATTTTCAAAATGCTTATTTTTTGGACAAGATTTTTTTTTTATTTAAATTTTTTGACAAATTTCTTGATTTTTTTAGTTTTTGAACAAACTTTTTGAAACTTGTTTTTTTACCAAATTTATTATGTTTTAACTTTTTTAACAAATTTTTTTTAGTTTTCTTAATTTTTAATATTTTTTTAGTACATTTTTTTTTGACAATTTTTTGTTTTTGGTGAACATTTTTAAAATTTAATTTAATTTTAATTTTGTTGACAAGACTTTTGATATTTTTTTCTTATTTATTTTTTAGGTAGTAGTTTATATTTTTGAAAAAAAGGTTAATATTTTTATTTTTTGTACAAAATTTTTGAAATATTTTTTTTAATAATTTTTTGACAAAAATTTTACTTTTTTAAGTTTTTTTTTTAACAAGTTTATAGAGTATTTTTCGATATTTGTAAGTTTTTGACCATTTTTTTAATAATTTTAGTTTTTAGACAATATTTGACTTTTTTGACAAAATTTATTTACATATATACATTTTTTTTAATCTTTAAGTTTCTCTTTTTTGACAACTTTTATGAATTTTAATTTTTTTGACAAAATTTTTAGATTTTAGTCATCATTTTTGAAATTTTTTATATTTTTTTGTAATAATTTTAATTTTTAGAAATTTTTAGTTTTTTGAACAATTTTTTGAGTTTAATTTTTTTTACCAAGTTAATTTTTTTTAATTTACGAAATTTTTACTTTTTTTTTCATAATTTAATTTTTTTTTTTGACAAAATTTTTTTACTTTTTTTCTACTTTATAATTTTAAATTTTAATTTTTTTTTTTAATCATGTTTATTTTTTTTTAATTCTGAAATTGTTTTTAAAAATTTTGTTTTTGTACAACATTTTTATTAGATTTTATTTTTTTAAGAGAAAATTTTTAATATTTTTAGTTTATGTACAAAGTTTTTAGTTTTTTAACAAATTTTTTAAAATTTTATTTTTAGTTTTGAATAAATAAAAATTTCTAATTTTTTTTTTTTTTTTACTTACAAATTTGATTTTTTATATTTTTATTAAAATTTTTGAATTTTTGACTATTTTATTTTTGTTTTTTGATGTTCTTTTTTTATTAATTTTATTTTTTTGCAATTTTTTGAAATTTTTTTTATCGAAATTTTTGAAATTTTTTTTTGTTTGTTTTTGGATAGGTATTTTTTAATAATTTTAATTTTCTAACAATTTTTTCTTTTTAATAATTTTAGTTTTATAACCAAATTTTTAGTTGTTGATATTCCAAAGTTTTTAACATTTTTGTTATTTTTGAAATATTTAGTTAATTGACATTTGATTTTTAAAAAACTCAATATTTTTAATTAAACAAAAAATAATTTTAAAAAATTTTTGTTTTTGGTTTTTTAATTTTTGATTTTTTTTTTCTATTTTTAATGAACATAGTCGTTTTAACTTAAAAAAAAATTACATTTTGTTTAAAAATTTTAATAATTTTAGTTTTTCAACAGTTTTTAAAATTTGTTTTTATAAAAAAAAATTAAAACTTTTGATATTTTTTTAAATAATTACTTTTTTGAATTTTTGATATTTTTACTTTTTGAACAAAATTTTTATTTTTATGACAACTTTTTAAGAATAAAAAATTAATTGAAAATTTTGATTTTTTTGTTATTTTACATTGCTTTTTTGTTTGACAATTTTTTTGAAGTTTTGTAGTTTTAATTTTTTTTTTTTTTTTTTATTAAATTTTTGAATTTAAAATTAAATTTCTTTTTTATTTGGATTTTGATACTTTATTGCTTTTATAGAACAAAAAATTTTATATTTTTACTTTTTGGATTTTTTTTAAATATTTTTTATTTTTGATAATTCTAGTTTTTTGACAATTTTTTAGATTTAATTTTTTTTTTTTAACAAAATTTTGTTATTTTTATTTTTATGATCAAAAGTTTTTTTTATTTTTTTAACAAATTTTTGAATATTTTTACTTTTTGGACAATTTTTTTAATATTTTTTGTTTTTGATAATTTTAGTTTTTTGACATTTTTTTTTTCAAAATTACATACATCTAGTTTTCTTAATTTTTAATAATTTTTTTATGCAATTTTTTTGCATTTTTTTAAATTTTTTGACTAAATGTTTTTGGCAGTAGTGTTAGTTTTTAGGCAAAATACTTAAAATTACTTAAAATTGTTTTTTAACAAAATCTGAAATTTTTAAAAAAATTATTTTTTTGAAATTAAAATAATATTTAAGTTTTTGAATATTTAATTTTGTATTTTTTTAAAAATAATAGTATTTTTTAATTTAAAAATAAAAATAGTTTTTTGATAATCAACTACTTTTTTTTTGTCGAAATTTTAAATTTTTTTGAAATCTTCAATGATTTTAGTTTTTTTTGTCAAATTTTTTTTTACAAATTTCTTAAAATTTTTGTTAACAAACTTTTTGAAACTTTTATTGTTTTTTAAGAAAATTTTTACTTTTTTTTATTTTGATTTTTTTTTTATTTTTAATTTTTTTTTGTACAAATTTTTACTTTTTTTAATAATTTCTTTTTGACAAAACTTTTAGTTTTTTTACAACAATTTTAAAATTTAAAGTTAATTTTTTTTTTTGGTAAAACATTTTTTGATTTATTTTTTTGCAATTTTTTTTTTTAACAAAATAATTTTTTTTCAATTTACAAAATTTTTCATTATTTCAATTTTTTGACAAAATTTTGACATATTTGATGGATTTATCATTTTTTTGTTGAAACTTTTTAATTTTAATTTTTTTTTTGTTTTTATTTTTTTCTTCTTTTTAATTTTTTTTTTTGTGGTAAATTTTGTATTTGTTATTTTTAGTATTTTTACATTTGGACAAAAATTTTGATATTTTTGATAATTATTAGGTTTAAATTTTTTGAATTTTTTGATTTCTTTTGTTTTTTGATCAAATTTTTAAAAAAATTGTTTTTTTAGTTTTTAATGTTTAGTTTTTGACAAAAACCTTGTCAATTTTAAAATTTTTACAATTTTTTTATTTTTTGTCAAATTTTGGCGATTTTTAGTTTTTTACTTTAACATTTTTGATATGATTTTTGATACTGAAATCAATTAAACGTATGCAACAGTTGAAATTCAGTTGATAGATATTTTGACAGTTACTACAACATTTTGATAGTTACTAAAATGTAGTTACATTTACTACAAATTAAAAAAAAAATTTGACAGTTACTAGAAATTTATTAACAAATATTTTGACAGTTACAACTGTTTGACATCTAAAGGTTACTACAAACTTATTGGTAGATATTTTGACAGTTACTAAACATATTTTCACCGTGACTAGAAACTTATCAACAAATGTCAAGTTACTAAAAACATATTGATACATTTTATTTGACAGTTACTAGAATTCATTCATAGATATTTTGACAGTTACTACAACATTTTGATAGTTACTAGAATGTAGTTACAATTACTACAAATTAAAAAAAAAATTGGACAGTTACTAAAAATTTATTAACAAATATTTTGACAGTTACCACTGTTTGACATCTAAAGGTTACTACAAACATATTGGTAGATATTTTGACAGTTACTAAACATATTTTCACCGTGACTAGAAACTTATCAACAAATGTCAAGTTACTAAAAACTTATTGATACATTTTATTTGACAGTTACTAGAACTCATTCATAGATATTTTGACAGTTACTACAACATTTTGATAGTTACTAGAATGTAGTTACATTTACTACAAATTAAAAAAAAAATTGGACAGTTACTAGAAATTTATTAACAAATATTTTGACAGTTACCACTGTTTGACATCTAAAGGTTACTACAAACTTATTGGTAGATATTTTGACAGTTACTAAACATGTTTTCACAGTTACTAGAAACTTATTGGCAAATGTCAAGTTACTAAAAACTTATTGATACATTTTATTTGACAATTACTAGAACTCATTCATAGATATTTTGACAGTTACTTTAAACATATTGTCAGATGGTTTTGACAGTTACTACAAATTCATTGACAGATATTTTGACAGTTACTAGAAACTAATTGATAGTTATTTTGATTGTAACTAGAAACTTATCAGTAGACAGTTACTTACAAACAAGTTGACAGATGTTTTGACAGTTACTATAAGCTGACTGATAAATATACTGACAGTTGCTACAAACTTATTAACAGTTATTTTGACTGTTACTAGAAATCGTTTGATAAACACTAGTAACTTATTGAAACTTGTATTGACAGTTACTACAATTTTATTGACGGATATTTTAACAGTTACTAGATTTGTTTGACAGTTATTAGAATTTAAGTGACAGTTACTAAATGTTTTTGACAGTTACTAAAAACTGATTTACAAATATATTAACATTTACTAAATACATATTTTGACAGTTACTAGAATCCTTTTGACAGTTACTAAAAATTTATTGACAAACATTTTCACAGTTACTAGAAGCACATTGACAAATATTTTGACAGTTGCTACTACAAATTGAGAAAATGTTTTGACAGTTACTACAAAGGGCGTGTCCAATATCATAAGTCCCCGCCCACTTTACACAAACCAATAATTCTGTTACAATTACAGGTTCGATGCATTTGAGAAACATAATGTTCCCAGAATACAACAGAGGACTTCAAGCAAGCGCTATCTCGATGATAGCACTAGCCTTTGCGCACCTCTACGTCCTCTCAAAATTCAATCACTTTACAATCGACGAAATATTAAAATATGGCGACCGCCTCTACACCTACACTAAACGCCTGCGCAGAAAAGAATTGTCTTCCCTCAACGATATCAATTTAACACCCGAAGAAATCGACGAGGTACTAAAAAGAGAGCACTATGACGCAAATCAACTGGTCAAAAATTTCTGCATTGCTGACGATAGCATAATGGAGTATGTTGAAATGGATTTCATGACTGGTGAAGTGCATGCCCATGATGTAACCGATGAAATGGATGTTCAGAAGGCTTTTGAAGCATTTTTTGTTAGCAATCTGTATGGGATTATAACATCTAAAGATGTAACCGTTGCTATTTGGAGGAATAAAATTTATTATTACATGTTCGATTCGTACCCTAGAGGTCCGCATGGGCGCCATTTTGAAAATGGTTTTGCATGCCTTACCAGATACACTGATATTGCCCCTATGGCTAAACTCTTCGTCAAAAATTTACCTAAAATCGGCAAAAATTTCTTTACAATTCACAAAGTTGACATACAATTAGATTTATGTCACAAACCTATAAAGGTGCAAATTCGTAATGAGGTCGCAGCCGGGCCTAGAATAACCGGTTACGTACCTATAACACCCGGCAAATCCCTAATCAGAGGCACCTTGTGTCAGGATGATATTAAATTTGGACGCGGAACGAATGCCCAATGCGCACCAATTGCAGTAGTCGCGTTGGCCATGACGTTGGTTCACAGATGCGAGTATTGGACTAAGGCTATAATCGATGAGATTATTACCATTGGTGATTCTATTTATGGCGAATTGTTGGATCGATGCGATTTCATTTTTAATCCGTGGGAGGAGAAGTTGACTCTTGCTTTGGCTCCCAATGATTTCCATATTGGGAAAATTAAGGTCAATTGTGAGCTAAGGAATACCATTCAAACTGGTGTTATTGATATCAAGGATCCCAAAATTTTAAATATAAGACAAGGTAAAATAATTGATACAATTATGACCAATTACGATTTTTATGATTTGGGTTAGCAAAAAATTTTATTAATTAGGTTTAAAAAATTTTGGGCATCATATTGAGCAAATCTTGATAGTTTAGAATTTGATAATCTAACAACCAATTTAAATATTTATGTTGTAGATTAGCTGGAAATTAAGGTTAGTTGGTCAAAATTTTGTTGGGCATTATTTTGGGCAAATTTAGTTAGTTAGAATTTGCTAAGTTTATAACCAATTATTGATTTTTATTATTCAGATGATTTAAAAAAATGATTACTAAAGTTTGTAATTTTTTGGGTCAGCCTTGGTGATTTAAAATTTGATAAACTGATAACCAATGTACACATTAATGCTGTAGATTAGCTAGAAATTAAGTTTAGATAGTTAAAAATTTGTTGGGCATTATTTTGGAAAATTTTGGCAAAACTGTTTTGTTTAAAATTTGTTGAAAATATAACCAATTAAAATTTTTATGACTAAAATGATTTTTTTGACCAATTCGATTGATTTTTAATTTTTCGACTTTTTCACTTTAGGAATCGAGCGCTTTTTCGAAGAAAACAGCACCGGCGTCATAGAAACCGATTTTCTGACGGTCGCCGTGTGGGAATCGGAGGACGAAAACAATTCCAACTTCTACTACTTGCTGGATCCGAATGCGAGAGGTCCCACCGGACAGCCGTTGCAGGAAGGTGGTACCGCGACTGTTTTAAAGTTCTGCGGCGCCAAAGTGATGGCCGATCACATCATTTCGTTGGTGCACAGCGAACGGGACGGGGAGTATCTCATCACTCCGGTGGAGATTGTTATTGAATATAATGGGAAGAAGAGGAAGACCAAGAAATATGGAATGATTAAGGTTTGTAGAAAATTAGTTTTGAATGTTTGGGAAAGTCTTGAAGATTGATAAAATGATTTTGTGCACTAAGCACCAATCGTGAATCTCTTACAAAATCAACAAAAAAATTTGATTTTTTTAGATTACAACCAAATTCGTTTCAAATAATCAAATAGGTTTTGAATAGTAAAAGAAAGACAAAATATTTTCTTTGAAGTCTAGTGCACTAAGCACCAATAGTGATTTTATTACAAAATCTACAAAATTTTATGAATTTTTTTTTAGATTTCAATCAAAATACTCTCAAATGATAAGGGAATTTATAAATTTGAAGAAAATAACAAAATAAATTTTTTGCACATTAAATTTCTTTACAAAATTGACAAAATTTAATCAAATTTTGTTTGGATTTTTATCAAATTAGTTTTAAATTATTGGGGAAGTCTAGGACATTGATGAAATAACAAAATAAAATTGTTGGGATTTGTTTCATTAAGCACCAGTCGTGATTTTCTTATAAAATCTACAAAATTTTCTGATTTTTTTTTGGATTTCAACCAAAATAGTCTCAAATGTTACGGGAATTTTTAAATTTTAAGAAAATGACAAAATCAATTTTTTGCACATTAAATTCCTTTACAAAATTGACAAAATTTAATCAATTTTTGTTTGAATTTTTATCAAATTAATTTTAAATTATTGGGGTAGTCTTGGACATTGAAGAAATGACAAAGTAAATTTGTTAGGATTTGTTTCATTAAGCACCAATCGTGATTTTCTTACAAAATCTACAAAATTTTGTAATTTTTTTTTCGAATTTAAACCAAATTGGTCACAAAAATGATCAGAGAATTTTTAGATTTAAAAAAAATTACAAAATATTGATTAATATTGATTTTCTTATAAAATTATCAAAATTTTATTAAAATTTTATTCGGATTTTATTTTATTCAAATTAGTCCCAAGTGATCAAGGAGATCTTAAATCTTAATAAAAATACAAAAAAAAATTTTTGGGCACTACATTTTTGGGACCAAAATTAAAAAAAAATATTTATTTAAGGTTTGAGGCATTGATAAAACGATATAATATTGATCCAATTAAAACCACTAAACAAAAAACACTTGGGCGGGTGGGTGAGCCACTCTAGTCCAAACTATTGACACGTTATCATTGTCTGAAGTGGCCCACCCACCCACCCAACTGTTGGTTATCAAGAGGTTGGATCACGACCTCCTCCTGTGATGAAATATCTTCTGACGTACGCACAGAGGTCGAACTACTAATCTCTTGATAACAAACACTTGGGCGGGTGGGTGGGCCACTCTAGTCCAAACTATTGACACGTTATCATTGTCTGAAGTGGCCCACCCACCCACCCAACTGTTGGTTATCAAGAGGTTAGATCACAACCTTCTCTTGTGACAAAATAACTTCTGACGTCCGCACAGAGGTCAAACTACTAATCCTTTGATATCGAACACTTGGGCGGGTGGGTGGACCACTCTAGTCCAAACTATTGACACGATATCATTGTTTGAAGTGGCCCACCCACCCACCCAACTGTTGGTTATCAAGAGGTTGGATCACGACCTTCTCTTGTGACAAAATAACTTCTGACGTCCGCACAGAGGTCAAACTACTAAACCTTTGATATCGAACACTTGGGCGGGTGGGTGGACCACTCTAGTCCAAACTATTGACACGTTATCATTGTCTGAAGTGGCCCACCCACCCACCCAACTGTTGGTTATCAAGAGGTTGGATCACGACCTCCTCCTGTGATGAAATATCTTCTGACGTCCGCACAGAAGTCAAACTACTAATCTCTTGATAACCAACACTTGGGCGGGTGGGTGGGCCACTCTAGCCCAAACTATTGACACGTTATCATTGTCTGAAGTGGCCCACCCACCCACCCAACTGTTGGTTATCAAGAGGTTAGATCACGACCTTCTCTTGTGACAAAATAACTTCTGACGTCCGCACAGAGGTCAAACTACTAAACCTTTGATATCGAACACTTGGGCGGGTGTGTGGACCACTCTAGTCCAAACTATTGACACGATATCATTGTCTGAAGTGGCCCACCCACCCACCCAACTGTTGGTTATCAAGAGGTTGGATCACGACCTCCTCCTGTGATGAAATATCTTCTGACGTCCGCACAGAAGTCAAACTACTAATCTCTTGATAACCAACACTTGGGCGGGTGGGTGGGCCACTCTAGCCCAAACTATTGACACGTTATCATTGTCTGAAGTGGCCCACCCACCCACCCAACTGTTGGTTATCAAGAGGTTGGATCACGACCTCCTCCTGTGATGAAATATCTTCTGACGTACGCACAGAGGTCGAACTACTAATCTCTTGATAACAAACACTTGGGCGGGTGGGTGGGCCACTCTAGTCCAAACTATTGACACGTTATCATTGTCTGAAGTGGCCCACCCACCCACCCAACTGTTGGTTATCAAGAGGTTAGATCACGACCTTCTCTTGTGACAAAATAACTTCTGACGTCCGCACAGAGGTCAAACTACTAAACCTTTGATATCGAACACTTGGGCGGGTGTGTGGACCACTCTAGTCCAAACTATTGACACGATATCATTGTCTGAAGTGGCCCACCCACCCACCCAACTGTTGGTTATCAAGAGGTTGGATCACGACCTTCTCTTGTGACAAAATAACTTCTGACGTCCACACAGAGGTCAAACTACTAATCCTTTGATAACGAACACTTGGGCGGGTAGGTGGGCCACTCTAATCTAAACTATTGACACGTTATCATGGTTTGGAGTAGCCCACTCACCCACCCAACTGTTAGTTATCAAGAGGTTGGATCACAACATTCTCTTGTGGCAAAATAACTTCTGACGTCCGCACAGAAGTCAAACTACTAATCTTTTGATAACAAACACTCGGGCGGGTGGGTGGGCCACTCTAGTCCAAACTATTGACACGTTATCAATGTTTGAAGTGGCCCATCCACCCACCCAACTGTAGGTTATCAAGAAGTTGGATCACGACCTTCTCTTGAGACAAAATAACTTCTGACGTCCGCACAGAGGTCAAACTACTAATCTCTTGATAACCAACACTTGGGCGGGTGGGTGGGTCACTCTAATCCAAACTATTGACACGTTATCATTGTCTGAAGTGGCCCACCCACCCACCCAACTGTTGGTTATCAAGAGGTTGGATCACGACCTCCTCCTGTGATGAAATATCTTCTGACGTACGCACAGAGGTCAAACTACTAATCTCTTGATAACGAACACTTGGGCGGGTGGGTGGGCCACTCTAGTCCAAATTATTGACACGTTATCATTGTCTGAAGTGGCCCACCCACCCACCCAACTGTTGGTTATCAAGAGGTTAGATCACGACCTTCTCTTATGACAAAATAACTTCTGACGTCCGCACAGAGGTCAAACTACTAATCTCTTGATAACGAACACTTGGGCGGGTGGGTGGGCTACTCTAATCCAAACTATTGATAGGTTATCATGGTTTGGAGTAGCCCACCCGCCCACCCAACTGTCAGTTACCAAGAGGTTAGATCACGACCTTCTCTTGTGACAAAATAACTTCTGACGTCCGCACAGAGGTCAAACTACTAATCTCTTGATAACGAACACTTGGGCGGGTGGGTGGGCTACTCTAATCCAAACTAATGACACGTTATCATTGTCTGAAGTGGCCCACCCACCCACCCAACTGTTGGTTATCAAGAGGTTGGATCACGATTTTCTCTTGTGACAAAATATCTTCTGACGTCCACACAGAGGTCAAAATACTAATCCTTTGATAACGAACACTTGGGCGGGTAGGTGGGCCACTCTAATCTAAACTATTGACACGTTATCATGGTTTGGAGTAGCCCACTCACCCACCCAACTGTTAGTTATCAAGAGGTTGGATCACAACATTCTCTTGTGGCAAAATAACTTCTGACGTCCGCACAGAAGTCAAACTACTAATCTCTTGATAACAAACACTTGGGCGGGTGGGTGGGCCACTCTAGTCCAAACTAATGACACGTTATCAATGTTTGAAGTGGCCCATCCACCCACCCAACTGTAGGTTATCAAGAAGTTGGATCACGACCTTCTCTTGTGATAAAATAACTTCTGACGTCCGCACAGAGGTCAAACTACTAATCTCTTGATAACGAACACTTGGGCGGGTGGGTGGGCTACTCTAATCCAAACTATTGACAGGTTATCATGGCTTGGAGTAGCCCACCCACCCACCCAACTGTTGGTTATCAAGAGGTTGGATCACGATTTTCACTTGTGACAAAATAATTTTTGACGTCCAAGCAGAGGTCAAACTACTAATCTCCTAATAATAAACACTTGGGCGGGTGGGTAGGCCACTCTAGTCCAAACTATTGACACGTTATCATTGTCTGAAGTGGCCCACCCACCCACCCAACTGTTGGTTATCAAGAGGTTGGATCACGACCTCCTCCTGTGATGAAATATCTTCTGACGTACGCACAGAGGTCAAACTACTAATCTCTTGATAACGAACACTTGGGCGGGTGGGTGGGCCACTCTAGTCCAAATTATTGACACGTTATCATTGTCTGAAGTGGCCCACCCGCCCACCCAACTGTTGGTTATCAAGAGGTTAGATCACGACCTTCTCTTGTGTCAAAATGACTTCTGACGTCCGCACAGAGGTCAAACTACTAATCTCTTGATAACAAACACTTGGGCGGGTGGGTGGGCCACTTTAGTAGAAACTATTGACACGTTATCATGGTTTGGAGTAGCCCACCCACCCACTCAACTGTTAGTAATCAAGAAGTTGGATCACGACCTTCTTTTTTGTACAAAATAACTTCTGACGTCCGCACAGAGGTCAAACTACTAATCTCTTGATAACGAACACTCGGGCGGGTGGGTGGGCTACTCAAATCCAAACTATTGATAGGTTATCATGGTTTGGAGTAGCCCACCCACCCACCCAACTGTCAGTTACCAAGAGGTTAGATCACGACCTTCTCTTGTGACAAAATAACTTCTGACGTCCGCACAGAGGTCAAACTACTAATCTCTTAATAACGAACACTTGGGCGGGTGGGTGGGCCACTTTAGTAGAAACTATTGACACGTTATCATGGTTTGGAGTAGCCCACCCTCCCACCCAACTCTTAGTAATCAAGACGTTGAATCACGACCTTCATTTTTGTACAAAATAACTTCTGACGTCCAAACAGAGATCAAACTACTAATCTCTTGAGAACGAACACTTGGGCGGGTGGGTGGGCTGCTCTAGTTCAAACTATTGACACGTTATCATTGTCTGAAGTGGCCCACCCACCCACCCAACTGTTGGTTATCAAGAGGTTAGATCACGACCTTCTCTTGTGACAAAATAACTTCAACGTCCGCACAGAGGTCAAACTACTAATCTCTTGATAACGAACACTTGGGCGGGTGGGTGGGCCACTCTAACCTAAACTATTGACACGTTATCATGGTTTGGAGTAGCCCACCCACCCGCTCAACTGTCAGTTATCAAGAGGTTGGATGACGACCTTCTCCTGTAACAAAATAACTTCTGACGTCAGCACAGAGGTCAAACTACTAATTTTTTGACAACGAACACTTGGGCGAGTGGGTGGGCTACTTTAATCTAAACTATTGACACGTTATCATGGTTTAGAGAAACCCACCCACCTAACTGTCAGTTATCAAGAAGCTGGATCACTACCTTCTCTTGTGACAAAATAACTTCTGACGTCCGCACAGAGGTCAAACTACTAATCTCTTAATAACGAACACTTGGGCGGGTGGGTGGGCCACTCTCATGCAAACTATTGACACGGTATCAAGATTTGGAATGGCTCACCCACCCACCCAACTGTCAGTTACCAAGAAGTTAGATCACGACCTTCTCTTGTGACAAAATAACTTCTGACGTCCACACAAAGGTCAAACTACTAATCTCTTGATAACGAACACTGAGGCGGGTAGGTGATATGTTGTCATGGTCTGAAATGGCCCACCCACCCAAGTGTTAAGTGTCAAAAGGTTGGATCACGACTTTCTCTTTTGACAAAATAATTTCTCACTTCTGCGCAGAAGTCAAACTACTAATTTACTCTAATCTAAACTATACTGGTAATCATGGTATGGAGTGTCCCACCCACACACCCAAGTGTTTGTTATTAAGAGATTCCATGTTTAAAGTCGTTGCGGACGTCAAAAGTAATTTTGTTGCAAGCAAAGTTTTGAGAATTTGGTGCAGTAAGCAATAATCTTTTTTTTCTTACAAAATCCACAAAAATATTTTTTTTTTAGATTTTAACCAAACTAATCCTAAGTGATTAAAGAGGTTATGAATCCTATGAAATCAACAAAAATTTTTTTTTGGGCATAAATTTGTTTGTAAATTTCACAAAATTTGATCAACTTTTTTGTTAGATTTTAACCAAATTGGTTCCAAATTATTAAGGATTAATAAAATAACAAAATAAATTTTCTAGGATATAGTGCACTAAGCACCATCAAGATTTTCTAACAAAATGTACAAAATTTTATAAATTTTAACCAAAACAGTTCCAAATGATCAAAGGGGTTTAGGGTCCTTAAAAAATAACAATATTCATGTTTAGAGCATTAATTTTTAAACAAAATTTTATGAATTTTTTTTTGGATTTCAACTAAATTGGTTTTAAATAATTAGGGATGTTACGGACATTGATGAAATTACAAAATAACAAGTACATTAAGCAACATGATTTTCTTACAAAATTTAAAAAAAAAATAACTTTTTTTTTTAATTCTGATCAAATTAGTTTCAAATGATTGGTTTTGGATTCCACAAAAATAATTTTTTTGGGCATTGATTTTTACTACATTTTATAATTTATGAGTTTGTAAAAAATAAATTAACTTCATAGCAATTAAACGGACTACAAAAGTCAATGTTTTGCTTGCAAATTCTACATTTTTGTTTAGATTTTAACCAAATTAGTTTTAAATCATCAAGTAGCTCCTAATAATTAACAAAATAACAATTAAAAATTTTTGGGCATAATTTTATAAAACACCAGTTCTAATTTTCTTACAAAATTTTATTTCCAGAAAAAGGATAGCAATATAGAATCTGCACGCACCAACAAATTAGGTCGCTATGCTTACTATGCCGTCCCAGGCACCGAATTTGAACTCATACGCGGTACCAGAAGCCAGAATTCCAGCCAATACAGCATCAATTCGCAAGGCAATCAAGATGTTTCCAACTGCATCATATCATACATAATGGATAAACTAATACCTCTATGCAGATGGAATTATAAAAATGTTAACATGGTACTGGACGCTGGGGATCAGCTCTACAAAGACAGCTACATCGTTTATAATCCAAAAGTTGCTAAACTACGCTTTGAAACGTTGATTAGAGATATTGTACTTAAAGATGTGCGAGTTAAAATATCAGTCGGAGCCCCAGTATTGACCGCTAAATTTGATATACATTTACTAACCGAAGCTCTACAAACCTGTTTCAATTTGAAGAATTTCTGCATTTTATTATTCGACACCAGCGCCATTTCTGTGTTCAAAAAAGAAGAACACTATTACCTATTCTATCCGAACGATTTGGATCTTCATGGGAATCCAGTGGGCGATGGAAGCGCTGCAGTGTTACGTTTTAAGTGTTTAATGTCGTTGATCAATGTTTTGGTAAAGAATCTGCATTGTTGCACTTTGGCGCCGGCAATTTTTCATGTCATTGTGGTTGCCGTTAAGGAGATCGAAAGGGTTCCAACCGGAACCACTTTTATGGAAACAAATCCGAAAATTTTGAGTAGGGAACCCAAAATTTGTAGTTGCGATAAGACTCTTTATGGACATATCAGGAAACTTTAATCCATGCCTTGTGTTGGTCTCGTAGTTTGTGTTGTTGATGTTGGTTGTTGAATAAACTACGAAAAGTATTATGGATTGTTACTAGTTTTTGTTGTTATTTAATTTGATTCAAATTGAACAAAATTGAAAAAACTTAAATTTGACAGCTTAAATGTCAAAAAAATTTGAAACAAGATTTGGATTTTTTGTAGATATGTTAATTATCTATAAATAATTTCAATACATTTTCTAGCTGATTTCTATTATTTTGGAGATATCTTCAGTTTTTTTATTTGGGACAATTTGTTTTAAACTAAAAAACCTCAAATTTGACATCTTAAAAATCAAAATAACATAAAATACCATTTGAATTTTTTGTGCATACAGTAATTATCTACAAAATATGTAAGTAAAACCTGTTGCTTGTTTCTACCATTTTAGAGATATCATCAGTTGTTTGATTTGGGTCAAATTATTCAATAGCAGAAAACCGCAAATTTGACAACTTAAAGGTCAAAATAACTCAAAACACCATTTAATTTTTTTTTACATACAACAATTATCTACAAAATATGTAAATAGAATTTGCTGCTAGTTTCTACTATTTTAAAGATATCATCAGTTATTTGATCTAAGCCAAACTGATCAAAACTGAAAAACCGCAAATTTGACAACTTAAATGTCAAAATAACTTAAAATATCATTTGGATTTTTTGTACATCCAATAATTTTCTACAAAATATGTAAATAAAATTTGTTGCTAGCTTTTACCATTTTAGAGATATCATCAGTTATTTGGTTTTGGTCAAATTGATAAAGACCAAAAAACCGCAAATTTGACAACTTAAATATCAAAATAAATTAAAACACCATTTAAATTTTTTGTACGTACAACAATTATCTCTAAAATATGTAGATAGAATTTGTTGCTGGTTTCTACTATTTTAAAGATATCATCAGTTATTTGATCTGAGCCAAACTGATCAAAACTGGAAAACCGCAAATTTGACAACTTAAATGTCAAAATAACTTAAAATATCATTTGGATTTTTTGTACATCCAATAATTTTCTAAAAAATATGTAAATAAAGTTTGTTGCTAGTTTCTACTATTTAGGAGATATCATCAGTTAATTGATTTGGCTCAAATAGTTCAAAACTAAAAAAAACAAAATTTGACAACGAAAACGTCAAAATAATTTAATATTTAATTAAAATTTTCTTTAAATGCTTAATTATCCACAAATTATTTAAATAAATTTTATTGTTAATTTTTATTATTTAGAAAATATCTTCAATTATTTGATTCGGGTCAAAATTATTGAAACTAAAAAAACACAATTTTGACAGCTTAAATGTCAAAATAATTTAAATTTTTATAAAGATTATTTGTAGATATACTATATATCTATAAAAAGTTTTTATAAATTTTCTTGCTATTATCTCTTATTTTGAAAATATTTTTAATTGTCTGATGATAAAAGTTTTTATAAGTTATTGATCGGTCATTTTAAAAATTAATTAAAAAATAACAAAAAAACCAAATAAGTTGAAATTTTTATTAATGATTACTCAACGTTTTGTGCATATTTTGACAAATTTTGAACTAAATAAATTTACAAACATTTGACGCAGAGAAGGTAATTCAGTGATGTAACTTATTAGACATTATTGATTAGCTACGTTGGGAATTTATAAAAAAATAATTTAAAACCCTAAACTATTTAAATTTATACCAATTATTAACCAAAATCTTCCGCCTATTTAGGCCAAATTTGAGCTAAAAATATTAAGAAACATTTTAGTTACAGAAAGAAATTCATTGATGCAGCTTTTTACAAATTATTAATGAGCCACTTTGGGAATTTATAAAAATCTAAATCAAAACCTTGAACGATATAAATTTGTATCAATTATTAAGCAATGTCTTCCACATATTTGGGCCAAATTTAAGCCAAAAATATTAACAAACATTCAATCCAGATCAATAATACTCAAATTAATTTCAGCAACGTTGCCGAATAAATAAATTTTCGTCTACAAAATATAAATAAATTTTACATAAATTAATAGGAATCATAACAAAGCTTGTTTATTTACTTGTTAATTATTCGTTATCTTGTATTGGTTTCCGGTGATTAGAACAGATGCAACGCAAATGTGTATTTCTAATTAACTTTGCGGTGTTGCAAATATTCCATTACTAACAGGAAGTTATTTATTATTAATTAAATGTTTGTCTGGAACTATTGCGGTTGGGGAATTTCCTCGTCTAATTCTAATCAACAATAGAAGTATATAAATAGTCGCGAATTGAAGTTTTTTCAGTAGAAAGCAATCGACAGTGAACAATGGCTAAACGTGCTTTGGTATTATTGTATCCTCAGAATGAGGAGAATGAAATCGCCATTCCAGTCGCTATTTTGCGAAGAGGAGGGGTAAGATAATTATAAATATTTTTTTTATAAATATAAATATATATATATATATATATATATATATATACATATACTCATGCAAACGGTCATTTGGCACCCATCTTTTAATAAAAATTTAAATTATTTAGCATTCATTTCAATTTTTTTTTAATATATATATTTATATTTTATTTTAATTGACGTATAATATATTGTAACGGGAGATAAAACTTCGGCCCATTTTATATATAAATATATTTATTTAATAAAATTTAATTAAATAATTTATTAATTTTTTTGACGTTACAATTTTATATATATATATATATATATATATATATATATACACGCAAACGGCCATTCGGCACCTATCTTAAATAAATATTTTTTATTATTAAAAATATTTATATATATATATATACATGTAAGCGGTCATTTGGAACCATCATATAATTAATTATTTTTTAGGTTGAAGTAACAATTGCAGGACCTACTTTGGAACCAGTTGTAGGATCCCGTGGAATGTTAACAGTTCCTGAAATGGCTTTATGCGATGCTATGAAAAAAGGCCCATATGATGTAGTCCTAATGGCAGGAGGTAGATTTGGTTGGCAAGCTTTATCAGAGGATAAAAATGTTGGAATTGTTTTAAGAGAACAGGAAAAAGCCGGACGCTTAATAGCCGCTATTTGCACCTGTAAGTAAAAATAATTTGTTCACTCTAAATATATTATAAAAAATTAATTAATTTCAGCCCCGCTTGCAATGAAGGCTCATGGTATTATGTTCGGAAGACGTTTGACTTCTTACCCTTCAGTTGAAGATAGAGTACGTGAAGGTGATAAGTACATTTATAAACATGATGACGTTGTTATTGATCGTAATCTTATTACAAGTCATGGTAATTACACTACGTTCCATTTCGGACTTGCTGTATTGGAGTACATTACTGATAGAGAAACAGCGCAAATTTCAGCCAGAGAAATGTTAATTGTTCTTTAAATATTTTAAAAATGACAATTGTATGATGACCTAACCTATAACTTTTAAATAAATGATTTTTATGATATAACTTACCCAAATTGTAATCCTCTTCGTATTTATAACCTCAAATATTCATAAAAACGTTTAATAATAAAAAATTTAAGTACAAAATTGATACATTTGTAAAATACATAAAAAATTCTTAACAATCTAAAAAAATTTGGACGAAATCTGATCCGACAAACGTTGCACGTTCATCAATTGCACTAAAACATCGTTGCGTGATAATACAGTACGTTACAATTGGTGCATACTGTGCACTATAAACTAATACTTGACAACCGTCAAATGTGACTTAACTTAACTTAACCTAAATTATACTGATTCTTACTAAATTACTTACTACAATCACTAAAAACATCGGAACACATGATGATCGATAATAATAATAAACTATATATATATATATAATCTCTCGATAAAAATAATACAAAATATATTCGGCTATTCAATAATAATGATAATAGATAATAAGATTCGTTATCGTACATTTGTACACGTTTCGAGAATGTGAGGTTATAGGTTAGGTGCGTGCTTCTATGATTTGTTTACTAATGGCATGGATTTCCGGTCAGTCTTACCAACCTTAACCTGACTCAACTCATTATTTCTTATCCTCATCGACAATATCTTTTTTAACCATTGCTTCGGTTGTTGTTGCCGGCGCTGTTCCTGTTTCGGCGGGAGTGTAGACGATTTCCGCATATTCAGTCTTATCGTCGTCTGCTCTTACTACAGGACGGAGATTCTGATTGGCCAAATCTAATTCGGCGTAAACTATGGCTTCGTTTGGTTTTGTTTCTTCCGTTTCTTCCGGTTGGACTTCTAATGGGATTTTCACTTCTTCGGATTCCATTGTTTTGATTTCGTCTGTTTCATGCGCCACTTTGTCGCGTTTGCGTTTGAATATGTTGGGGACTGTGATGTTGGGTTTTGTTAGTTTTAGTGGGGGGAGGATTTTGCGTTTTTCTTTTGGTCTTGCTTCTGCGCTTTCGGTATCACTGCTGGAATTCAGACTTAAATTAGAAAAAAAAAAATAGTTAACTACAAATGAGTCCATAGCAAGATTAGTGTTCTATATAGCTTAACCAAATTTGGTCTACATTAGGTCTAGTCTATGTACTATCAAATTATATAAGAATTTTGTCAAAATTTTAAATCAAAATTTTTGTTGACCAATTTTCAAAATTTTCCCTTTTTTTTAAATCAAGGCATCACCAATAAGACCACAGCTAAGGCTGTGTTCAATATAGCCTAACCAAATTTGGGCTACATTAAGTCTAGACTATGTACTCGCTAAATATACAAACAATTTTTCTAAATTTTGATTCAAAATTTTTTTTTACCAATTTTAAAAATTTTGCATTTTTATTCAATCAAGCCATCACCAATAAGTCCATAGCTAAAGCTGTGTTCCACATAGCCTAACCAAATTTGAGATTCATTAAGTCTAGACTATATACTAACTAAATATACAAACAGTTTTGCAAAATTTTCATTCAAAATATTTTTTGAACAATTTTGAAGGTTTTCAATTTTTTGTCAAATCAAGGCTTCTCAAATAAGTCCATAGCTAAGGCTGTGTTTAATATAGAATAACCAAATTTGGGCTACATTAAGTCTAGACTATATACTAACTAAATATACAAAGAGATTTTCAAAATTTTGATTCAACATATTTTTTGACCAATTTTGAAAAATTTGCAATTTGGTTTAATCAAGCCATCACCAATAAGTTCATTGCTTAGGCTGTGTTGCACATAGCCTAACCAAATTTGAGCTGCATTAAGTCTAGACTATATACTAACTAAATATACAAACAGTTTTTCAAAATTTTGATTCAAACAATTTTTTGAACAATTTTGAAAGATTTAAATTTTTTGTTAAATCAAGACTTCACAAATAAGTCTATAGCTAAGGCAGTGTTCCACATAACCTAACCAAATTTAGGCTACAATAAGTCTAGACTATATACTAACAACATATACAAATATTTTTACAAAATTTTGATTCAAAATATTTTTTGAACAATTTCGAAAAATTTGCATTTTATCAAAATTAAAGCAAGGCAACACCAATAAGCCCATAGCTAAGGCTGTGTTCCACATAGCCTAACCAAATTTGAGCTGCATAAAGTCTAGGCTATATACTAACTAAATATACAAACAATTTTTCAAAATTTTGATTCAAAATATTTTTTGAACAATTTTGAAAGTTTTAAATTTTTTGTTAAATCAAGACTTCAAAAATAAGTCCATAGCTAAGGCTGTGTTTAATATAGCCTAACCAAATTTGGGCTACAATAAGTCTAGACTATATACTAACAACATATACAAACATTTTTTCAAATATTTGATTCTAAATATGTTTGAACCAATTTCGGAAAATTTGCATTTTATCAAAATTAAAGCAAGGCATCACCAGTAAACCCACAGCTAAGGCTATGTACAATATAGCCTAACCAAATTTGGGCTACATTAAGTCTAGACTATATATTAACCAAATATACAAACAATTTTACAAAATTTTGATTAAAAATATTTTTTGACCAATTTTAAAATATTTGTATTTTTTGTTAAATCAAGACATCACTAATAAGTCCATAGCTAAGGCTGTGTTTAATATAACTTAACCAAATTTGGGCTACATTAAGTCTAGACTATATACTAACTAAATATAAAAACAATTTTCCAAAATTTTGATTCAAAATATTACAAATTGTTACTTACGATTCAGCTGCTCTGTTGCTATCCCTTGCGCCTGCAATAAAAACAAAAACATTAATTCCACCCACAAAACAAAACACAACAATCACACAATAAAAAACAGAACGCAATTATCATTGTATATTTATAATATTCATTTTTTTATAAAACAATTTTTATGTTCAAACTTATACCTAAGGGAGAAATTTGATTTAAGTACACGTAACATTCATAAAATCAAAATTACTTGGTAATTTGATTTATTTTTATTATAAAAAAGGAATGAATGAGTCATCATAAAGCCGCCATCACGACCGCTTACAATACGCGCCCGCAATGGCGGCGGAACATTTTATTTTTGAGCGAAATTATTGTCTTTAATAAATAAAAACAATGATTAGGGGAAGAAGCTGCGCAGTGGTGGTAATGGTGAACAATGCGCAGCTTTTAATTTTTAACTAATATCTCAGTTAGCTGCCTACGCTTATTGAAAAATGTAATTCAGTCAAAGCAAAATGTTATGTTAACTATTTAAAAAAAAATGATATGTAGCTGAGATATTCGATAAAAACCTTTTCAAATCAACACGACATTCAATTGTGTTAGCCTGCATAAAATATATAGTAAAACGTCAAAAAGATGTTTCCGCTTCCATAATTCCATCAATAAACTAAGTAATCGAGGCCGGAATTTGATGCGCATACGCAATCGGCGTCTACGCATGCGCACTAATCTCCGTCCAATAAATAACGATTTTGATTCACATATCCACTTCATTTTATATAACTTTTATGGCAGTACAATTACTAACATTTCTAACCTATAAATATATAATTATCGTCTAAATAAAAAGTGAGTTACAAAAATAGCCTTAACTTAACAATACAAAGTAAATTTTTCATAGTTCGTCTTCCATTATTTTTAAAATATTTTTCCTAATAAATCACAAACGCACGCGCGCGATAAAACAATTGAAAAATAGTCTTTGAGTATTTTTTTCTTAATTTTTTTGGATCGGCTTAACTAATTGAGAGATAGAGAGAGAGAAAAGAGAGAAAAATTATATAATTTAAAATTCGCGCGCTTTTTTTTAATTTGAGCCGCGCTGAATTAGTTTAGACGGCCGTGTCGATTTTCTTTTCTTTCTCTTTGATGGGATGGTCGTTGCCGTTTATGTATTCCTGGGAGTTTTGGTGGTGGGGGTTATCGACGCCGTCGCCACCGACGGCGTCTGAGGCACCGTGATTGGCGCCCTCGCCCCCTGTATAGTCAATGACATGGGCGCCTCCTAGAACAAAATAAAAGCTAACATTACTCTGTCTACACTTTCATTTGTTTTAATTCAATTTTTCTTTTAAAGGGTTTTGGGGGTAAGGGCTACCACAACCTACACTACAATCAGACAATAACAACAACAAAAAGAAACGGATGTGTAGACAGCTTTTAGCGCAGAGGCAAGTCAACAAATTAAATACTACTTCAGAACCAAATTCATCGCTAGCTAATTGACTAAATATATTTAGTTTCGGCTAAACCGGATACTGATCAGTTGCATTCTTAACCTATCAATTATAACTCATGCAACTATATCACTAAACATAAACTAAAGACAAACACAACTTCCGGATAAAAAACGGATCTAATATATCCGCTTCCGGTTTCACTAGATTAAAAAACATAACTTTTCATAACCTCTAAGTAGAACTAATTGCAATTTTGTAAAAAATATAAAATATAAACTAGTTCCGGTTAAACCGAAAGTTGAAATATAAAACTTTAGTTCCCGCCCACCCACCCAAGTGTTAGTAATAAAATTTCTTGATCACAAACACTTGGGTGGGTGGGCGGGGCACTTAATTAATTAAATGCGCGACAGTAGTTTTACCTTTAGTTCCCGCCCACCCACCCAAGTGTTAGTGCTCCAATTTCTTGACCACAAATAGTTAAATGGGTGGGCGGGGCACATAGTTTATTAATTGTGCAACAGTAGTCTAAACTTTAGTTCCCGTGTAAGTAATCCAATTTCTTGCTCACGAACAAAGGTGGGCACTTAATTAATTGAATGCGCAACAGTTTTTTTACCTTTAGATCACGCCCACCCACCCAAGTGTTTTTGATCAAATGTCTTGCTCACAAACACTTGGGAGAGGCACTCAGAGCAATGATTGCGCGACAGTAGTTTCAAATTTAGTTCCCGTCCACCCACCCGAATGTTAGTGATCCAATTTCTTACTCACGAATACTTGGGTGGTAAATGAACTTGAGCATCTGCTGTCAGGCTACATAACCAAAATAAATGTTTTAATTGATCTCGTTCCAATTCGAATTGATTGTTAAACCATTTATGTTTTGTTGGGTAATAGGGCAAAAGTTATCTAAGCAGTTTATAATAATATTTATAAAATAATTAAACGTTATATTAACATTATTTAATTGGTATAATAGAACCCAATTACTTTTATCTAACAAATGATAAAATTTTGAAAGGTTAAAATCTGTTAAAGACCTTGCAGTTTTTATTTTAGTTTTAATTTTATTGCATTTATTTGTTGTTATATTTAATAATAAACAAAAATGATCAGCTATAAATGGTTCAACAACTTCTGCCGTCCATGTATTGCTGTCAATATTTGTCACTATATAGTCTATACAACTTCTTGACGTAACACCATTAATGTTTTTTAAAACTCTTGTATAACACGAATTTGTCATTTTAAGATTGTATGAATTTAAAGTATCAATTAAAATTTTCTTCTGAAGAGAATCGCTTAAATAATCGACGTTCATATCCCCGCAAAGAATCAATTGACCTGGCAAAGTAAAAATTTGTCTTAATGTATTATTGAGTTTATCAATAAATATATTAAATTCTCCATCTGGCGATCTGTACACCGTTAAAATGTTAACAATACCATAGCTCAAGCTAATGCGCGAGAATAGTTTTAACTTTAATTCCCGCCCACCCAACCAAGTTAAACACACAACAAACACTTAGGTGGGTGGGCGGGGCACGCAATTCATTGATTGCAAGATAGTAGTTTCAACTGGAATTCCCACCCATCCACCTAAGTGTCTGTAATAAAACTTTTAAATAACCTCACAAATATTCATCAGTGAAATTACCTCAGTAAAACAATTTATATAAATAAGCTCATCTCACTAATGAACTCATTAAAAAAATTATAAAGGACTAGGTCAGTTACCCCAACCATGACCTCAAAAAAAAAAACCTTTAAATAAACTCACAAACATTCATCAGTGAGATGACCTCAGTAATACAAGTTATATTACTGAAATCATCTCACTCATAACCTCATTAAAAAATTGTAAAGGACTACTTCAGTTACCCTCAACCATAACCTAAAAAAAAAACCTTTAAATAACCTCACAAATGTTTATAAGTGATATGACCTCAATAACACATTTTATATTACTGAGGTCATCTCACTAATCAATTCATTGAAAAAAAATTGTAAAAGTCTACCTGAGTTACCCTCAAACATGACCTCAAAAAGAAAACCTTAAAATAACCTCACAAATACTAATAAGATGGCCTCACAACTACAATTTATATTACTGAGGTCATCTCACTGATAAACTCATTAAAAAAATTATAAAGGACTATCTCAGTTACTTTCAAAAATGACATTAAAAAAAACCTTTAATAAACCTCACAAAAGTTCATCAGTGAGATAACCTCAGTAATTCAATTTATATTACTTAGGTCATCTCACTGATGACCTCATTAAAAAAAATTGCAAAAAACTACCTCAGTTACCCTCGACCATGACCTCAAAAAAACCTTAAAAAAACCTCACAAATGTTCATCAGTAAAATAACCTCAGTAAAACAATTTTTATTACTAAGGTCATCTCACTGATATCCTCATTAAAAAAATTGTAAAAATTACCTCAGTTATCCTCAAACATGACCTCAAAAAAAAAAACCTTAAAAAAACCTCACATATGTTTATCAGTGAGATGAACTCAGTAATACAATATATATTACTGAGGCCATTTCACTGATGAACTCAATAAAAAAATTATAAAATACTACCTCAATTACCCTCAACCAAAACCTCAAAAAAAACCTTTTAATAACCTCACAAATGTTCATCAGTAAGATGACCTCAGTAATCCAATTTATATTACTGAAGTCATCTAACTGATAAACTCAATAAAAAAATTAAAAAAGTACTAACTCAGTTACCCTCCACTATTAAATAACCTCACAAATGTTTATTAGTAAGATAACCTCAGTAATACAATTTATATATCTGAGGTCATCTCAATGATTAACTCTTTAAAAAAAATTATAAAAAACTACCTCAGTTACCCTCAACATTAACCTCAAAATAAAAACCTTTAAATAACCTTACATCAGTAAGATGACCTCAGTAATATAAATTGTATTGCTGAGGTCATCCCACTGATAAACTCATTAAAAAATAAAGGACTACCTCAGTTACCCTCCACCATGGCCTCAAAAAGAAAACCTTAAAATACCCTTACAAATGTTTATCAGTGAGATGACCTCAGTAATACAATTTATATTACTGAAGTCATCTCACTGATAAACTCATTCAAAAAAATTATAAAAGACTAACTCAGTTACCCTCAACTATGACCTAAAAAAAACCTTGAAATAATCTCACAAAGGTTCATTAGTGAGATGACTTCAGTAATACAATTTATATATCTGAGGTCATCTCACTGATGAATTCTTTAAAAAAATTATGAAGGACTACCTCAGTTACCCTCAAGCATGACCTCAAAACAAAAACCTTTAAATAACTTCATCAGTAAGATGACCTTAATAACACAATTTATATTACTGAGATCATCTCACCAATCAATTTATTACAAAAAAATTAAAAAGTCTACCTCAGTTACCATTGAACATGACCTCAAAAAAAAACCTTAAAAAAAATATAAAGGACTACCTTAGTTCCGTTCAACCATGACCTCAAAAAGAAAACTTTTAAACAACCTCACAAATGTTCATCAGTGAGATGACCTCAGTAATACAATTTATATAACTGAGGTCATCTCACTGATGAACTCATTAAAAAATTAAAAAGTACTAACTCAGTTACCCTCAACCATTACCTCAAAAAGAAAACCTTAAATTAACCTCACAAATGTTAATCAGTGAGATGACCTAAGTAATACATTTTATAATACTGAGGTCATTGGATGATCTCATAAAAAATAGTAAGAGGCTACCTCAGTTATCCTCAACCTTGACTTTAAAAATAAAACTTTTAAATAACCTCACAAAGATTCATCAGTGAGAAGACCTCAGTAATACAATTTAAATATCTAAAATCATCTTACTGATAGACTCATTAAAAAAATTATAAAAGACTACTTAAGTTACCCTCAACAAAAACCTAAAAAAAAAACCTTTAAATAACCTCACAAACGTTCATAAGTAAAATGACCTCAGTAATACAATTTATATTACTCGAGTCATCTCACTAATCAATTCATTGAAAAAAATTGTAAAAGACTACCTCAGTTACCCTAAACTATGACCTCAAAAAAAAAAACCTTAAAATAACCTCACAAATATCAGTGCAATGACCACAGTGCTACAATTTATATAACTGAGGTCATCTCACTAACATCCTCATTAAAAAAAAATGTAATAACTACCTCAGTTATCCTCAATCATGACCTAAAAAAAAAACTTAAAACAACCTCACAAACATTCATCAGTAAGATGACCTCAGTAATCCAAGTTATATTACTGAGATAACCTCAGTAATATAAATTGGATTACTGAGGTCATCACACTGATAACCTCAATAGAATAAATTGTAAACAACTACCCCAGTTACACTCAACCATGACCTCAAAAAAAAAACTTTAAATAACCTCACAAACGTTCATCAGTAAGATGACAAAATACAATTTCTATTACTGAAGTCATTTCACTGATGACCTCATTAAAAAAATTGCAAAGGACCACCTCACTTACCCTCAATCATGACCTCAAAAAAAAAACTTAAAATAACCTCACAAATATTAGTGCGATGACCTCAGCACTACAATTTATATTACTGAGGTCATCTCACTGATAAACTCATTAAAAAAAGTGTAAAAAACTACCTCAGTTACACTCAACCATGACCTCAAAAAGAAAATCTTAAAACAACCTCACAAATATCAGTGCGATGACCTCAGTACTACAATTTATATAACTGAAGTAATCTTACTAAGAAACTCATCAAAAAATTTATAAAGGACTACCTCAGTTCCTCTCAAAAATGACCTAAATAAAACCTTTAAATCCTCACAAATGTTCATCACTGAGATGACCTCAATAATACCATTTATATTACTAAGGTCATCTCACTGATGAACTTATAAAAAAAAAGACTACCTCAGTTACCCTCAACCATGACCTCAAAAAAAAAACCTTAAAATAACTTCACAAACGTTCATCAGTGAGATGACCTCAATAATACAATTTATATTACTGAGGTTATTTCACTGATAATCTCATTAAAAAAATTGTAAAAGACCACCTCAGTTACCCTCAACCATGACCTCAAAAAAAAAACCTTTAAATATCCTCACAAATGTTCATCGAAAAGATGACCTCAGTAATACAATTTATATTACTGAAGTCATCTCACTGATAAACTTAATAAAAAAATTATAAAGGACTAACTCAGTTACCCTCAACCGAGACCTCAAAAAGTAAACCTTTAAATAACCTCACAAATGTTTATCAGTAAGATGACCTCAGTAATACAATTATATTACTGAGGTCATCTCACTGATGACCTCAAAAAAATAATTGTAATGGACTACCTCAGTTACCCTTAACCGTGACCTCAAAAAAAAAACCTTTAAATATAAATTGTATTACTGAGGTCATCTCACTGATGAATATTTGTAGGGTTATTTTAAGTTTTTTTTAAGGCCTTGGTTGAGGGTAACTAAGGTAGTCTTTTACAATTTTTTTAATGAGTTTATCAGTGAGATGACCTCAGTAGTACAATTTATATTACTGAGGTCATCTCACAGATGATCTCATTAAAAAAATAGTAAAAGACCACCTCAGTTACCCTCAACCATGACCTCAAAAATAACCTTAAAATAACCTCACAAACGTTCATCAGTGAGATGACCTCAGTAATACAATTTATATTACTGAGGTCATCTCACTGATGATTTAAATAAAAAAAATTAAAGGACCACCTCAATTACCCTCAACTATGACCTCAAAACAAAAAACCTTTAAATAACCTCTCAAAGATTCATCAGTGAGATGACCTCAGTAATACAATTTATATTACTGAAGTCATCTCACTGATGACCTCATTAAAAAAATTGCAAAGGACCACCTCAGTTACCTTTAACCATAACCTCAAAAAAACCCTTAAAATAACCTTATTAAAAAAAATATGTAAAAGACCATCTCAGTTACCCTCAATTTCTTGATCACAAACAAACACTTGGATGAGTGAGCAGAACACTTAGTCCTTTAAATGCGTGACAGTAGTTTTAACTTTAGTTCCCGCCCACCCACCCAACTGTTAGTGATCTAATTTTTTGCTCACAAACACTTGGGTGGGTGGGTGGGGTACTTAAATAATTGAATGCGCGACAGTAGTTTTAACTTTAGTTCCCGCCCACCCACCCAAGTGTTAGTGATCCAATTTCTTGATTACAAACATTTGTGCGGGGTGCTCATTGTAATGATTGCACGACACTAAATTCAAATTAAGTTTTCGCCAACCCTTTCAAATGTTTGTGATCAAATTTCTTGCTAACAAACACTTGGGTGGGTGGGAGTAACACAGTTCATTGATTGTGCAACAGTAGTTTCAACTCTAAATCCTGCCCACGCACCCAAGTGTTAGTGATCCAATTTCTTGCTCAGAAACGCTTGAATGGGCGGGTGAGGCATTTAATTAATTGAATGCGCGGCAATAATTTTAACTTTAGTTCCCACCCACCCACCCAAGTGTTAGTAATCTTTCTTGCTCACGAACACTTCCTTGGGTAGTTTAAAATTTAAGATTAAAATTTAAAGAAAAATTTAAAATTAAAAATGCATTTCATTTTTCAAATATCATATTATTTTTATGTCACAAAAAAAACAATCATTTGGTAGCAAATTTGATGTCGTAAAGACGCGCAATTAAATGGAGACCCACGTGGTTATAATGGATAACGTAACAAATTCAAAATAATACCAAATGATGCGCAATTTAATATAAATTCACGTAATTTGCTTAGGTTATATAAGTTTAATTCAAAGTTTTTGAGTAAATTGCGAGAAACTGCCAGAAGTCAATAATTGATACTTTTGGTGGATGCGCCGGGCACATCAAATTAAATTTTTTTTTGTATCGACTTTACTAAATTTATTGTCCAAAAAGAATGCATTTTCATAATTTAAAACCATCTCCAAAACCAAATTTATTTTTCTTATTTATTATAAAAAAAAACTATTTTACTATTGCTGAACCAACGTTACTGTTGTGGGAAGTAATAAATCTGTAACAATTCACATTTAATAATCCCTTACAGTTATAGGATTAGACATACACATGGATTGTTTCATAGCAAAATTAATATCATCTAGTCACACGTCGAGGGAATTATTTCATACTACAAATGAAACGACCAATTGCTAAATGACAAACAGCTTTACTATAAGCGAAGTAATAAACCGACATGTTAGTTCAAAATCATTGAAGTTGAAAAGCTACCAGCTTGATTTTTCATATGAAGGATTTTAATGAAATCTGCTACCACCTTTTGTCGATGCACACACACACACACACACACACATGAACTTCTCGGAATTGCCAAGTCAATCGTCTCCGTTCGGATTTTATTTTTATTCGAGCATGTATAAAATGTTTTCTTTTGTTTGAGCGGTTTTAAATTGACCCCCACCCCCTTTTGCCTCATACTATTCGACGACTCCTACACTTACAGCATCCACTCGGACGAAATTGCAGCCGGTTTATTGCCTCGAATTCAATGCAATATTTCTCGCCCTCGGCGCAGATGCACTCCCCTATTTCATTTTATTTTGTTTTTTTTTAATATATAGAATTACTTTTGCCCAACTTATAACAAAAACGTTTTAATAGCGAATTTAATGTCGCTTCGATACCTTGATTTTAATTTCTTCAAAACTTACAAACGGTTTATTGAATTTTGATACAATTGAGTACCAATATACTAGATTACCATTAGTACCAAATGCATAAATAGTGATACGCCCAAATTTACATAACCTTAATTTTATTGTGACTCCAACAAGAAGAAGCGCAATAGATTATTTAAAATACTGTAACTCCCTAACGGTTCATTGGATTTTGGTGCAATTTGGTACCAAAATACTTCAATACCATTAGTACCAACTGCGTACATTTTATAAAAATTGATACGCTCAATTTTGCGCAATTTTGAATTCGCAAAACCAAAGCAAGATGCTTATTGGTTAAATAATGAATGTGTATCTCGTAAATGGTGCATTGGATATTGGTGCAATTTGGTACCAATATGCTCCATTAACATAAGTACCAACTGCATAAAATTAAATTAAATTGATACGCTCAATTTAAAAAAAAAATGAATTATTTAATTAAATTATTTTTTTTGTTTTAAATATATATATACATAGATAGGTAAAATTGGCTTTAACGCAACCAATTTTTTTATTAGAAATTATTTTAATATATCGACTTAATTGTCAAATAAAACATGCAAAAAAAATTATTTAATAAAATTGAATATTTAATAGACAATAAATGCAATTTTAAACTCAATTATCGCAAAGTTAGTGTAGTGGGATCGTTGCGAGCGAGCGAGCACCAACTTGACAAATTAGCGCTTGCTATTGTTGTACGTGCAGACTAGATTAAAACTTATGATTTACGCGGATTTCTCGACAATACTACTCATGCTCAACTTGCCTCCAACTTCTAATAACATTAGCTTTTATTTTGCTTTTTTATTTACATGCGAATCATGCGAAATTTAGGACAAACATTGATTATAAAGACTCACAGTCGTCTATATGTTCCAGGCACGGATAAGAACAGAACAGTTAGGTTTGGTTTTAATGTTTTAAAACAAGTTTGACTTACCGGAACAGCACCATCGGTTCGTTATCCGGGCGAAGACTACCAGGAAGACTACGACCAGGAGGACCATCAGGGAGATTATTATTGCTACGATGGCGCCTGCGCCTAGCTCCACACCTAATTAAAATATGCATCATTAATAAATTTAAAAAAAATAAATAAATTAAAATAAAATTATTAATTTTTTAAATTTTTTTGGATTTTTTTTAAATATATATATATACATAGATAAACCGGTATTAATGCAACCAATTTTTTTAGCGCTTACGACACACCTAAAAAAATATGCATCAAATACTAATAAAAATAAAAAAATAAATTTTTATTAAAAAATTCCACATCTAACCTAACAATTTCAATTTTTTGTAAAAAAATATTAACAAAAAAATTCAAATGAAAAAAATTTAATTAATTAAAAAAAAAATATTTTATAAAAATACATTTTAATTAATTTTTTTATTAAATTCAAATAAAACAAACACATTATAATAAAAATCCTCATAATTTCTATTGTAGTTTTTTTTTTCAAAATTAAAAAAAAAATCAAAATTGAAAAAAAATTATTAATTTTAAAAAAATTATTTGATTTTTTTAAATATATATATACATAGATAAGTAAAATCGGTATTAACGCAACCAAATTTTTTTAGCGCTTTACGGCAAACCTAAAAAATCATGCACCAAACACTTTTAAAATTTAAAAATCAAATATATATAAGTAAAAAAAATCAAACAAAACTTTTAAAATTTAAAAAATCTAGATAAGAAAAAATAGCAAAGATTTGTTTATTTATTTAAAAAAAAATTAGAATTAAAAAAAAAAAAAATATTTTAAAAACTCCACATCTAACCTAACAATTTCACTTTTCGTAAAAAAATTTATTGACAATTAAAAAAATTTAATTCAAATAAAAAAAATTACAAAAAAAAATCTTAATAACTTAATTTTTTTTTTTATAAAAATACATTATTAAAAAAATGTATCAAATTAAAATAAAAAAATTGCATTATAATAAAAATCCTCATAATTCATTTGTAAATTTTTTTTCAAAATTAAGAAAAAAATTAAAATTTAAAAAAAAATTTAATTTTAAAATTGAAAAAATGTTATTTAATTAAATACAAATTCATTTTTTTTGTAAGAAAAATTAAAAAATTAAATTTAAAATTCAATATTAAAAAAATAAATAAATTATCATAAAATTACTAATTTAATTTAATTATTTGAATTTTTATAAATATATATATACATAGATAAGTAAAATCGGTATTAACGCAACCAAATTTTTTTAGCGCTTTACGGCAAACCTAAAAAATCATGCACAAAACACTAACAAACAAAAAAAAATATTAAAAAAATTCCACATCTAACCTAACAATTTTTTTTTTTTATTAAAATACATTATTATTAAAAAAATGTATTAAATTAAAATAAAAAATACGCATTATAATAAAAATCCTCATAATTTGTTAATTAAGAAAAAAAAAATCAAAATTTTAAAAAAATTATTAAATTTTAAAAATATATTTAATTTTTTTAAATATATATATATACATAGATAATTAAAACCGGTGTTAATGCAACCAAATTTTTTAGTGCTTTACGACACACCTAAAAATATAATAAAATCAAATACTAAATAAAAATTAAAAAAATTATTAAAAAAATTCCACATCTAACCCAACAATTTCACTTTTTTGAAAAAAAAAAATAATTAACAGTTAAAATTTTTTAATTCAAATAAAAAAAATATAAATATTTTTTTTTTTATAAAAATACATTATTATTAAAAAAATACACATACACAAAAACACAAAAATCCTCATAATGTCTTTTGTAAAAAAAAAATAGAATTTAAAAAAATTATTTTAATTTTAAAATTAAATCTAAAAAAAAAAAAAAAATATAAATTTTATAAAAAAAAAATTTATTTAATTAATCCATATCTAACAAACAATTTCACTTTTTTGAAAAAAAAAAAAAAAAATTAACAATAAAAAAAAACATTTCATTTTTTTTGGGAAAATTTTAAAATAAAAATAATTCAAAAATAAAAAAAAAAATGAAATTGATGTGAAAGTGAAAACAAAATTAAATAAAAATAAATTTTTTTTTTTATGTTTATTCAATTTTAAAATATATTTAAATGAGTCAAATTGGTATTATTGCATCAAAGTTTTGAGTGCTTTATGCCCAAATAATAAATATGTACATATATAATATATTATTCTTTAAAATAATTTAAATTCTAAATTATTTTTTTAAAAACAAAAGTTTTATTTTAAAATTGAAAAAAAAAAACCTTTTTTTTTATTTATGATTTTTTTAAATATACATATATATACATAGATAAGTAAAACCGGATAAATGCAACCAAAGTATTTAGCACTTTATGGTACTCCAAAAAAAAACTAAATTTTAAAAAATCTAAAAAAAAAAAAATCAAAAATTTATATATTTTTTTTAATCGTGCTCGTGCTGACTTACCGTACATATTGTACCGTTTGTAGATGAACTTTTTTAATCCTGCTTAAGTGCGTCAGCGTGAAACAGTTTATGTTGGTAGCATTGGTTTAAAAAAAAAAACTAAATACAAAACTTACCTTCTGGTTCAGGACTTGTCGAGATCAATATGGAGTACTCCGCCGTACCCAAATCATTATATGCAGTCAACACAAACTGCGTTTCGGTGTCTTGCTTATTAATCGCCGCTATCCTTAAATTGGCCACATAATGACCTCTCCCCTAAAAAAAAAATTATTAAAAAAAAATTTAAATTGATTTTTAGTACAAAATATTTTTTTTTTGCAAATTAAAAAAAAGTCTAATCCAAAACTTTAAAAATTATTCTTTTGCAAAAATAAAAATATTAAAACCGATTTCGTAAGTTCAATATTTTTTGGTTGCAAAAATAAAAAAATAAAATTTAAAAAAATTTTGAATCAAGTATAATTTTAGTTTGTCCGTTAACTAAAAAAAATTGATATGATTTTTTTTTTGGTTCAAAATAATTTTCTACATAAAAAAAATTACCTCAAAAATAATAATAATTTTTTTTAAATATATATATATATATATATATATATATATATATATATATATATATATATATATATATATCCATAGGTCTATAAAAGCGGCTTTAATGTAACCAATCTTTATAGCGCTTCATGGCAGCTACAGATTTGTTACACTTCCAAACACTAACAATCCAAAATATTTTTTTCCCGTCTTTCACAGATTTATGTATATATATATATATATACATAAATAGGTAAAACCGGCTTTAATGCAACCAATTTTTTTAAAGCTTTATGGCTTTTTATGATTTATAGAAAACTGAAAAATATTACAAAACTTGAATTATTTGCAACATAAAAAATTTTAAAACTAAAGTTTTTAGTCAAAATTTTTTTTTTTTTAAACAAAAGGTCTAATAAACCCAAAAAATCAAAAGATTGTTTCAATTAAAAAAAAAAAAAAAACTAAATTTTTTTAGATCAAAATAATTTCCTTAAAAAAATAAAAAACTAAAAATGTTTAAAACCGATTTCTTCTGTTCAAAATAATTTTTTTTTGCAAAAATAAAAATGTCTAATTTAAAACAAAATTCTCTATAACTTTTATTTAAATTTAAAAAAATTAATTTAAAATTTTTTTGAATGAAGTATAATTTTAGTTTTTTAGTATTTATTTATATATTTAAATATTTTTTTTAGTTCAACGTAATTTTCTAAATTAAAAAAAAATACCTAAAAATATTTTTTTTTAAATATATATATACATAGGTATGTAAAAGCGGCTGTAATGCAACTAATCTTTATAGCGCTTTATGGGAGCTTGCAGATTTGTTACTTCAGACACTAAAAAAAAAAAAAATATTTTTTTAGTTCAAAATCATTTTCTTAAATTAGTTTGATAAAACTTCTCCTTCAAAATAAAAAAAAAAAAAATTTTTTAGTTCATAATATTTTTTTGCAAAAATCATTATTTCTCTAAAAAAAATTATTTCATTTTTTTTAAATATATATATATATATATACATAAGTATATAAAAGCGGCATTAATGCGACCAATGTTTATAGCGCTTTATGGCAGCTTACAGTTTTTTATACACTTCCAAACACTAAAAAACCAGTTTTTTTAATTTTTAAATAATCAAACTTTAAATGACCTAAAACTAAAATTTTTAATAAAATCATATTTACAAGATCCTGCGCCGCTTCTGCTTCTATTCTCCCAGTATTATCAACAGATCCTTCCCTAATCCGCTGATCCCTAATTTTCCATTCCAATTGTGGCTTCGGATTGGCATCAATTTCGACTGAAATGATTCCAGCTTTGCCAATTTCGTAACCAAATTTGTCAATTGGATTGCTTATTGGAAGTGGTGGATCTGGAATTAATTGAATTAATTTTTCTTATTTTTTTAATATTTAGGTTACCAACATTTAACATCCAATTGTCTGGATGCCATGTTGTTGTTTTGTAGTGCCGGATGAGATGCCACGCATTTGAGAGTCTTTCCGTTGTCACTTGGCAACAATGTACGGGTCAAATTTTGGATTTTTGAATGGAGATCTTCTTTGGCAAAATCTATTATTGTTGGCATGCTTAATCCATCACCTACTATAGGTTCATCGTCTGGAAAATAGAAATTTATTAAAAAATCAATTTTAAACCTCATTAGTGGTTACTAAAATAAACCAATTGGTCATTATATTGGTATCAAAAGATGGAGAATTTGATGGAGGTTATGGTAATGTTTTTAGATTTTTATAGGCCAATAGAAATGTTAGAGGAATAAGCTAAAAATTGTAGAAATAATTAATATTTATTACAAAATTTTAACTTTGAGCCTCTTTGGTGGTTACTAAAATACGTTAATTGGTTATTATTTTAGTATCAAAATATGGGAAATTTAATGGAGATTCGGTTAGTAGTATTGGATTTTGATGGACCATTAAAAATGTTAGAGGAAGAAGCTAAAAATTAAAGAAGAAATTTATTTTAATCAAAATTTCCAATTTTGAACCTCATTGGTGGTTACTAAAATACCCTAATTGGTCATTATTTTGGTATCAAAAAACAGAAAATTTAATGAAGATTTGGTTGGTAGTATTGGATTTTATTGAGCCTATAAAAATATTGGAGGAAGTTTATCAAAACTGTTCAAAAACTTGATTTTAATTCAAATTTCCAACTTTGGACCTCATTGGTGGTTACTGAAATACGCTAATTGGTTATTATTTTGGTATCAAAAGATGGGGAATTTAATGGAGATTCGGTTGGTAGTATTGGATTTTATTGTACCATAAAAAATCTTAGAAGAAGAAGCTAAAAATTGAAAAAGAAATTTATTTTAATTAAAATTTCCAATTTTAAACATCATTGGTGGTTACTAAAATACCCTAATTGGTCATTATTTTGGTATCAAAAAATGGAGAATTTAATGAAGATTCGGTTGGTAGTATTGAATTTTATTGGGCCTATAAAAATATTAGAGGAAGTTGGCCAAAACTGTTCAAAAACTTGACTTTTATTAAAATTTCCAACTTTGAACCTCTTTGGTGGTAACTAAAATAGTCTTAATGGTTTATATTTTAGTATCAAAAAATAAGGAATTTAATGCACTTTAAGTTGGTTAAACTGGATTTTCGTAATAAATTAAAAAAATTCATCAAACTGTCAAAATAGTGCCCAAACATGCAAAAATTTGATTAAATTTATTTTAAAAACTTGATTATTGGTACCAAAAATGACAAACTGGTACCAATTTTGATATCAAAAAATGCGCAATTTTTTGTAGAATATAGTGTCCATAATAGATTTTATTTTAAATTTTATAATTTCCAAAATTTTCAGAAAAACTGCAAAAAATCAACAAAATTGCTCAAATTTCTTCAAATTTGGTATAAAAAACTAAAAGTTAGTACCAATATTGGTATCAAAAGATGCAGAATTTGTCAAATTAAATTGATTGCAAAAAAAACTGCAAAAAACTGTCTCAAAATTAACACTTACCAAGAAACCAGCTAATATTAGCAACTGGCCGTCCATCTCTAACAATACAAGAAGCGTACAGAGTGTCATGGATCTTGTAAACCCTTAAAGAATCAGTCCCTCTACTCAAATCAAGCTCCGGTGCTTTTGGTGGTCCTAAAATCAATCCAAACATTAAAAACAAATTCATTAATAAAATTTAAAAAACTCACTAGCTACAGTCAATTGCATCGTCCCAATCGGTTCATTATATTCAGTTTCCATTCCCAAAAAACATTTCACCCTTCCATTCATCCTATCATCAACACTGTTGATGGTAAAACCGCATTGTCCGGCGCTCAATCCGGCGCCGTTGTAAGCAACCTTAATAAAATCATTAATTAAAATTTGTTGAATTATTATTTAATCAACTTACCTCTCCTTTAGGTGGAAGTTTGTTGTTGAGGTTGAATGTTCCCAAATATGGTATTTCCACCCTGCAGTATTGCAGAGGTACTCCAACTCTGCATAGGAAGGTGACATTCTGTTTGGGCAGTACTATACTCTCATGAGGAGTCACGTCTACAATCACAGCAATGCAACCTGCAATTAAAATAAAGAGTTAATGAGTTGTTGACTGGCTAGGCTATCAACAATTTTAAATTTTTAAGAAAATTCAATTTTTTTATCTCATTTGTAGTCACTACTGTTACTTGTCAAGGTAAAATGCGTATTAGCTCAAATACAATAATTGTTGACTAGCTAGGCTATCAACAAAATTAATTTGTTAAGAAACTTAATTTTGTTTAATATATTTTGTAGTCACTACTCTTACTGATTATAGTAAAATGCTTATTACTTCAAATACAATAATTGTTGACTTGCTAGGCTATCAACAAAATTATTTTTTTTAGGAAACAAAATTTCTTTTTATCCAATTTGTAGTCACTACTGTTGCTTATTATGATAAAATGCATATTAGCTCAAATACAATAATTGTTGACTAGCTAGGCTATCAACAAATTTAAAATTTTAGGAAACTTAATTTTTTTTTATCAATTTTGTAATCACTACTCTTACTTATTGTAGTAAAATGCTTATTACATCAAATACAATAATTGTTAATTAGCTAGGCTATCAACAAACTTGAAATTTTAGGAAATTTGATTTTTATTCAACTAATTTGTAGTCACTACTCTTACTGATCATGGTAGTATGCTTATTACCTTAAATACGATAATTTTTTACTGTATAAATCATTTTGTTATAAATTGTTCATTGTTTTTAATTCATTAGTAACTAATTATAGTCCAAAGCTTGTTAACTTAAATCGCCTCATGTTTTGATTAATATTAATAACATTGTTGCCAATTCATGCAGTTGAGTGGTAAGTTACATAATTAAATATCCCTCTATTATGGCGAATAACAGTACGTGCCCCGAGGCGGCTTCCAAATGAGCCGAGCGAGGAGAGCTCTTTCACTCTCCTAACATTACATACAGTTTCCACCTTAATTAATAGCCGCTAATTAATGTTGCATAATTACGGTAGCCCAATTAAGCGGCAATAAACGGCGGTTTTTTGTCGCCCGAAAACGGGGGTAGTAATTTTTTTTAATTTTCTTCAATTAGCGCGATGAGGAAAAAATTAATTTAATTAATTTTGTTAACGCAACGATAAATAGCTACAGCTTGTTTGAGAGTTAATTAAGAGTTATGAAATTTGTTATATAAATAACTTTATTATTGGTTTAGAGTAGGAGGGTTTCAATTTTTAAATTTATTAAAAATAATTGAAACTGGAGCACAATTTCTGGTTTTACAAAATTTCGCTTTAAACTCAAACTTGCGTTTAAATTGCAGTAACTCGGTTATGGGTTAAATTTAAAATGTCAAATTTGGTTTCCAAATAGCCTAGATGTTAGCCTAATATGTGACCGTTTCAATTTTGAAAAATATTAAACAATTTTGAAAATAAAGCCCAATTTTTGGTTTCATTTAAATTCGCTTTGAACTCAAACTTGCGTTTAAATTGCTGTAACTTGGTTATGAATAAAATTAAAAATATCAAATTTGGTTTCCAAATAGCCTAGATATTAGCCTAATATGTGCCGGTTTCAATTTTGAAAAATATTGAATAATTTTAAAACTGGAGCCCAAATTTTGGTTTCATTGAAATTCTTTTTGAACTCAAACTTGCATTCAAATTGCTGTAACTCGGTTATGAAATTTTTGAAAAATCTCAAATTTGGTTTCCAAATAGCCTAGATATTAGCCTAATATGTGCCGGTTTCAATTTTGAAAAATATTGAATAATTTTGAAAACAGAACCCAATTTTTGGTATCATTTAAATTAGCTTTGAACTCAAACTTGCATTATAAATTGCTGTAACTTAGTTATGAGTAAAATAAATAATCTCAAATTTAGTTTCCAAACAGCCTAGATGTTAGCCTAATATGAGCCGGTTTCAATTTTGAAAAATATTAAATAATTTTGAAACTGGAGCCCAATTTTTGGTTTCATGCAAATTCTTTTTGATCTCAAACTTGCGTTTAAATTGCTGTAACTCGGTTACAAATATTTTTTTAAATCTCAAATTTAGTTTCGAAATAGCTTAGATGTTAGCATAAAATGTACAAGTTTCAATTTTGAAAAATATTGAATAGTTTTAAAACTGGAGCCCAAATTTTGGTTTCATTGAAATTCTTTTTGAACTCAAACTTGCATTCAAATTGCTGTAACTCGGTTATGAAAATTTTGAAAAATCTCAAATTTGGTTTCCAAATAGCCTAGATGTTAGCCTAATATGTGCCGGTTTCAATTTAAAAAAATATTGAATAATTTTGAAACTAAAGCCCAATTTTAAGAATTTTTGTGAAAAAACCTAAGTTGGTGCTTAGACCATTAAATTTTAATAAATTTATTTTGTCATTTCTTAAATGTTTAAAACCTCCTTGATGATTTGAGACCAATTTAGTTAAAATCCGAAAAAAAAATTATAAAATTTTGTAAAAAAATCAATGCCCAAATAATATATTTTGTTATTTTCAAGCTTCCAAAACATCTTTCATTATTTGGTTGGAAATCATACAGAAAATTTCAAAATTTGATAAAATTTGTACAAAAATCAAGATTGATTCTTGATCATTTTATTAATCTGCAAAAATTCTTTTATGATTTAAGAAGGATAAAATCTAAAAAAAATATTTAATAACTTTGTCTAAATAAGTTCAAAAACCCTTAATGATTTAAGACTAATTTTAGTAAAATCCGGAAAATAATTGTAAATTTTGTAAAAAAAACATGATTGGTGCTTAGTGAACCAAATTCCAAAAAAAAAAATTTGTCATTTTATTAAGATTCAAGACCTCCTTAATCAATTAGGATCAATTTGGTTAAAATCCAAATAAATTATTTATAAAATTTTGTGGATTTTGTAAGAAAATCATGATTGGTGCTTAGTGCACTAAACCCCAATAAAGTTATTTAATCATCTTAACAATGTCCAAGACTTCCCCAATAATTTAAAACAAATTTGATGAAAATCCAAAAAGAAAATAAGTTTAAATTAGAGTTCCCGCCCACCCACCTAAGTGTTTGAGATCCAACTTTTTAATAACATACACATATGAAGATGAGCAGACAGTTCAATAATTTGTAGTTTTAGCTAAAGTTCCCGCCTACCCGCCTAATTATATGTAATCCAACGCAGTTCAATAATTGAAAACAGTAGTTTCTACTAGAGTTCCCGGCCACCCACCCAAGTGTTTGTGATCCAACTTCTTAATCACAAACACTTGGGTAGGTGGGCGGGGCACACAGTTCACTGATTGCAGGACAGTAATTTTAACTTTAGTTCCCGCCTACCCAACCAAGTGTTTGTAATCCATTTTTGTATATCACGAACACTTGGGTAGGTGGGCGGGGCACACATTTCAATGATTGCAAGACAGTAGTTTCTACTTCAGTTCCCGCCCGCCCACCCAAGTGTTTGTGACCCAATATCTTTATCACGAACACTTGAGTGGGTGGGCGGGGCACACAGTTCAATGATTGCAAGACAATAATTTTTACTAGAGTTCCCGTCCACACACCCAAGTGTTTGTGATCCAACTTATTAATCACATACACTTGGGTGGGTGGGCGGGGCACACAGTTCATTGATTGCAAGACAGTAGTTGTAGCTGGAATTGCCGCCCACCCACCCAAGTGTTTGTGATCCAATTTCTTCATCACGAACACTTGGTTGGGTGGGCGAGGCACACAGTTCATTGATTGCAAGACAGTAGCTTCTACTAGAGGTCCCGACCACTCACCCAAGTGTTTGTGATCCAATTTCTTTGACACGAACACTTGGGTGGGTGGGCGGGCACACAGTTCATTGATTGTGGGACAGTAGTTTTAACTAGAGTTCCCGACCACCCACCCAAGTGTTTGTGATCCAATATCTTTATCACGAACACTTGGGTGGGTGGGCGGGGTACACAGTTTAATAACTGCAAGACAGTAATTTCTACTAGAGTTCCCGCCCACCCACCCAAGTGTTTGTGATCCAATTTCTTTATCACAAACACTTGGGTGGGTGGGCGGGGTACACATTTCATTGATTGCGAGACAGAAATTTTAACTAGAGTTCCCGCCCACCCACTCAAGTGTTTGTGATCCAATTTCTTTATCACGAATACTTGGGTGGGTGGGCGGGGCACACAGTTCATTGATTGCGGGTCAGTAGTTGAAGCTGGAATTTCCGCCCACCCACCCAAGTGTTTGTGATCCAATTTTTTTATCACAAACACTTGGGTGGGTGGGCGGGGTACACAGTTTAATGATTGCAAGACAGTAGTTTCTACTAGAGTTCCCGCCCACCCACCCAATTGTTTGTGATCCAATATCTTTATCACAAACACTAGGGTGGGTGGGCGGGGTACACATTTCATTGATTGCGAGACAGTTATTTTAACTAGAGTTCCCGACCACCCACCCAAGTGTTTGTGATCCAATTTCTTTATCACGAACACTTGGGTGGGTGGGCGGGGCACACAGTTCATTGATTGCGGGTCAGTAGTTGAAGCTGGAATTTCCGACCACCCACCCAAGTGTTTGTGATCCAATTTCTTTATCACGAACACTTGGGTGGGTGGGCGGGGTACACATTTCATTGATTGCGAGACAGAAATTTTAACTAGAATTCCCGTCCACCCACCCAATTGTTTGTGATCCAATTTCTTTATCACAAACACTTGGGTGGGTAGGCGGGGTGCACAGTTCAATGATTGCAAAACAGTAGTTTCTACTAGAGTTCCCGCCCACCCACCCAAGTGTTTGTGATCCAATTTCTTTATCACAAACACTAGGGTGGGTGGGCGGGGCACACATATCAATGAATGCAAGACAGTAGTTTCTACTAGAGTTCCCGCCCACCCACCCAAGTGTTTGTGATCCAATTTCTTTATCACGAAAACTTGGGTGGGTGGGCGGGCACACAGTTCATTGATTGTGGGACAGTAGTTTTAACTAGAGTTCCCGCCCACCCACCCAATTGTTTGTGATCCAAGTTCTTTATCACAAACACTTGGGTGGGTGGGAGGGGCACACAGTCTAATGATTGCTAGACAGTAGTTTCTACTAGAATTACCGCCCACCCATCCAAGTGTTTGTGACCAAATTTCTTTATCACGAACACTTGGGTGGGTGGGCGGGGCACACAGTTCAATAAATACAAGACAGTAGTTTCTACTAGAGTTCCCGCCCACCCACCCAATTCTTTGTGAACCAATTTCTTTATCACGAACACTTGGGTGAGTGGGCGGGGCACACAGTTCAATGATTGCAAGACAGTAGTTTCTATTAAAGTTCCCGCCCACCCACCCAAGTGTTTGTGATCCAATTTCTTTATCACAAACAAACAAAACTATATACTGAGTCAATAAAATACAAACTCAATTCTAATCAATCGCGAAGCTACATACCGAGTCAAAAAAATTGATTTTTATCAATCGCAAAGCGACGTACTGAGTCACTGAAGCACAATTTAATCAAATGCAAAGCGACATACTGAGTCAATACAATTTAAAAATATTTTTTTTTACAACTAGACACAAACACAATTCTAATCAATCGCGAAGCGATATACTGAGTCATTACGTCAACAAATCAACTTCTGAGTAATCGGAAAGCAACAAACTAGGTCATTAAAGCACGAACACAACTTCAATCAATCGCAAAGCAACATACCGAGTCATTACGTCATAACATCAATGTCTAATTTATCTCAAAGCGACAAACTGAGTCATTACGTCAACAATTAAATTTTTGATTAATCTTAAAGCAAAAAACTAAGCCAGTAGAGTACGAACACAATTTTAATCAATCGCGAAGCAACATACTAAGTCATTACGTCAACAAATCAACTTTTGATTAATCGTAAAGCAACAAACTGAGTCATTAGAACACAAACACAATTCTAATTAATCGAGAAGTGACATACTAAGTCACTTGAGTACAAACTTAATTGTAATCAATTGCAAAGCGACATACTGAGTCAATAAAGTTTGAAATTTATTTTTTATCAAATCAAGAAGCGTCATACTGAGTCACTAGAGCACACACTCAATTCTAATCAATCCCGAAAAGACAGACTGAGTCACTACATCATGAAATCAATTTCTGATTAATCCCAAAGCAACAAACTAAGTCACAGAGTAGAAACACAATTCTAATCAATCGCGAAGCGGCATACTGAGTCATTACGTCATAAAATCAGTTTTAATTTAATTTTACTTAATTTCAAAGCGACTAACTGAGTCACTAAAGTACAAACATAATTCTATTTAATCGCAAAGCAACATACTGAGTCATTACGTCATGAAATCAATTTCTATTTAATCGCGAAGCGAAAAACTGAATCACTAGAGCAGAAACACATTTCTATTTAATCGCGAAGCGACATACTGAGTCATTACGTCATGAAATCAATTTCTATTAAATCGTGAAGCGAGAAGCTGAGTCACTAGAGCACAAACACAATTCTAATCAATCGCGAAGCGACATACTGAGTCACTATAGCATAAATTCGATTATAACCAACTGCAAAGCAATATTTGAGTCATTAAAGTTACAAACTGTTTTATTATTAATCGCTAAGCGACATATTGAGTCACTAGAGCACGGACTCAATTTTAATCAATCGCAAAGCGAGAAACTGAGTCACTGAAGCACAAACTCATTTCTAATCAATCGCAAAACAACAAACTGAGTCACTAAAGTAAAAACACAAATCTAATCAATCGCGAAGCAACATACTCAGTCATTTCGTCATGAAATCAATTTCTAACTAATCGCGAAGCGACAAACATGTCACTTAATCACAAACACACAAGATTGCATTTTAAATTGTGCTAACTCGGTTATGAGTAAAGCTAAAAATGTGAAATTTGGTTTACAAATAGCCTAAAAATTAATCTAAAACAAACCAATTGCGAATTTAAAATTAATCTAACTGTTTAAAAACTACAAAATAGTTTCTAACTCAAAAAATTAAACCTCAAAATATTTAATAAAAATAAATTGAAAAAATCAAACCAAAACAAACAAACATTTACTATTCCAATCAAATTAACTACTGACCCATATATATATATAGATAGATGTCCGGGGGTGGTAATAATATGAGTCGACCCAAAGGAAATTGATTCCAACAGTACAAACATCCCAAGCGAAGCAAAGTAAAACAAGAAGAAAAAAATATACACGGGCCCCGGATCGGATTCAATTATCAATTTTTTCCCTCTCCTTCAATTTAGTTTGTTATTTTTTTTTGCTGTGTTGCTGCGGTGGGCCGATTATTTCGGGGAGGAGGTGGTTTTGAGCTAGCCATATAAATCTACCCCCGGCTCGAATGGAATTTTCAAAGAGAGGTTTCCTAATCGAATCGCAACGAGGGGAAAAATTGCGGGATTAAATGGACGCGAGTCGTCCGCGGAAAAAAGAGAGCAGAGGGTTGTATATGTATTAAGGGATGAATTTCAATCTACCCGGTTTCTTTGTGTATGATGGATATGTTGGAATCCATAATTCATTGAATGTTTTATTAAATTTGAATGTAATAAGAAGTTTATTAATAAATTGATTGCTTAGCGTGTTCCATCTTCAATCGCGAAGCGACAAATTGTATGTCAATAATTTGTTTAGTTCAAGTGCGACCGTGACATACTAATCGCGAAGCGACAATGTAAACTTCAATTGCATTTGATGCTTAGCGTGACTCATCTGTCAATCGCAAAGCGACAAATTGTACTTCAACTAATTTTTTAATTCAAGTGCAACCGTGACATAGTAATAGCGAAGCGACAATGTAAACTTCAATTGCATTTGATGCTTAGCGTGTCTCATCTGTCAATCGCGAAGCGACAAATTGTACTTCAACTAAATTTTTAATTCAAGTGCGACCGTGACATAGTAATCGCGAAGCGACAATGTAAACTTCAATTGCATTTGATGCTTAGCGAGACTCATCTGTCAATCGCGAAGCGTCAAATTGTACTTCAACTAATTTTTTAATTCAAGTGCGACCGTGACATAGTAATCGCGAAGCGACAATATAAACTTCAATTGCATTTGATGCTTAGCGTGTCTCATCTGTCAATCGCGAAGCGACAAATTGTACTTCAACTAAATTTTTAATTCAAGTGCGACCGTGACATAGTAATCGCGAAGCGACAATGTAAACTTCAATTGCATTTGATGCTTAGCGAGACTCATCTGTCAATCGCGAAGCGACAAATTGTACTTCAACTAATTTTTTAATTCAAGTGCGACCGTGACATAGTAATCGCGAAGCGACAATATAAACTTCAATTGCATTTGATGCTTAGCGTGTCTCATCTGTCAATCGCGAAGCGACAAATTGTACTTCAACTAAATTTTTAATTCAAGTGCGACCGTGACATAGTAATCGCGAAGCGACAATGTAAACTTCAATTGCATTTGATGCTTAGCGAGACTCATCTGTCAATCGCGAAGCGTCAAATTGTACTTCAACTAATTTTTTAATTCAAGTGCGACCGTGACATAGTAATCGCGAAGCGACAATATAAACTTCAATTGCATTTGATGCTTAGCGTGTCTCATCTGTCAATCGCGAAGCGACAAATTGTACTTCAACTAATTTTTTAATTCAAGTGCGACCGTGACATAGTAATCGCGAAGCGACAATGTAAACTTCAATTGCATTTGATGCTTAGCGTGACTCATCTGTAAATCGCGAAGCGACAAAGTGTACTTCAACTAATTTTTTAATACAAGTGCGACCGTGACATAGTAATCGCGAAGCGACAATGTAAACTTCAATTGCATTTGATGCTTAGCGTGACTCATCTGTAAATCGCGAAGCGACAAAGTGTACTTCAACTAATTTTTTAATTCAAGTGCGACCGTGACATAGTAATCGCGAAGCGACAATGTAAACTTAAATTGCATTTGATGCTTAGCGTGACTCATCTGTAAATCGCGAAGCGACAAAGTGTACTTCAACTAATTTTTTAATACAAGTGCGACCGTGACATAGTAATCGCGAAGCGACAATGTAAACTTCAATTGCATTTGATGCTTAGCGTGACTCATCTGTAAATCGCGAAGCGACAAAGTGTACTTCAACTAATTTTTTAATTCAAGTGCGACCGTGACATAGTAATCGCGAAGCGACAATATAAACTTCAATTGCATTTGATGCTTAGCGTGACTCATCTGTAAATCGCGAAGCGACAAAGTGTACTTCAACTAATTTTTTAATTCAAGTGCGACCGTGACATAGTAATCGCGAAGCGACAATATAAACTTCAATTGCATTTGATGCTTAGCGTGACTCATCTGTCAATCGCGAAGCTACAAAATGTACTTCAACTAAAATTTTAATTCAAGTGCGACCGTGACATAGTAATCGCGAAGCGATAATGTAAACTTCAATTGCATTTGATGCTTAGCGTGACTCATCTGTAAATCGCGAAGCGACAAAGTGTACTTCAACTAATTTTTTAATTCAAGTGCAACCGTGACATAGTAATCGCGAAGCGACAATATAAACTTCAATTGCATTTGATGCTTAGCGTGACTCATCTGTCAATCGCGAAGCGACAAATTGTACTTCAACTAAAATTTTAATTCAAGTGCGACAGTGACATAGTAATCGCGAAGCGATAATGTAAACTTCAATTGCACTTGATGCTTAGCGTGACTCATCTGTCAATCGCGAAGCGACAAATTGTACTTCAACTAAATTTTTAATTCAAGTGCGACAGTGACATAGTAATCGCGAAGCGACAATGTAAACTTCAATTGCATTTGATGCTTAGCATGACTTATTTGTCAATCGCAAAGCGACAAATTGTACTTCAACTAATTTTTTAATTCAAGTGCGACCGTGACATAGTAATCGCGAAGCGACAATGTAAACTTCAATTGCATTTGATGCTTAGCATGACTCATCTGTCAATCGCGAAGCGACAAATTGTACTTTAACTAATTTTTGAATTCAAGTGCGACCGTGACATAGTAATCGCTAAGCGACATTGTAAACTTCAATTGCATTTGATGCTTAGCGTGACTCATCTGTCAATCGCGAAGCAACAAATTGTATGTCAATTATTTTGTTAGTTTCTATCGTTGCCTAGTACATTACTTAATAGCATTTTCCATTTTGTAAAAAAACTCATAACATCATTTCCATTAATTAATAAAATTCTAACGTCCAGCTTCTTGCGTGTAACTTTCAAGATTCCATTAGAACCGCGCGGGTTATTACGGTCGCCACATTTAGGAGGGCGAAAGGCAAAGCAAGCAAGGATCCTTAAAGTGTCTATTAACAAGAAAAGCGTTGAAAAAGTGCCTTGCTTACTTGCAGCAAAGCGCGTGTTTTACACGAAACCCGAACGAACGTACGCCTTGCCCTGATTAATGCTGAAACTTAACCGCCCACACCCCAAGAAAATCTGCTCGCCATCGTTAAAACTAAAACCGGCTTTTGTTTGCCAATTTTTTTCGACTTAATTGAAAATCGCCAGGAAAATTAATAGTTTAAGTTGGCAATTGTTTCAAACTTTCTTATCTCAATAATTATAATGAAACAAAAATTTATTAACCAATTTGTAATAAATAAACGCGAACCAGACAAACAAATTAATAAACGTCCGATCGCATTGTTCATTTTGCTAATTAATGTCGCGCGATTTATTATTGGAAATTGACATTTTTTTCGTGATTAATGCTAAAAATTTATGCAATTTGCTCACATCCCCTAATTTAAGGGGTTGTTTATAATATCCGGTTTAGTGACCGCTTGCCCAAGGGACATTATCCCATGTTTAATACCCAAAAACAAAGACACAAAGCAAACCATAAATCTGCATAATGATGTACGCACTTGTGTGTGTATATTATATGGGGGCGGTTATTAAATGAAATATAAAATATAAATCTAGATAATGGTGACTTGTTTATGGGCATAAAATTTCCCCAAACCTAAAAGTAATTACTTCTCGATTTAGATGGATTGCCATTTCTAACGTTTATGAAGCATTAAAATTCTCAATTTTGTTAACTTTGAAGCTATTATTATATAATTTTCAGCCATCCCTAGAATGTGGAGTGGGTGGAAACATATCAAAGCCATAATTGACAGCAACATATTCTGTAATTGAATTAAACCACTCTAGAATTGTTTTGTGTTTTGCATACATTAGTTATGAATTGTTTTGTTGGTACGCTTCAGGTTTAAACAAAAAATCGGTTTTATTAAACTGTAAATGGGATATATTACAACTGGTTTTATTAAATAGGAATTTAAAGTTTAAATTAAACATTAAATATTTTATTCATATATTTTTATTCAGTTGAAACTACTGTCCCGCAATCAATAAAATGTGCCCAACCTACCCAAGTGTTTGCGATCGAAAAATTAGACTCAGTAGTATATCGCTTATTGCAATTGAATAACATTGAGTTTGTGTTCTAGTGACTCAGTAAGTCGCTTCGCGATTAATCACAAATCAATTCCAAACTCTAATGACTCAATTGATCGCTTCGCAATTGATCAAAAACCAAGTTCATGTTCTAATGACTCAGTTGATCGCTTCGCGATTAGTCACAAATCAATTCCAAACTTTAATGACTCAACTGGTCGCTTCGCGATTGATAAAAAACCAAGTTCGTGTTCTAATGACTCAGTTGATCGCTTCGCGATTGATCACAAATCAATTCCAAACTCTAATGACTCAATTGGTCGCTTCGCGATTGATCAAAAACCAAATTTGTGTTCTAATGACTCAGTTGATCGCTTCGCGATTGGTCATAAATCAATTCTTAACTCTAATGACTCAATTAGTCGCTTCGCGATTGATCAAAAACCAAGTTCGAGTTCTAATGACTCAGTTGATCGCTTCGCGATTGGTCACAAATCAATTCCAAACTCTAATGACTCAATTGGTCGCTTCACGATTGATCCACAACCAAGTTTGTGTTCTAATGACTCAGTTGATCGCTTCGCGATTGGTCATAAAACAATTCATAACTCTAATGACTCAATTAGTCGCTTCGCGATTGATCAAAAACCAAGCTTGTGTTCTAATGACTCAGTAGGTCGCTTCGCGATTGATCACAAACCAATTCCAAACTCTAATGACTCAATTGGTCGCTTCGCGATTAATCAAAAACCAAGTTCGTGTTCTAATGACTCAGTTGATCGCTTCGCGATTGTTCACAAATCAATTCCATACTCTAATGACTCAGTGCGTCGCTTCGCGATTAAATAAATATCAATTTCGTTTTGTAATGACTCAGTATGTCGCTTCGCGATTGATAACAAACCAATTCCAAACCATACGCCCAATTAATTTGACTTTAGTTCCCGCTCAAGTGTTTGAGTTCTCATCTTTGGAGCACAAACAGTTGGGTAAGCGAGCAGGAACACTATTTCAAACCACACGCCCACAAAAAATAAACTTAGTTCCCGCCCACCCACCCAAGTGTTTGTGTTCTTATCTTTTGATCACAAACACTTGGGTGGGTGGGCGGGAACACCAATCCAAACCATACACCCAATTAATTTGACTTTAGTTCCCGCCCACCCGCCCAAGTGTTTGTGTTCTAGTCTATTGATCACAAACAATTGGGTGGGTGGGCGGAAACACAAATCCAAACCATACGCCCAACTAATTTGACCTAAGTTCCCGCCCACCCTCCTAAGTATTTGTGTTGTAATCTTTAGATCACAAACAAATGGATGGTGGGCGGGAATACCAATCCAAATCTACGTCTAATTAATTTGACCTTAGTTTCCGCCCAAGTGTTTGTGTTCTAACCTTTGGATCACAAACGGTTGGGTGGGTGGGCGAGAACACCAATCCAAACCATACACCCAATTAATTTGACTTTAATCAAAAACTAAGTTCGAGTTCTAATGACTCAGTTGATCGCTTCGCAATTGGTCACAAATCAATTCCAAACTCTAATGACTCAATTGGTCGCTTCGCAATTGATCCGAAACAAAGTTTGTGTTCCAATGACTCAGTAGATCGCTTCGCGATTGATCACAAATCAATTCCAAATTCTAATGACTCAATTGGTCGCTTCGCGATTGATCAAAAACCAAGTTCGTGTTCTAATGACTCAGTTGATCGCTTCGCGATTAGTCACAAATCAATTCTTAACTCTAATGACTCAGTGCGTCGCTTCGCGATTGAATAAAAATCAATTTCGTGTTGTAATGACTCAGTAGGTCGCTTCGCGATTGATCACAAACCAATTCCAAACTCTAATGACTCAATTGGTCGCTTCGCGATTGATCAAAAACCAAGTTCGTGTTCTAATGACACAGTTGATCGCTTCGCAATTAGTCACAAATCAATTCCAAACTCTAATGACTCAATTGGTCGCTTCGCAATTGATTAAAAACCAAGTTCGTGTTCTAATGACTCAGTACTTCGCTTCGCGATTGATTAAAAATCAATTTCGTGAACTAATGACTAAGTTGATCGCTTCGATTCACAATTTGTTGCAATCCAACTCAATGTTATAACATAAAATAATTAAACTTAGAATTTAGCGTCCCACACGCTCAGGTAGCAACATTAAACCTAAACCAATAAACTAGATTCATAATCATCCCTTCTCCACTCCATTTGGCTCGTAAATAATATTACAAAAAAACGTTACATTAAATGCAATCCAATAATTTCAGTAAATACTAAAAATTTCGGCCACAATTAATCAAGTCGCTTAATGGTCGGCCATTGTGTCGAAATCGACCATTACACTTAATCAGTGTTGCCATTCAAAACAAAACCGAAGCGTAAAATTCGCGCCCGAAATTTATTAGAATCCGTTTTAATGCAACGCAATATTTTTTCACATCATTATTGTTTTAATTTTTTTTTTTTTAGTTGCAACGTTGGCAGCGGCTATGACGTCATCCGAGAGTGTATTTCCGCGGGGCGGACTTAATTCCGTTGAATTATGCAGGATGCAATTCGGATTTGGGCGACGATGTAATATTTTTTTGTCCCATCCAACCCAAGCTCGTTTTTAGTTGTACGCGGAAATGCACACATTGCGCGCTTCAAATGTTTTAATTTCCAGAGTCCGGGGAGCGCATTAAATATACACAAGTGGTGGTTTTATTTTTAATGCAGGGCTGCCAACCCATTTTAAATTGGGTTGGAGTTAAGTAATCGATGACTTATTTGCAAATTAATATATCATTTATTATATCAAAATATAGGCAAAATAGGCAAAAATATTTCAAATAAATATTGTAGAAAATTAAATTGTCTTCAAATTAACTTATAATAAATTAATTGATATTTTTGAAGATAAGCAAGATATCTTCAATTTTAAAATTATTGCCTATTTCTGTAATTTTGCTTATATTTGAGAATTAAAGCAAAATATGCAAAATTGTTTTAAATAAATATTGCAGAAAATTAAATTGTCTTCAAATTAAATTATATCAATTTAATTGATATCTTTGAAGATAAGCAAAATATCTTTAATTTTAAAATTATTGCCTATTTCTCTAATTTTGCTTATATTTTAGAATTGAAACAAAATAGGCACAAATGTTTCAAATAAATATTAAAGAAAATTAAATTGTATTCAAATTAAATTATATCAATTTAATTGATATCTTTGAAGATTAGCGAGATATCTTTAATTTTAAAATTATTGCCTATTTATGTAATTTTGCATATATTTTAGAATTGAAGCAAAATAGGCAAAAATGTTTCAAATAAATATTGTAGACAATTAAATTGTCTTCAAGTTAACTTACAACAATTTAATTGATATCTTTGAAGATAAGCAAGATATCTTTAATTTTAAAACTATTGCCTATTTCTCCAAATTTGCTTATATTGTAGAATTGAAGCAAAATAGGCAAAAATGTTTCAAATAAATATTAAAGAAAATTAATTTGTCTTCAAATTAACTTACAACATTTTGATTGATATCTTTAAAGATAAGCAAGATATCTTTAATTTTAAAAATATTGCCTATTTCTGTAATTTTGCTTTATTTTAGAATTGAAACAAAATAGGCAAAAATGTTTCAAATAAATACTGTAGAAAATTTAATTGTCTTTAAACTAACTTTATTTTATATCTTTAAAGATAAGCGAGATATCTTTAATTTTAAAATTATTGCCTATTTTTGTAATTTTGCTTATATTTTAGAATTGAAGCAAAATAGGCAAAAATGTTTCAAATAAATATTGTAGAAAATTAAATTGTCTTCAAATTAACTTACAACAATTTAATTGATATCTTTAAAGATAAGCAAGATATCTTTAATTTTAAAATTATTGCCTATTTCTGTAATTTTGCTAATATTTTAGAATTGAAGCAAAATAGGCAAAAATGATTCAAATAAATATTGTAGAAAATTAAATTTTCTTCAAATTAACTTACAACAATTTCATTGATATCTTTAAAGATAAGCGAGATATTTTAAATTTTAAAATTATTGCCTATTTTTGTAATTTTGCTTATATTTTAAAATTGAAGCAAAATAGGCAAAAATGTTTTAAATAAATATTGTAGGAAATTGAATTTTCTTTAAATTATCTTATATCCGTTTTGTTAATATCTTTAAAAATAAACAAGATATCTTGAGTTTACAATTATTGCCTATTTAGGCTTTAATTCAAAATTGAAATAAAATAGGCAACAATATCAATTAAAAATTAAACCAAAATTAATTTATTGTTCAAATCATATTTGTGTTATTGTTCTAAAACTAATTTAATTCTCAACAGTGTTGCCTAATTTATTCCTATTAATAGGGATTTTATCTCGATATGTTAGTTAGATTTAAATATGGTAAATTTTTTCACGATTTTCGATTTGGCGAATGAAATCCGGAGGCGACGGTGCGCGTGATATTAGAAATTCCATTATCGGCGATGCCCTATTAAATCGCTGCACCGGCAGAGCGCGGTTTGTGATGTACGGGGCGGAAAACGACAAAATATAGATATTGAATATTTATGAGGGCGCCTGTGCCAATTGAACCTAGATTAACGCGTTATTTATTATTATTACTATTTGTAAACTTTTTTCACGTTTTGCTTTGAAAATTTCATATTAAGTTTGCCACTTAAGGAACGCAATAAAAGCCATCTTTGAGTGACAGGTTTTGAGGAAGGGATGGAACTACACGTATGCTGCCGCCTCTGCTGTGTCGGTTAAGTTTATTTCCTTGATGATAGATTTCCAACATTCTGCGACTATGGGAAAAGTTTGTTTTTCACTTGAGGCGGAAGTTGCGCCTCGAGTTTTATGGATGCCTATGTAACATCCATTACCGGTCGGCTTTTTTTCTCGTGCAGACAACTTCAAAGCCTAATGACAAAACCGTGAATCGATTTACAAGGCTTTTCCTGCTCGCGACAGATGTCTGAATCGATCAATAAATAACAACAATGGAGAAAACACATTAAAATGTTTACAAAAAATTATAATACTAGTTAACAACAAAGTTTCAATTAATTTAGAACTGTAGTCTTGGTTATTTTTGTAGTCTCAACTATTTATAACTTTAACGCAATACTTATTTTTATTAATTTTATTGTTTTACCCAAGTTACATGATAACATAACTGCCAAATCATAAATATTTATTACAACAGTGTTGCCGTATTCAATCAAAATAATAAAAAAATTAAATAATTGAAAAAAAATTAAAAATGATGCAGAAATGTTTAATGCAAAAAATAAAAATAAAATTATGAATTTGAAAATTAAAACTATGAAAAACTAAAACAAAAATTAAAAATTTTGATAAAAAAAATTTAAAAAAAAAAATTAAAAAAAAAAACTAAATAAAATAAAAATTAAAAAAAATAAAAATTTAAAATAAAAAAAAATCAGTAAATTTAATAAAACTAAAAAACAAAAAAAAAACAATTATAAAAAATGAAGACAAAAATTATAAAAAAATGTAGGTTTAATTTAATTTATTATGAAAAAATAAGTTTTTAAATTTATTTTTTAGTTCTTTTTCATAATTTTAATTTTAATTTTTAAATCATTTTTTTTTTATAATTTCTATTTATTTTTTCATAACTTTGAATTTTTATATATTGTATAATTTTTATTTGTTTTTTTATTATTTTTTTATTTAATTTTATTATTTCAATATTTTTATTTTCAAATCCCTAGTTTGCATTTCTTATAATTTTATCTTTATTTTTGATAGTTATCATTTTTATTTTAGTTTTTCAGTTTTTTTTTTATTTTTCTTATTTTTATTTTTATAATTAATATTTTCGCTTTAGTTTTCTGTAATTTTCATTTTTATTTTTTTAAATTTTTACTTTTATTTTTTATATTTATTATCTTTATTTCCTGTTAATTTTAAAATAATAAAATATAAATTATAAAAAATTTAAAAAAAAAAACAAAAACTATGAAAATCGAATAAAAAATATTTTTTTATAAATATAATAATTATAAAATGAAAATTAAAACTTAAAAAAATTTAAAGAAAAATTGAAAAAAAAAAATTAAATTAAAAAAAAACTTTCCCAATTTTTTTTTTAAATTGTTGATTTAATTATTTTTTTAATTTTAATTTTTTGTATTTTTAAAATAATAAAGAATAAAAATTATGATAAAAAACTATAATAAAAACAAAAAAAATTAATAAAAAAAAAATAAATTAAAAAAAATCAAAAATTATAAAAAAATGTTTAATGCAAAAAATAAAAATAAAAATAAAATTAAAGAAACCCAAATGATTTTTTTTTAATATTTTATTAAATTTTGAAAATATTGAAAAGTTTGCAAAATAAGTTATTTTTTGAAAATTTACTAAATCGGACAAAGTTGGCTTAATCTATAAGCTAGATTAATCTAACTTTTTAGTGTTTTAGTGTTTTTATCTACACTTATTTTTATACTTTAGACTTTAGTTCCCGTCCACCCAAACATCACAAACACTAGAGTGGGTGGGCGGAAACACTAATCCAAACCAAACGGTTAATTATTTTGACTTTAGTTCCCGCCCACCCGCCCAAGTGTTTGTGTTCTAATCTTTTAATCACAAACAGTTGGGTGGGTGGGCGGGAACACTAATCCAAACCATACGCCCAATTAATTTGACTTTAGTTCCCGCCCAAGTGTTTGTGTTCTAATCTTTGGATCACAAACAGTTGAGTGGGTGGGCGGGAACACCAATCTAAACCATACGCCCAATTAATTTGACTTTAATTCCCGCCCAAGTGTTTGTGTTCTAATCTTTGGATCACAAACAGTTGAGTGGGTGGGCGGAAACACCAATCTAAACCATACGCCCAATTAATTTGACTTTAATTCCCGCCCACCCGCCCAAGTGTTTGTGTTCTAATCTTTAAATCACAAACAGTTGAGTGGGTAGAATAGAACACTAATCCCAACCATACGCCCAATTAATTTGACCTTAGTTTCCGCCCAAGTGTTTGTGTTCTAATCTTTGGATCACAAACAGTTGGGTGGGTAGGCGGGAGCACCAATCCAAACCATACGCCCAAATAATGTGGATTTAGCTCCCGCCCACCCGCCCAAGTGTTTGTGTTCTAATCGTTGGATCACAAACAGTTGGGTGGGTGGGCGGGAACACTAATCCAAAGCATACGCCCAATTAATTTAATTTTAGTTCCCGCCCTCCCGCCCAAATGTTTGTGTTCTAATCTTTGGATCACAAACAGTTGAGTGGGTGGGAGGGAACACCAATCTAAACCATACGCCCAATTTATTTGACTTTAGTTCCCGCCCACCCACCCAAGTGTTTGTGTTCTAATCTTTGAATCACAAACAGTTCGATGGATGGGCGGGAACACTAATCCAAACCATACGCCCAATTAATTTGACCTTCGTTTCCGCCCAAGTGTTTGTGTTCTAATCGTTTAATCACAAACACTTGGGTGGGTAGGCGGAAACAACAATCCAAACCATACGCCCAATTAATTTGACCCTAGTTTCCGCCGAAGTGTTTGTGTTCTAATATTTTGATCACAAACAGCTGGGTGGGTGGGCGGGAGCACTAATTCAAACCTACGCTCAATTAATTTGACCTTAGTTCCTGTCCGCCCGCCCAAGTGTTTGTGTTCTAGTCTTTTGATCACAAACAATTGGGTGGGTGGGCGGGAGCACCAATCCAAACCATGCGCCCAATTAATGTGATCTTAGCTCCCGCCTACCCGCCCAAGTGTTTGTGTTCTAGTCTTTTGATCACAAACAATTAAACGGGTAGGCGGGAGCACCAATCCAAACTATGCGCCCAATTAATGTAATCTTAGCTCTCGCCCAAACGCCTAAGTGTTTGTGTTCTAATAGTTGAATCACAAACAGTTGAGTGGGTGGGCGGAAACACCAACTAAACGCCCAATTAATTTGATTTTAATTCCCTCTTAAGTGTTTGTGTTCTAATCTTTTGATCACAAACACTTGGGTGGGTGGGCGGGAATACCAATCCAAACCATACGCCCAACTAATTTGACCTTAGTTCCCGCCCACCCTCCCAAGTGTTTGTGTTGTAATCATTAGATCACAAACAAATGGATGGGTGGGCGGAAACACCAATCCAAATCTACGTCTAATTAATTTGACCTTAGTGGCCGCCCAAGTGTTTGTGTTCTAATCATTGAATCACAAACAGTTGGGTGGGTAGGCGGGAGCACTAATTCAAACCTACGCTTAATTAAATTGACCTTAGTTCCCGTCCACCCGCCCAAGTGTTTGTGTTCTAGTCATTTGATCACAAACAGTTGGGTGGGTGGGCGGAAACACCAATCCAAACCATACCCCCAATTATTGTGATCTTTGCTCCCTCCCACCCGCCCAAGTGTTTGTGTTCTATTCTTTGGATCACAAACAGTTGGGTGGATGGGCGGGAACACCAATCCAAACCATACGCCCAATTAATTTGACTTTAGTTCCCGCCCATCCGCCCAAGTGTTTGTGTTCTAATCTTTTTGGATCACAAACAGTTCAGTGCGTAGGCGGGAACACTAATCCAAACCATACGCCCAATTATTGTGATCTTAGCTCCCGCCCAAGTGTATGTGTTCTAATCTTTAGATCACAAACAGTTGAGTGAATAGGCGATAACACTAACCAAACCATACCCCCAATTAATTTGATTTTAATTCCCTCTTAAGTGTTTGTGTTCTCATCTTTGGATCACTAACACACGCTCACAAAAATTAACCTTAGTTCCCGCCCACCCACCCAAGTGTATTGTGTTTTAATCTTTTGATCACAAACACTTGGGTAGGTGGTTGGGAACACCAATCCAAACCATACGCCCAACTAATTTGACCTTAGTTCCAGCCCACCCTCCCAAGTGTTTGTGTTGTAATCTATAGATCACAAACAAATGGATAGGTGGGCAAAAACACCAATCCAAATCTGCGTCTAATTAATTTGTCTTACTACCCGCCCAAGTGTTTGTATTTTTATTCTATGGATCACAAACAGTTAAGTAGGTGAGCGGGAACACCAATCCATACCATACCCCCAATTAACTTAACTTTAGTTCCCGCCCACCCGCCCAAGTATTTGTGTTCTAATCTTTACATCACAAACAGTTGGGTGGGTGGGCGGGAACACCAATCCAAACCATACGCCTAATTATTGTAAACTTAACTCCCGCCCACCCGCCCAAGTGTTAGTGTTCTAATCTTTGGATCACAAACAGTTGAGTGGGTGGGAAGGAACACTAATCCAAACCATACGCCCAATTAATTTGACCTAAGTTTCCGCCCAAGTGTTTGAGTTCTAATCTTTAGATCACAAACAGTTGGGTGGGTGGGCGGGAACACTAATCCAAACCATACGCCCAATTAATGTGATCTTAGCTCCCGCCCACCCGACCAAGTGTTTGTGTTCTAATCTTTGGATCACAAACAGTTGAGTGGGTAGAAAAGAACACTAATCCAAATCATTCGCCCAATTAATTTGACCTAAGTTTCCGCCCAAGTGTTCTTGTTCTAATCTTTGGATCACAAACAGTTGAGTGGGTGGGCAAGAGCACTAATTCAAACCTATGCCCAATTAATTTGATCTTAGTTCCCGCTCACCCGCTCAAGTAATTGTGTTCTAATCATATGATCACAAACAATTGGGTAAGTGGGCGGAAGCACCAATACAAGCCATACGCCCAATTAATGTGATCTTAACTGGTGGGCGGGAACGTAGTTTACGTTTTGTGGATAGGTGGTTTGGATTAATGTTCCGCGCACCTGCCTAAGTGTTTGTGATAAAAAGATTAGAACACAAACACTTAGGCGGGAATCCCAATCTAAATGACACGCTCCCAAAATTTGATCTTAGTTGACGCTTTTTCATTGTATTCAATTTCAAATCTGTAATTTTTTTTTTAATTTTTGATTTTTTAATTTTAATTTTAATTTTTTGTATTTTTAAAATAATAAAAAAAATTAAAATTAATTAAAAAATTATACAAAAATGTTTAATGCAAAAAATTAATATTAAAATAAAATTATGGATTCGAAAATAAAAACTATAAAAAACTAAAACAAAAATAAAAAAATTAAAAATAAAAATTATAATTAACTAAAATAAAAATTGTAAAAAATAAAAGTAAATAAATTTGAAAATAAAATTAAACAAAAATAAAAAATGCAAGTTTAATTTTATATTTCAATTTTTTTTTTTATTTTAGTTCTTTTTCATAATTTTAATTTTTATTAGTTTTAATTTCCAAAATTTGCATTTTTTAAATTTAAATTATGTTCCAACATTAATTTTTATTTTTTATTTTATTTTTAATCATTTTTATTTTAGTCGCTAATTTCATCTAAACTTTGCATTTTTATTTTTAACTTTAATAATTTACATTTTCAAATCTATAATTTTTTTTTTTAATTTTTTTTATTTTTTTAGTTTTTTAATTTTTTTTAATTTTAAGTTTTTGCAACTGGTAAAAGAATAAAATATAAATGAGTTAAGTAAAAAAAAAATAAAGTTTTTAAAAAATAAAAATTATAAAATGCATAAAAATTAAAATTAAAAATTAGAAAAAAATAAAAATTTATTTTCTAAATTTTTGAATCTTTTTAAAGTAAAATTAAAAAAAAAAAAAAAAATGAAAACATAAATTATGAAAAAAAATTAAAAATTAAAATTTTTATTTAGATTTTTTTTAATTTTAATTTTTTTTTTTCATAATTTTTATTTTAGTTTTTAGTTTTTAATTTTAAACTCATACTTTGCTGTTTTTATAATTATAACGTTTAATTTTTCATCTTTTTATTTTCATCAATGCTCTTACCGTGATGAACTGAAAATACATTTTTTTAAAGTAAAGTACAGATCGTGACAACAATTAATTGCAAAGCGACTATTAAAATATCACAATTTTTCATCAATGCTTTTACCGTGACACAATAGTCAATCGCAAAATAAAAAACTAAATAAATTTTTTTTAGGTTAAGTACAGACCGTGACGTGACAACTAATCGCAAAACGACTAGTAAAATATCACAATTTTTTATCAATGCTGTTACCGTGACACAATTGTCAATCGCAAAGCTACAAACTAAATTTATTATTTTCGTATTTTCAGAATAGACCGTAACACAACAATTAATCGCAAAGCAACTGGTAAAAAGACACAATATTTTATTAATAACAAACAAAACAAAATAAACTTAATATTTTTTAAACAAACCGTGACATAGGTTTGTAATTAATGTTTGTAATAATTTATCGCAAAGTGACTAGTAAAATATCACAATGTTTCATCTATGCTCTTACCGTGACACAACTGTCATCCGTAAAGCAACAAATAATTAAAACAATTAATTACAAAGCAACTTATAAAATATCACAACTTTTCATCGATGCTCTTACCGTGACACAATTGTCAATCGCAAAGCGACAAATTAAATTTAACATTTTCTTAGTTTAAGTACAAATCGTAACATAACAATTGATCGCGAAGCGACAAGTAAAATGTTACAATTGTTATCAAGGCTCTTACCGTGACACATCTGTCAATCGCGAAGCGACAAATTAAATTAAATATTTTTTTTAGTTTAAGGACAATTTCTGACATAACAATTGATCGCGAAGCGACTAGTAAAATATTATATTTTTTTATCAATGCTCTTACCGTGACACATCTGTCAATCGTGAACCGACAAATTAAATGTTTAATTAATGTAGTTCATATAAATTCAATTACTACAACACTGTTGCCATATTCAATCAAAATCCGTCACTTCCAGGATAAAATGATTGAAATAAAATATGCGAAGAATTTAACCGAGAGGAATTTCATTTATACGACTGGAGGCGATATGTTGAAAAATAAGCTCGCAAAATGTGTATTTGCGTAAAAAGGTATGCGCTATATGCTAGAGGGGGTCGAGGGTTAAAACGAAAGGGGTGACAAGTGAAACAAATTCCGGCGGAACTATATTCCATCAAATTTGCATATATATTGTTACTTACTTCGCGCCAGAACTTATGTTATTCGCATGCTTAAACCGCACTAAATTTAACGCGCCTCCATCTCCTTCCTTCTCGTCGTTGAGTTTCTTCTCAAACACAATTTCAAAGTAGTGAGGGAGAAAGAGAACAATCTCAGCAACAGATTTTTCATATGCAGACGAATGTCGCGAAATTTACATGTAAGGAAAAAATTTTTGTTTGTATATTAAATCGTTTAATTTTTCAGTATTTTGGTTAGCAAGGGTTGTAGTAGGAGGGGTTTTGGTACTTAAAAGAAGGCAAAATGTTTACAAGCCACTTAGGAAGCTGGCGGGTAAAAGGGGGGTAAGAGAACGAGCGCTTTTCACTTAATATACTCCGAAGAGCGAGTTGGTCGGCCGCCCAACATCAATCATTGCGTTGAATGGGGGTAGACGGCTTGTAGAATAGCGAAGAAGCAAGCAAGGGGGGGATGAGAAACGCGTAGCGGGCGCCTGCAGCTTCCTCGTCCCCATTTACGGGATAAACTAAAGGATAACATATCTTGCCTCCCTTATTTTACACGTCATCCATCAGGCGTTAAATGGACGGCATGAAGGGTAGGCGGGGAGGATAGATTTTCGGCGAAGCGTGCCAAAGCCACTCTTTCATCAGAATATTATATTAATCGATAAGCTTGTTTAATGTAGAAAGATTCAATTGACTGAAGATTGATTACAATTGCAACAAGATTTCTGACATAAAACTGACACATGTCAGAATCGATTCGATTGTGTTATTCGAAAAGGCGGCGTGCGGATCGCGTCGCTTCTCGTCTGCTAGATTAAAACCGGGAGGAATCCTAATCGGATCACAGGCGGCGGTGGGATTGCATTGCACTCTAGATTAAAAAAAATATTAGTTGCGGGTGGAGAGGGAGGAGTGGTATAGGGAACGGAATGGAGTGGAGCGAACGGATTACAGTTTCTTTTAGCGCGACACGCAAACACTTTCAAAGAGGAATACTCGCTCCTTCTAATCGCGGGATTAATTTCATTGAGCTAACATATTCCCCGAATGTTCGATACTATTCAAAATTGTTATATTTTAATTCAAAGATGTTATTAATTGTTACAGTATGTTCCTAATATGAAAAAATTTGGTTGTCGCTTCGTAATTGATAGATGTGTCACGGTAAGAGCATTGATAAAAAATAGTAACAATTTACAAGTCGCTTCGGGATCAATTGTTATGTCACAATTTGGACTTAACCTAAAAATTATTAAATTTAATTTGTCGCTTCGCGATTGACAGATGTGTCACGGTAAGAAGATTGATAAAAAAATGTAATATAGTACTAGTCGCTTCGCGATCAATTGTTATGTCACAATTTGTACTTAACCTAAAAATTATTAAATATAATTTGTCGCTTCGCGATTGACAGATGTGTCACGGTAAGAGCATTGATATAAAATTGTAATATTAAACTAGTCGCTTCGCGATTAATTGTTATGTCACGATTTGTACATAACCTAAAAATTATTCAATTTAATTTGTCGCTTCGCGATTGACAGATGTGTCACGGTAAAAAGATTGATAAAAAAATGTAATATAGTACTAGTCGCTTCGCGATCAATTGTTATGTCACAATTTGTACTTAACCTAAAAATTATTAAATATAATTTGTCGCTTCGCGATTGACAGATGTGTCACGGTAAGATGATTGATAAAAAAATGTATTACAGTACTAGTCGCTTCGCGATCAATTGTTATGTCACGATTTGTACTTAACCTAAAAATTATTAAATATAATTTGTCGCTTCGCAATTGACAGATGTGTCACGGTAAGAGCATTGATAAAAAAATGTAATATTTTACTAGTCGCTTCGCGATCAATTGTTATGTTACGATCTGTACTTAACCTAAAAATTATTAAATATAATTTGTCGCTTCGCAATTGACAGATGTGTCACGGTAAGAGCATTGATAAAAAAATGTAATATTTTACTAGTCGCTTCGCGATCAATTGTTATGTTACGATCTGTACTTAACCTAAAAATTATTAAATATAATTTGTCGCTTCGCAATTGACAGATGTGTCACGGTAAGAGCATTGATAAAAAAATGTAATATTTTACTAGTCGCTTCGCGATCAATTGTTATGTTACGATCTGTACTTAACCTAAAAATTATTAAATATAATTTGTCGCTTCGCGATTGACAGATGTGTCACGGTAAGAGCATTGATAAAAAAATGTAATATTTTACTAGTCGCTTCGCGATCAATTGTTATGTTACGATCTGTACTTAACCTAAAAATTATTAAATATAATTTGTCGCTTTGCGATTGACAGATGTGTCACGGTAAGAGCATTGATAGAAAAATGTAATATTTCACTAATCGCTTCGCGATCAATTGTTATGTCACGATTTGTACTTAACCTAAAAATTATTAAATATAATTTGTCGCTTCGCAATTGACAGATGTGTCACGGTAAGAAGATTAATAAAAAATTGTAATATAGTACTAGTCGCTTCGCGATCAAATGTTATGTCACGTATTGTACTTAACCTTAAAATTATTAAATATAATTTGTCGCTTCGCGATTGATAGATGTGTCACGGTAAGGAGATTGATAAAAAAATGTAATATAGTACTAGTCGCTTCGCGATCAATTGTTATGTCACAATTTGTACTTAACCTAAAAATTATTAAATTTAATTTGTCGCTTCGCGATTGACAGATGTGTCACGGTAAAAGCATTGATAAAAAAATGTAATATTTTACTAGTCGCTTCGCGATCAATTGTTATGTTACGATCTGTACTTAACCTAAAAATTATTAAATATAATTTGTCGCTTCGCGATTGACAGATGTGTCACGGTAAGAGCATTGATAAAAAAATGTAATATTTTACTAGTCGCTTCGCGATCAATTGTTATGTTACGATCTGTACTTAACCTAAAAATTATTAAATATAATTTGTCGCTTCGCAATTGACAGATGTGTCACGGTAAGAGCATTGATAAAAAAATGTAATATTTTACTAGTCGCTTCGCGATCAATTGTTATGTTACGATCTGTACTTAACTTAAAAATTATTAAATATAATTTGTCGCTTCGCGATTGACAGATGTGTCACGGTAAGAGCATTGATAAAAAAATGTAATATTTTACTAGTCGCTTCGCGATCAATTGTTATGTTACGATCTGTACTTAACCTAAAAATTATTAAATATAATTTGTCGCTTTGCGATTGACAGATGTGTCACGGTAAGAGCATTGATAGAAAAATGTAATATTTCACTAATCGCTTCGCGATCAATTGTTATGTCACGATTTGTACTTAACCTAAAAATTATTAAATATAATTTGTCGCTTCGCAATTGACAGATGTGTCACGGTAAGAAGATTAATAAAAAATTGTAATATAGTACTAGTCGCTTCGCGATCAAATGTTATGTCACGTATTGTACTTAACCTTAAAATTATTAAATATAATTTGTCGCTTCGCGATTGACAGATGTGTCACGGTAAGAAGATTGATAAAAAATTGTAATATAGTACTAGTCGCTTCGCGATCAATTGTTATGTCACAATTTGTACTTAACCTAAAAACTAATAAATATAATTTGTCGCTTCGCGATTGACAGATGTGTCACGGTAAGGAGATTGATAAAAAAATGTAATATAGTACTAGTCGCTTCGCGATCAATTGTTATGTCACAATTTGTACTTAACCTAAAAATTATTAAATTTAATTTGTCGCTTCGCGATTGACAGATGTGTCACGGTAAAAGCATTGATAAAAAAATGTAATATTTTACTAGTCGCTTCGCGATCAATTGTTATGTTACGATCTGTACTTAACCTAAAAATTATTAAATATAATTTGTCGCTTCGCGATTGACAGATGTGTCACGGTAAGAGCATTGATAAAAAAATGTAATATTTTACTAGTCGCTTCGCGATCAATTGTTATGTTACGATCTGTACTTAACCTAAAAATTATTAAATATAATTTGTCGCTTCGCAATTGACAGATGTGTCACGGTAAGAGCATTGATAAAAAAATGTAATATTTTACTAGTCGCTTCGCGATCAATTGTTATGTTACGATTTGTACTTAACCTAAAAATTATTAAATATAATTTGTCGCTTCGCAATTGACAGATGTGTCACGGTAAGAAGATTAATAAAAAATTGTAATATAGTACTAGTCGCTTCGCGATCAAATGTTATGTCACGTATTGTACTTAACCTTAAAATTATTAAATATAATTTGTCGCTTCGCGATTGACAGATGTGTCACGGTAAGAAGATTGATAAAAAATTGTAATATAGTACTAGTCGCTTCGCGATCAATTGTTATGTCACAATTTGTACTTAACCTAAAAACTAATAAATATAATTTGTCGCTTCGCGATTGACAGATGTGTCACGGTAAGGAGATTGATAAAAAAATGTAATATAGTACTAGTCGCTTCGCGATCAATTGTTATGTCACAATTTGTACTTAACCTAAAAATTATTAAATTTAATTTGTCGCTTCGCGATTGACAGATGTGTCACGGTAAAAGCATTGATAAAAAAATGTAATATTTTACTAGTCGCTTCGCGATCAATTGTTATGTTACGATCTGTACTTAACCTAAAAATTATTAAATATAATTTGTCGCTTCGCGATTGACAGATGTGTCACGGTAAGAGCATTGATAAAAAAATGTAATATTTTACTAGTCGCTTCGCGATCAATTGTTATGTTACGATCTGTACTTAACCTAAAAATTATTAAATATAATTTGTCGCTTCGCAATTGACAGATGTGTCACGGTAAGAGCATTGATAAAAAAATGTAATATTTTACTAGTCGCTTCGCGATCAATTGTTATGTTACGATCTGTACTTAACCTAAAAATTATTAAATATAATTTGTCGCTTCGCGATTGACAGATGTGTCACGGTAAGAGCATTGATAAAAAAATGTAATATTTTACTAGTCGCTTCGCGATCAATTGTTATGTTACGATCTGTACTTAACCTAAAAATTATTAAATATAATTTGTCGCTTTGCGATTGACAGATGTGTCACGGTAAGAGCATTGATAGAAAAATGTAATATTTCACTAATCGCTTCGCGATCAATTGTTATGTCACGATTTGTACTTAACCTAAAAATTATTAAATATAATTTGTCGCTTCGCAATTGACAGATGTGTCACGGTAAGAAGATTAATAAAAAATTGTAATATAGTACTAGTCGCTTCGCGATCAAATGTTATGTCACGTATTGTACTTAACCTTAAAATTATTAAATATAATTTGTCGCTTCGCGATTGACAGATGTGTCACGGTAAGAAGATTGATAAAAAATTGTAATATAGTACTAGTCGCTTCGCGATCAATTGTTATGTCACAATTTGTACTTAACCTAAAAACTAATAAATATAATTTGTCGCTTCGCGATTGACAGATGTGTCACGGTAAGGAGATTGATAAAAAAATGTAATATAGTACTAGTCGCTTCGCGATCAATTGTTATGTCACAATTTGTACTTAACCTAAAAATTATTAAATTTAATTTGTCGCTTCGCGATTGACAGATGTGTCACGGTAAAAGCATTGATAAAAAAATGTAATATTTTACTAGTCGCTTCGCGATCAATTGTTATGTTACGATCTGTACTTAACCTAAAAATTATTAAATATAATTTGTCGCTTCGCGATTGACAGATGTGTCACGGTAAGAGCATTGATAAAAAAATGTAATATTTTACTAGTCGCTTCGCGATCAATTGTTATGTTACGATCTGTACTTAACCTAAAAATTATTAAATATAATTTGTCGCTTCGCAATTGACAGATGTGTCACGGTAAGAGCATTGATAAAAAAATGTAATATTTTACTAGTCGCTTCGCGATCAATTGTTATGTTACGATCTGTACTTAACCTAAAAATTATTAAATATAATTTGTCGCTTCGCGATTGACAGATGTGTCACGGTAAGAGCATTGATAAAAAAATGTAATATTTTACTAGTCGCTTCGCGATCAATTGTTATGTTACGATCTGTACTTAACCTAAAAATTATTAAATATAATTTGTCGCTTTGCGATTGACAGATGTGTCACGGTAAGAGCATTGATAGAAAAATGTAATATTTCACTAATCGCTTCGCGATCAATTGTTATGTCACGATTTGTACTTAACCTAAAAATTATTAAATATAATTTGTCGCTTCGCAATTGACAGATGTGTCACGGTAAGAAGATTAATAAAAAATTGTAATATAGTACTAGTCGCTTCGCGATCAAATGTTATGTCACGTATTGTACTTAACCTTAAAATTATTAAATATAATTTGTCGCTTCGCGATTGACAGATGTGTCACGGTAAGAAGATTGATAAAAAATTGTAATATAGTACTAGTCGCTTCGCGATCAATTGTTATGTCACAATTTGTACTTAACCTAAAAACTAATAAATATAATTTGTCGCTTCGCGATTGACAGATGTGTCACGGTAAGGAGATTGATAAAAAAATGTAATATAGTACTAGTCGCTTCGCGATCAATTGTTATGTCACAATTTGTACTTAACCTAAAAATTATTAAATTTAATTTGTCGCTTCGCGATTGACAGATGTGTCACGGTAAAAGCATTGATAAAAAAATGTAATATTTTACTAGTCGCTTCGCGATCAATTGTTATGTTACGATCTGTACTTAACCTAAAAATTATTAAATATAATTTGTCGCTTCGCGATTGACAGATGTGTCACGGTAAGAGCATTGATAAAAAAATGTAATATTTTACTAGTCGCTTCGCGATCAATTGTTATGTTACGATCTGTACTTAACCTAAAAATTATTAAATATAATTTGTCGCTTCGCAATTGACAGATGTGTCACGGTAAGAGCATTGATAAAAAAATGTAATATTTTACTAGTCGCTTCGCGATCAATTGTTATGTTACGATCTGTACTTAACCTAAAAATTATTAAATATAATTTGTCGCTTCGCGATTGACAGATGTGTCACGGTAAGAGCATTGATAAAAAAATGTAATATTTTACTAGTCGCTTCGCGATCAATTGTTATGTTACGATCTGTACTTAACCTAAAAATTATTAAATATAATTTGTCGCTTTGCGATTGACAGATGTGTCACGGTAAGAGCATTGATAGAAAAATGTAATATTTCACTAATCGCTTCGCGATCAATTGTTATGTCACGATTTGTACTTAACCTAAAAATTATTAAATATAATTTGTCGCTTCGCAATTGACAGATGTGTCACGGTAAGAAGATTAATAAAAAATTGTAATATAGTACTAGTCGCTTCGCGATCAAATGTTATGTCACGTATTGTACTTAACCTTAAAATTATTAAATATAATTTGTCGCTTCGCGATTGACAGATGTGTCACGGTAAGAAGATTGATAAAAAATTGTAATATAGTACTAGTCGCTTCGCGATCAATTGTTATGTCACAATTTGTACTTAACCTAAAAACTAATAAATATAATTTGTCGCTTCGCGATTGACAGATGTGTCACGGTAAGAAAATTGATAAAAAAATGTAATACAGTACTAGTCGCTTCGCGATCAATTGTTATGTCACAATCTGTACTTTACCTAAAAATTGATAAAGTTAATTTGTCGCTTCGCGATTGACAGATGTGTCACGGTAAGAGCATTGATATAAAATTGTAATATTAAACTAGTCGCTTCGCGATTAATTGTTATGTCACGATTTGTACATAACCTAAAAATTATTCAATTTAATTTGTCGCTTCGCGATTGACAGATGTGTCACGGCAAGAAGATTGATAAAAAAATGTAATATAGTACTAGTCGCTTCGCAATTAATTGTTATGTCACGATTTGTACTTAACCTAAAAATTATTAAATATAATTTGTCGCTTCGCGATTGACAGATGTGTCACGGTAAGAGCATTGATAAAAAAATGTAATATAGTACTAGTCGCTTCGCGATCAATTGTTATGTCACAATTTGTACTTAAAATAAAAATTATTAAATATAATTTGTCGCTTCGCGATTGACAGATGTGACACGGTAAGAGCATTAATACAAAATTGAAACATTTCAACTGTCACGGTATGTTATTAACCTATAAAATATTAATTTTGTAGCAAATAATAATTTTTTTTCCTTTATCTTTTTTTTTATTAAAGAGAACCAAAATATCTTAATTTGTAGCGACATTTAAAACAATAATGTTGCCAGATAAGTAAATAAAAATTTTATGATTTATTAATGACTTCAGCTTTACGTTTATTTTTTGTTAAAGCGTTCAAATTGATGAAAATGAAAATGTATTTCGATCATGGCACGGCTATAGACGTGCATTGCAGTGCAACAGCACACATCACAATAAATAGCAGTTAGCTGACATCAAAGGATATCCAGCGCGACAGGCAGCCTCGTGTGATAGTGACAGCCAATTTCAAACATGTCCGCGCCGCATTTTTTTTAATATAAATCGCCGCCCCTTTCTCTCGATACCTAACAATATGCTAACAATCCAATTAACAATTAAAAAGTTTATAATAAACCCGCAACTGTAATAATTGGCATTCATCATCGTCGCCAAGACAAATTTGCATAAGGGCTAACTTTTCCTCGCTTTTATCGTTCATCTGGGAGGAAAAGAAGAAAACAATCCAACCCCACTAGGGGGGCATTGTCTTGTATCCATAGTCTTTATCATCATGATTTTATCCACGCGGAAACACTTTGCGGCGGGAATTTTAATTAAAATAGGGAAAAAAATTGACAAGAAACGCGATGCGCTTTTTTGCTATTAATTTAGATTGCGGCACGTGCGACGAGGCGACCGTTAGCTCGACTTCACGCACGACGTGTTTGCTTGATGTACGACATTAAAAGAAGTAAGAAAATGCCATTGATTTCCCAGGAAGTTTATTGTTACCACATTTTATATCTTCATCCGTCAAAATTTAATTGAAAAATATCAATAATATAAATTTGAATTGTTATCATTTTTTTTTCAATATTCTTACCGTGACACAACTGTCAATCGCGAAGCGACAAATTATATTTTATAATTTTTAGGTTAAGTACAAATCGTGACATAACATTTGATCGCGAAGCGACTAGTACTATATTACAATTTTTATCAATGCTCTTACCGTGACACATCTGTCAATCGCGAAGCGACAAATTATATTTTATAATTTTTAGGTTAAGTACAAATCGTGACATAACAATTGATCGCGAAGCGATTAGTAAAATATTACAATTTTTTTATCAATGCTCTTAACGTGACACATCTGTCAATCGCGAAGCGACAAATTATATTTTATAATTTTTAGGTTAAGTACAAATCGTGACATAACATTTGATCGCGAAGCGACTAGTACTATATTACAATTTTTATCAATGCTCTTACCGTGACACATCTGTCAATCGCGAAGCGACAAATTGAATTTATTAATTTTTAGGTAAAGTACAGATTGTGACATAACAATTGATCGCAAAGCGACTAGTACTATATTACAATTTTTTATCAAGGCTCTTACCGTGACACATCTGTCAATCGCGAAGCGACAAATTATATTTAATATTTTTTAGGTTAAGTACAGATCGTAACATAACAATTGATTGCGAAGCGACTAGTAAAATATCAATCGCAAAGCGACAAACTAAATTTATTTTTTTTATGTTAAGTACAGAATGTGACATATCAGTTAATCGCGAAGCGACTAGTAAATGATTACAATTTTTTATCAATGCTCTTACCGTGACACATCTGTCAATCGCGAAGCGACAAATTATATTTAATAATTTTTAGGTTAAGTACAGATCGTGACATAACAATTAATCGCGAAGCGACTAGTAAAATATTACAATTTTTATCAATTTTTATGTTGAGTACATATTGTGACATATTAGTTAATCGCGAAACGACTAGTAAATTATTAGAATTTTTTATCAATGCTCTTACCGTGACACATCTGTCAATCGCGAAGCAACAAATTAAATTTATTAATTTTTAGGTAAAGTACAGATTGTGACATAACAATTAATCGCAAAGCGACTAGTAAAATATTACATTTTTTTATCAATGCTCTTACCGTGACACATCCATCAATCGCGAAGCGACAAATTAAATTAATTTTTTTTTTTTTTAGTTTAAGTACAAATCGTGACATAACAATTGATCGCGAAGCGACTAGTAAAATATTACAATTTTTTATCAATGCTTTTACCGTGACACATCCATCAATCAAATAGACTTGAAAATAAAATTTTTGGTTTTTCAAAAATTTTATTTTAATTTTTTTAAATTAAAAAGTAATTAAAAAATTAAAAAAAATTAACAAAATAATAAAAAATAAAAAATTTAAATTTAAAACTATAAAAAATTAAACTAAAATTTTTTTACAAAAATTATGAAAAAAAAATAAAAAATTGCAAAAATTAAAACAAAAAAAAAATAAAATTTTAAATCGAAAAAAATTATGAATTAAAAAATGAAAACTCAAATAAAAATAAAAATCATGATAAAACTAAAATGAAAACTATAAATAATAGAAAACTTTGAAAAATTAAAGTAAATGAATTTGATAAAAGAAAAATTTTAATCATTTTCAGTCATTATAGTTTTTATTTTGTTTTTCATTTTTTATTTGATTCAAATTATTTTGTTTATTTTTTTCTTCTTCATAATTTTTATTTGCATTTTAGTTTTTCTTAATTTTTATTTTTTATAATTTTTAAAATAAAAAAAAATAAAAAAATTATATAAATTATAAAAACTAAAATGTAAATAAATATTAAAAACAATTGAAATTAAAAAAAATTATAAAAAAATAAAATTTTGAATTCAAAAACTACAAAAAGTACAAAAAAAAATAAATAATTTTTATTTTTCCCATTTTTGATTTGTTTCATTATTTTTTTCATCACTTTCATTTTCATTTTATTTTTTTATATGTAAATAAATATTAATTTGAATTTAAAAACAAACAAAAAATTAATAGAAAATGAGAAACTAAAATAAAAATCATAAAAAATTAAAGAGATTTGAAAATAAAAACAATGAAAAACTTGAATAAAATTTATATAAAATGGAAATAAAAATAAAAATTATAGATTTAAAAATAAAAACTAAAATTAAATTAAAAAAATCATGATAAAACTAAAATAAAAATAAAAATGAATAAACTTGAAAATAAAAATAAAAAAAAACCAATTTAAAAAATTAAAACAAAATTTTTTTATAATTTTAATTTTTTAATAATTTTAAAAATAATAAAATGAAAGTAAAATAATAAAAAATTAAAAAAATAAAATTAAAAAATACTAAAATAAAAATAGATAATAAAAAAAAAACTAAAATTAATAATAAGCCAAAAAAAAATTATAATAAATAATAAAAATTAAAAATTAAAAATTTTAGATTTCAAAAAAAAAAACTAAAATTAAAATGACAATTATGATAAACAATAATAAAAATTGTAAATAAAAAAATAAAAATAAAAATAAAACAATGTTTTTAAATTTTTATTTTAAAATTTATAATTTTAATTTTTTATATCTTAGATGTTTCATATTTTTTAATTTTGTTTGTTTAGTTTTTTTCTGCGTAAGTTTTAATTTCATTTTAACTTATCTTAATATAAAAAAAAAATTATAAAAATAGATATTGTAAAAAATTAAAATTAAAAAAAAAAAACAAAAATTATAAAAAAGTAAATATATTTTTTTAAATTTTTTTTTTAATATAATTTTTTATAGCTTTTTTTGAAATCCATAGTTATTTTTATTTGTTTGTTTCATAATTTTTATTTTTTATATTTTTTAATTTATTTTCAAATCGTTGAGACCGTTTTTTATGTTTTGATTTTTTTTCATTTTTTGCATAATTTTTAATTTCATTTTAATTTTTCATTATTTTTATTTTTAAAAAATAAAAAAAAAATTAAAAATAAAAGTTATATGTGATAAAAAAAATATTATAAAAACTAAATTACTAAAAATTAATAAAAAAATAAAATTTTGAATTTGAAAATCACAAAAAAAAAATAAAAATTATAAAAAAAAATACATACAAAATTGCAAAAACAAAAATATTATAAAAATCTAAAAAAAAAATTATAAAAAACTAAAATAAAAATATTAAAAAATAAAAATTATGGATTCAAAATAAAAATAAAAATAATAATTGTAAAGAATAAAAATCTATACTTTAAAGTAAATAAATTAAAAAAAAAGAACAAAAATCATAAAAAATTACACAAAAATTATAAAAAATTTAAAAAAAAACTAAATAATTTTAATTTTTTGAAACTGTTTATTGGATTTTAATAAAATTAGGCAACAATGTAGGAAAACGTCAGAAGTACCAACTGTTCAAAATATATTAAAATTGCTACAGTTGATTTTGCATAACCTCGAAGTTAGATGTTTAATTTTAAACAATTTAAAATATGAAAAAAAAACTATAACCTCAAAACGGTATATTCGATTTTAATGAAAGTTGGTAACATTGTAAACAAACGTCAGAAGTACCAACTGTACAAATTATGTTAAAATGAATACGGTAGATTTTGTACAACTTTAAAATTAGATGCCTAACAGCAAATAACAAAATAACCTAACCTAACCTAACAGCAAATAACAAAATAGCAAAAAAAATTGACATATGTCAATTCTGTCAAATTTGACAGCTTAAATTATGAGAAATCCCTACATCGGGCAAATTTACATTGTAAACTTCGTGATTGAGTTTGTTGGGTGGTAGGAGAAGACACACAAAGCCCCCTACATCTTAATTCCTCCGTAACAGTCCCATTAGTAACTTTTAACAACTTTCCGCGGATCCTCTTAAATTTCGCTGGATCGATTCGTGCTTTGCGGGGGTTGGTTGGTCGGAATTGGGGTACGACCTGCAGCAGGAGATTACAATTAAACGAATTCCGGTCCGAAACGTAACGGGTTGCAACTCACCACCCCCTCAACCCAACCAACACGGGGAGCGAATTGTAAATTAAGATAGGCGCGCCGTGGAGTTGTAGCGAAACGGAAACGGCGCAAACAATTAACGCGGTTGTCTGTTTGGAGATAATTAAGTCGAGATAACAACCGAAACAACTGCAGCCTCTTTCCACAGTTTCCATGGAATTGTCCGAGCGGAAAAATGTTAATTTCTTTTTAATTTAATCGGATATCTGCTGATGGCAGATTTATTCAGCATTATTTTAAACAAGAATATTGTAGTCCTTATCATCATTTCAAACAAATCATTTGGAAATGTTTTTGAGAAATACACGCTTTTTATTTTATCGTCGTTATTTCGCTACATTTGTCTAACGCGTCGTTAGGCGCTCAGACTACATTAAATTCGAGAATTATAAGAAACAAACAATGGTTGCGATTCCGTTGCCAACTTCGATCGTTCGCTCTCGAGCGAAAACTTGACCACAAACATTAGGCGGCGGCACTTTTCTACTTTAAACTTTCCATCGAGTGGGAAGTAGGAGGCGTCGAGGAAGTGATAAAGAAGTGCCGTTAGGGTGTGTGTTTGATGTGGGGATGAAAGGACAGGCAGCCGGGGCAAGGGATGAGGGTTGTGAGCTACTTTTATTGTTTCACGTCCCCACGCGCGGCGTGTCAGGTGCCGCCAAACTTTACGTTCGAGATTGAAATCTGTTTGACGGGACACATCACATTAATGAACATACTGACTTGAGGTACTTAACCCAAAATCTTACAACTTTTAACAAAACTTATAATATAATATATAAAAAAGTATCAACTTTTATAAAATTATTTCAAAATATTAATTAATTCAAAAAAAATCATTTAAATCAATTATTATTCAAAATTTTGAAAAACTTGTTTTATAATTTTTGTTCAACATTTCATCCTCTACGAAGTTAGTTTAAACTATTTTTCAAAATTGTTGCTAATTTATTAATTATTTCAAAATTCGTTGGCCGGATCAATAAATTCTAAATAAAATCAAAAAAACTCGTTTAACTTCGAAAATTTTAAAAAATTGTTGTTATAATTTTTGTTCAACATTTCATCCTCTACAAGGTTTGTTTAAAATCCTTTTCAAAATTGTTGCTAATTTATTAATTATTTTAAAATTAGTGGGCCGGATCAATAAATTCTTAAAAAAATCAAAAAAACTCATTTATTTTCTAAAATTTTCACTAATTATTTTTATAATTTTTCTTCAACATTTCATCCTCTACAAGGTTTGTTTGAACTATTTTTTAAAATTGATGCTAATTTATTAATTATTTCAAAATTAGTGAGCCGGATCAATAAATTCTAAAAAAAATCAAAAAAACTCGTTTGAGTTCTAAAATTTTAAAAAACTATCTAAATAATTTTAGTTCACTATTGTAGAGGATACAAGGTTTGTTTGAACTATATTCCAAAATTGTTGCTAATTTATTAATTATTTCAAAATTAGTTGGCCGGATTAATAAATTTAAAAAAAAATCAAAAATACTCGTTTATTTTCCAAAATATTGAAAAATTATTTTAATAATTTTTGTTTAACATTTCATCCTCTACAAGGTTTGTTTGAACTATTTTTTAAAATTGTTGCTAAATTATTAATTATTTCAAAACTAGTAAGCCGGATCATTAAATTCTAAAAAAAATCAAATAACTCGTTTATTTTCAAAAATTTTGAAAAATTATTTCAATAATTTTTGTTAAACATTTCATCCTCTACAAGGTTGTTTTGAACTATTTTTCAAAATTGTTGCTAATTTATTAATTATTTCAAAATTAGTGAGCCGGATCAATAAATTCTAGAAAAACTCAAAAAACTAGTTTGTTTTTAAAAAATTTGAATAATTATTTTGATATTTTTTGTTCAATATTTCATCCTCTACAAAGTTTGTTTGAACTATTTTTCAAAATTGTTGCAAATTTATTAATTATTTCAAAATTAGTGAGCCGGATCAATAAATTCTCAAAAAACCAAAAAAACTCGTTCATTTTCTAAAATTTTCAAAAAATCTATTTATAAATTTTGTTCAGCATTTCATCCTCTACAAGGTCTGTTTGAACTATTTTTCAAAATTGTTGCTAATTTATTAATTATTTCAAAATTAGTGAACCGGATCAATAAATTAAAAAAAAATCAAAAAAACTCGTTTATTTTCCAGAATTTTGAAAAATTATTTGCATAATTTTTGTTCAACAATTTATCCTCTATTAAGTTTGTTTAAACTATTTTTCAAAATTGTTGCTAATTTATCAATTATTTAAAAATTAATGAGCCGGATCAAAAAACTCTAAAAAAAACCAAAAAACACGTTTATTTTCCAAAATATTGAAAAATTATTTTTATAACTTTTGTTCAACATTTCATACTCTAGAAGGTTTGTTTGAACTATTTTTCAAAATTGTTGCTAATTTATTAATTATTTCAAAATTATTGAGCCGGATCAATAAATTCCAAAAAAAAATCAAAAAAACTCGTTTATTTTCCAAAATTTTGAAAAATTATTTTTCTAATTTTTGTTCAACATTTCATCCTCTACAAGGTTTGTTTGAACTATTTTTTAAAATTGTTGCTAAATTATTAATTATTTCAAAATTTGTGAGCCGGATGAATAAATTCTAAAAAAAAACTAGTTTATTTTCCAAAATTTTAAAAAATTATTTGTATATTTATTGTTCAACATTTCATCCTCTACGAGGTTTGTTTGAACTATTTTTTAAAATGATTGCTAATTTAATAATTATTTCAAAATTAGTAAGCCGGATCAATAAATTCTAAAAAAAATAAAAAAACTCGTTTATTTTCCAAAATTTTAAAAAACTATTTTAATAATTTTTTTAAATAAATAATCCTCTACAAGGTTTGTTTGAACTATTTTTTAAAATAGTTGCTAATTTATTAATTATTTTAAATCTAGTGAGCTGGATCAGTAAATTCTAAAAAAAAATCAAATAACTCGTTTATTTTCAAAAATTTTGAAAAATTATTTTAATAATTTTTGTTCAACATTTCATCCTCTACAAGGTTTATTTGAACTATTTTTCAAAATTATTGCTAATTTATGAAATATTTCAAAATTAGTAAGCCGGATCAATAAATTCAAAAAGAAATCAAAAAAACTTGTTTATTTCCAAAAATTTTAAAAAAATTATTTTTATAATTTTTGTTTAACATTTCATCCTCTACAAGGTTTATTTGAACTATTTTTAAAAATTGTTGCTAATTTAATAATTATTTCAAAATTAGTGAGCTGGATCAATAAATACTAAAAAAAATCAAAAAAACTCGTTTATTTTCTAAAATTTTCAAAAAATCTATTTATAAATTTTGTTTAGTACTTCATCCTCTACAAGATTTGTTTGAACTATTATTTTAAATTATTGCTAATTTATCAATTATTTCAAAATTAGTGAGCCGCATCAATAAATTCTAAAAAAAATCAAAAAAACTCGTTTATTTTCCAAAATATTACAAAATTATTTTTATATTTTTTGTTCAACATTTCATCCTCTATAAGGTTTGTTTGAACAATTTTTTAAAATGATTGCTAATTTATTAATTATTTCAAAATTAGTAAGCCGGATCAATAAATTCTAAAAAAAATAAAAAAACTCGTTTATTTTCCAAAATTTTAAAAAACTATTTTAATAATTTTTTTAAATATTTAATCCTCTACAACGTTTGTTTGAACTATTTTTTTAAATAGTTGCTAATTTATTAATTATTTTAAAACTAGTGAGCTGAATCAATAAATTCTAAAAAAAATCAAAAAACTCGTTTATTTTCTAAAATTTTGAAAAATTATTTTAATAATTTTTGTTCATTATTTCATCCTCTATAAGGTTTGTTTGAACTATTTTTCAAAATTGTTGCTAATTTATTAATTATTTCAAAATTCGTGGGGCGGATCAATAAATTAAAAAAAAATAAAAAAAAACTCGTTTCCAAAATTTTGAAAAATTATTTCTCTAATTTTTGTTAAACATTTCATCCTCTACAAGGTTTGTTTGAAATATTTTTTAAAATTGTTGCTATGTTATTAATTATTTTAAATCTAGTGAGCTGTATCAATAAATTCTAAAAAAAATAAAAAAATCGTTTATTTTCCAAAATTTTGAAAAATTATTTAAAAAAATTTTATTCATCATTTCAACCTCTACAAGGTTTGTTTAAACTATTTTTCAAAATTGTTGCTAATTTATTAATAATGTCAAAATTAGTGAGCCGGATCAACAAATTGCAAAAAAAATCAAAAAAACTCAAACTCAAAAAAATTTTAGAAAATTATTTTCATAATTTTTGTTCGACATTTCATCCCCTACAAGGTTTGTATGAACTATTTTTCAAAATTGTTGCTAATTTATAAATTATTTCTAAATTAGTGAGCCGGATCAATAAATTCTAAAAAAATAAAAAAAACTCATTTATTTTCCAAAATTTTAATTAATATTTTAATAATTTTTGTTCAAAATTTCACACTTTACAAGGTTTGTTTGATCTATTTTTCAAAATTGTTGCTAATTTATTAATTATTTCAAAATTAGTGGGCCGGATCAATAAATTAAAAAAAAAATAAAAAACTCGTTTATTTTCCAAACTTTTGAAAAATTATTTTTATCATTTTTGTTCAACTTTTCATCCTCTACAAGGTTTGTTTGATTTATTTTTTAAAACTGTTACTAATTTATTAATTATTTCAAAATTAGTGAGCCGGATCAATAAATTTCTAAAAAAGTCAAAAAAACTCGTTTGATTTCCAAAATTTTGAAAAACTATTTAAATAAATTTTGTTCCAACATTTCACCCTCTACAAGGTTTATTTGAACTATTTTTCAAAATTATTGCTAATTTATTAATTATTTCAAAATTAGTGAGCCGGATCAATAAATTCTAAAAAAAATCAAAAAAACTAGTTTTATTTCCAAAATTTTGAAAAACTATTTGTATAATTTTTGTTCAACATTTCATCCTCTACAAGGTTTGTTTAAACTATTTTTCAAAATTGCTGCTAAGTTATAAATTATTCCAAAATTAATGAGCCGGACCAATAAATTTAAAAAAAAATCAAAAAAACTCGTTTATTTTCCAAAATTTTAAAGAAATATTTTAATAATTTTTGTTCAACATTTCATCCTCTACAAGGTTTGTTTGAACTATTTTTTAAAATTGTTGCTAAATTATTAATTATTTCAAAACTAGTGAGCCGGATCAATAAATTCTAAAAAAAAAATCAAAAAAACTCGTTTATTTTCCAAAATTTTAAAAAATTATTTTTTTATTATTGTTCAACATTTCATCCTCTACAAGGTTTATTTGAACTATTTTTAAAAATTGTTGCTAATTTATTAATTATTTCAAAATTAGTGAGCCGGATCAATAAATTCTAAAAAAAATCAAAAAAACTTGTTTATTTTCCAAAATTTTGAAAAATTATTTCTCTAATTTTTGTTAAACACCTCTACAAGGTTTGTTTGAACTATTTTTCAAAATTGTTGCTAATTTATTAATTATTTAAAAATTAGTGAGCCGGATCAATAAATTCTAAAAAAAATCAAGAAAACTCGTTTATTTTCCAAAATTTTAAAAAATTATTTAGATAATTTTAGTTCAGCATTTCATCCTCTACAAGGTTTGTTTGAACTACTTTTCAAAATTGTTGCTAATTTATTAATTACTTCAAAATTAATAAGCCGGATCAATGAATTATGAATTTATTTTCCAAAATTTTAATTAATATTTTAATAATTTTTGTTTAAAATTTCATACTCTACAAGGTTTGTTTGATCTACTTTTCAAAATTGTTGCTAATTTATTAATTATTTCAAAATTCGTGGGCCGGATCAATAAATTAAAAAAAAAAATTAAAAAACTCGTTTATTTTCCAAACTTTTGAAAAATTATTTTTATCATTTTTGTTCAACTTTTCATCCTCTACAAGGTTTGTTTGAACTATTTTTTAAAACTGTTACTAATTTATTAATTATTTCAAAATTAGTGAGCCGGATCAATAAATTCCTAAAAAAGTCAAAAAAACTCGTTTGATTTCCAAAATTTTGAAAAACTATTTAAATAATTTTTGTTCCAACATTTCACCCCCTACAAAGTTTGTTTGATGTATTTTTCAAAATTATTGCTAATTTATTAATTATTTCAAAATTAGTAAGCTGGATCAATAAATTCTAAAAAAAATAAAAAAACTCATTTATTTTCCAAAATTTTAATTAATATTTTAAGAATTTTTGTTCAAAATTTCATACTCTACAAGGTTTGTTTTATCTATTTATCAAAATTGTTGCTAATTTATTAATTATTTCAAAATTAGTGGGCCGGATCAATAAATTTAAAAAAAAATTAAAAAACTCGTTTATTTTCCAAACTTTTGAAAAATTATTTTTATCATTTTTTTTCAACTTTTCATCCTCTACAAGGTTTGTTTGAACTATTTTTTAAAACTGTTACTAATTTATTAATTATTTCAAAATTAGTGAGCCGGATCAATAAATTTCTAAAAAAGTCAAAAAAACTCGTTTGATTTCCAAAATTTTGAAAAACTATTTAAATAATTTTTGTTCCAACATTTCACCCTCTACAAGGTTTGTTTGAACTATTTTTCAAAATTATTGCTAATTTATTAATTATTTCAAAATTAGTGAGCCGGATCAATAAATTCTAAAAAAAATCAAAAAAACTCGTTTATTTTCAAACATTTTGAAAAATTATTTTAATAATTTTTGTTCAACATTTCATCCTCTACAAGGTTGGTTTGAACTATTTTTCAAAATTGTTGCTAATTTATTAATTATTTCAAAATTAGTGGGCCGGATCAATAAATTCTTAAATTTTTTTTTAAAAAACTCATTTATTTTATAAAATTTTGAAAAATTATTAATATAATTTTTGTTCAACATTTCATCCTCTACAAGGTTTATTTGAACTATTTTTCAAAATTATTGCTAATTTATGAAATATTTCAAAATTAGTAAGCCGGATCAATAAATTCTAAAAGAAATCAAAAAAACTTGTTTATTTCCAAAAATTGTGAAAAACTATTTATATAATTTTTGTTTAACATTTCATTCTCTACAAGGTTTGTTTGAACTATTTTTTAAAATTGTTGCTAATTTATTAATTATTTCAAAATTAGTGAGCCGGATCAATAAATTCTGAAAAAAACAAAAAAAACTAGTTTATTTTCTAAAATTTTCAAAATTCTATTTATAAATTTTGTTCAGCATTTCATCCTCTACAAGGTTTGTTTGAACTATTTTTTTAAATTGTTGCTATTTTATTAATTATTTTAAAATTAATAAGCCGGATCAATAAATTCTAAAAAAAATTTAAAAAAATAATTTATTTTCCAAAATTTTGAAAAATTATTTGGATAATTTTAGTTCACCATTTCATCCTCTACAAGGTTTGTTTGAACTATTTTTTAAATTGTTGCTAATTTATTAATTATTTCAAAATTAGAAGGCCGGATCAATAAATTAAAAAAAAACAAAAAAACTCGTTTATTTTTCAAAATTTTCGAAAATTATTTTTACAATTTTTGGTCAACAATTCATCCTCTAAAAGGTTTGTTTGAACTATTTTTCAAAATTGTTGCTAAATCATTAATTATTTCAAAATTAGTAAGCCGGATCAATATATTCTAAAAAAAAATTAAAAAAATCGTTTATTTTCCAAAATTTTGTTTGAAATTAGCACAATTATACAAACAAAAAAATGTAATTAAAAAAATAATTAATATATATATATATACATAAACACGTTAATCAAGATTTATGGAATCATTAAAACATTTTATGATGGTAATAATACGTCCCGGGATTTTACAACCCCTCGATCAGTTGAAATCAGCACTAAACGCCAATCAAATTGTTATGAGATATGCGAGAGAATTGCTTCCGCCAGGTAAATTCGATTAAATTTTTATGAACCTTCTCGTAACGATGCGTTTATTATTTCATTTCGAACTCTTATTGAAATTTTTTTATGATTCATCAAAAATTGATTAAGAATTGAAACAAATTAATTGCGCGACACAACCCTAAATCGATTAACAATGACGCTTTTGTGCTAACAGACAAACACACAAGCGGCAATCAAAAGGGGCTCGTTTTATGTGCGCCCATTCATCTTTCTTTTGTTAATCCGTTTTATCAATACAACCCCCTTCTATGTTATATAAAATGATCGCTAGGTTAAATATTTACACATATGTAGTCGTATGCGTTTGGCTCTCTGCCAGAACAAATAAATCAGATTAAGACATGGAAAATTCTTCTAACAAAGAAATGGTAATAACAGAATTGGGCCAGAAGTCATTAATCAAATTATTATTGATATCTACAAGTGGACTAACTTATGGTGATTTAAGTAATTAATTGCTGCGGATTAAATTATAAGGGGCAAGAAAGTCTCCAGTAATCTTAGTTACAACTTCCGGTTGGACGGCCGGCGCACGTCCATCATCATCTCAAATTAATCAAATCGCAATCGGATCATTAACTAACGTTGGCACTTCGGTAACATCCATTTATAACTATCAGGAACGTGTTTGATTGATTATTATAGAAAATTTGATTTGTTAAGTAATAACTTTATGATTTGTTTGTAATAAGACGAAATAGGCAGAATTGTTTCAAATAAATATTGTAGTAAATTCAATTTTACAGTTTTTGGATAAAAAATTTAATGTTTTGTTATTATCAAGTTGACATTGAAAATTTTTAAAATTGTTATGGCCGGATTTTATGTTAGATTCCATAATTAATATTTTTTTTATTTTTGGTTTAAATTTTACAGTTTTTGGCCGGATTTTTTATTGTTTTTTGTCCAAATTTTGATAAAAAATAGTAGTTTGCGGCCGGATTTTTAATAATTTTTGCCAAATTTTTATAGTTTATAAACAATTAAGATTATTTAAGCAAAATTTTACTGGTTTCAAACTTAATTTCTATAAAATTAAGCCATTTTTTGAACAATAAACAAAATTGAAGTAAAATTTTTATGATTTTCTGACGGATTATTATAGCTATTTGGCCGGATTTTTATATTTTTTAAACAACAGAATTTTTGTACTTTTTGGCCGGATTTTCATGGTTTATAGTTCACTGAGAAGTGTACATGAGTGTTTGTAAGGTAATTTTAAGGTTTAATTTTTGAGATCGTGGTTGAGGTTAACTAAGGTAGTCTTCTAAATTTATTTATTATTTGGGTCATCAGTGAGATGACCTCAAATACAATTTTTTATTAATGACTTCATTATTACAATTTTTTATTACTGAGGTCATCTCACTGACAAATATTTGTGAGGTTATTTTAAGGTTTTATCTTTAAAGTCACGGTTGAGGTTAATTAAAGTAGTCTTCTGCAAGTTTTTATTAAGGAGGTCATCAGCGAGATGACCTCAATAACATTTTTTCATTAATGACTTTATTAACACAATTTTTATTATTGAGGTCATCTCACTGATGAATATTTGTAAGGTTATTTTAAGGTTTTATTATTGATGTCACGAGTGAGGTTAATTAAGGTAGTCTTCTGCAATTTTTTAATAATAAGGTCATCAGTGAGATGACCCCACATACATTTTTTTATTATTGACTTCATTATTACAATTTTTTATTACTGAGGTCATCTCACTGACGAATATTTGTGAGGTTATTTTAAGGTTTTATCTTTTAAATCACGGTTGAGGTTAATTAAGGTAGTCTCTGCAATTTTTTATTAATGAAGTCATCAGTGAGATGACCTCAAATACATTTTTTCATTAATGACTTCATTATTACAATTTTTTATTACTGAGGTCATCTTACTGACAAATATTTGAAAGGTTATTATAAAGTTTTATCTTTGAGGTCACGGTTGAGGTTAATTAAGGTAATCACCTGCAATTTTTTATTAATGAGGTCATCCGTGAGATGACCTCAAATACATTTTTTTATTAATGAGGTCATCTCACTGATTAATATTTGTAACGTTATTTTAAAGTTTTATTTTTGAGGTAACGGTTGAGGTTAATTAAGGTAGTCTTCTGCAATTTTTATTAATGAGGTCATCAGTGAGATAACCTCAAATACATTTTTTCATTAATGACTTCATTATTACAATTTTTTATTACTGAGGTCATCTCACTGATGATAATTTGTGAAGCTATTTAAAGGTTTTATTAATTTAAAGTCACGGTTGAGGTTAATTTAGAAAGGCTTCTGCATTTTTTTATTAATGAGGTCATTAGTGAGATGACCTTGTAATCGGTTAGTAGCTTAGTCAAACTTAAAGGCAATTAAAGTAACCATAAGTATCTCATGTAGTAACCAAAAAAATCTCACCAAGTAGCTAGTAACCATAAAAAATTTGCCAAATAATTAGTAAAAACTATATTTATAGTTTTTGGCCGGATTTTGATATTTTTTGACAAAATTTAAGCCGGATTTTAAATAAAATTAAAAAAATCCGGCCAGTAATAAATATCCGACAGTATATCAATCAATAATATAATACAAATCCAACCTTAAAATTGTATTTTAGCTATATACTAATAACAAAACAATGTACACAAATCTAACTACAAAAATCCGGCCTTAATTATACAAAATTTGAAATCACTTTAAAAAATCCGGCCATTCATACTAAAAATTGGGATAAAGTAATTAAAATCTGGCAAAAATTATAAAAAAATCAATTTATAAAAATCCGGCCTCACAAACTGTTAACAATCAAATAATATAATAAAAATCCGGCCAAAATAATCTGTTCTTAAACAATTTTGTAAAAAAAAAATAATAAATTCCGGGCAGTACAATAAAGAACTAAATATATAATACAAAAAAATTATTCAAAATTATACAATGAAATATTAAATCACAAGAAACAAAAATTAAAAAATCCGGCCTTAAAATTAAACAAATTTCTGAAAAATAAAAATAGCTTATAAATTTGATTTTTATAGTTTTTGGCCGGATTTTTATACTTTTAACTAATTTACATGCTTCAGGCTGAATGTCTATAATTTTAAGCCAAATTTCAACAGTTCTTGGCCGGATTTTTATGGTTTTAAGCCGGAATTATGTACTTTTGGCCGGATTTTTATAGTTTTTAACTATGTCTTGTATTATATTGAACCAATTTTTGTAATTTACGGCCGAATTTTATGGTAAATGCCAAAATTTAATAATTTTGACCTGATTTATTTAGTTTTTTTCCGTGTTTTTAAAGTTTTTGGCCGGATTTTTGCAAAAATTAGTTGTTTGCGGCTGGATTTTTATCATTTATTTGTAGTATATGGCCAGATTTTTATTATATTAATTTTTTTAGTAGTTTATGGCCGAATTTTTCTGATAAATGTCAAAATTGTTGTTAAGTGACAAATTTAGTCTTTTTTTAGGAAGGTTTATCAGTTTTTTTAACTTTATTTATAGTTTTTGGCCGGATTTTTATAATTTTTGTCAAAATTATTATAGTTTACTGCCAAATTTATACTAAATTAAATATTTTTTGTAATTAACGGCCGGATTATTTTTTGGTATAAGACCGGATTTTTATAATTTTATTAGTTGCGGCCTTAATTTGACATTTTTAGTCAATAAACACAATTTTATGTAGATTTAAGCCTGATTTTTGACAGTTGTGACCATATTTCATAGTTTTTGTCCAAATGATAATATTTCTTGACCGGATTTTTGTAGTATAAGACAGGAAGTTTTATTATAACTTATTTTTTGTTAGATTCAACCAACTTCAAGTTTGCTCAACACCATTACAAAAAATGATACTTGTGGCCGGATTTTTGTAGTTTATGGCTAAATTTGCATATTCTTTTGTTGATTTTAGCCAAATTTTTAAATTTATGTTATTTTGCAACCGGACTTTTATAGTTCATGAGTTTATTTGCTTTATATAAAACAAATTTTGTCATTTTTGCCGGATTTTTTAAGTTTTTATAATTTTTGCCGGATTTTAGTAAAAAAATAGTTTTTTTTTTATAGTTTATAGCATTATTTGTATTATCATAGCCGGATTTTTGATTTAGGCCAAATTTTTAATAGAGTTTACCATATTTATATAGCTTTGACCGGATTTGTAGATACAAAATTATAGTTTGTGGCCGGATTTTTGTAGTTTATGACCAAATTTGCATATTTTTGTGTTGATTTTAGCCGGATTTTTAATTTTATGTTATTTTGAGGCCAGATTTTTATAGTTTATTTGCTATATATAAATGATTTTTTGTCCTTTTTGGCAAGATAAATTTGTTCTAAAGTAAATTCAGTCAGCAATTTGTTATCAGTAAGATGACCTCATTTATATACATATATTTTCATTTCAAATTAAAGCAACTGAGGTCATCTCACTGATGAGTGTAGATGTGCATTTGTAAGGTCTAAATTTTTTTTATTATTAAGGTCATCTCACTGTTGACCTTATTTATTTACACATATTTTGATTTTAACCCTTAGATGCATAGAGTATCATATATGATACAACTAGAAATTTAGAGACTTGCGACATCTATCATTACAATTGTGTACTAAAACTTATATCATATGTGATGCAAGCTGTGTAGAATAAAGTAAAAACAAAAATTCAAACTGGTGTTCGTTGTTGTCTATATTTATTCCGTTACAAATAGCATCGGCGTCAGGCGCTACACACCGCGTGTTTTGACTGCAACTTTTTTGGTTATGTGAATAGTTGTCGGGTTCCAGAAAAATTGTCTATATTTCTCAATGTGAGTATAATTATATTATTGAGTCACTTTTGTTAGCAACTAAAATATTTGTCTGTATATGCTGTTTTGTATTATGTATCATATCTGATACACCATGCGCTGTAATAGTATTTTTGCTTCTTATAATATTATTTATATGAAACTGGTTTTCAGACAAAATGAGTAATTTCTGGAAAAATTATGAACAGAAGAGACCTCTTACCGAGGAAGAATTACAAATAGAACGAGAACTGATTGATTTTGATATACCGGTGGAAAGTGAGGATGATCAAGAAGATGATGATGATGATTTTGATGACGATTATATTGATGCTTCGGTCAATCCGGAATATGTATCTGAATCGTCCTCCGATGACGAAAATAATAATGTTTTAGAACCCGAAGTGCCAATTTGCTCAAGTATTTCAATAGCTGGACCGTTAGCAACGAAATCATGCCTTCCAGGTAAGAAAAAAATTGTAAAGGAAAAAATAACCTGGAGAAAGAGTAATCTGAATTATCCGGAAGAAAATAAAAAGTTTATGGCAAATATTGATCTTTAGCAAGAAGTACTGAATTTAGAAACCCCATATCAGTTTTTTAAATACTTTATCGACGACGAACTCATAGAAAAAATTCGATTCGAAACATCCCTTTATAGTACTCAGCGCAATCCAAATAAGGCAGAGAATATAAGCATGGATGATATTCGAAAATATTTCGGCATTTGCATATTTACTTCAGTATCATATTGCACTAATTTGAGAGATTATTGGTCAGATATTATTGGGAGTGATTTTATAAAAGAAATTATGACTATAAATAAATTCGAAAAAATTCGGTCTATATTACATTTCAATAATAACGACCAGCAAATTAGAGCAGGCGAAAATGGATTTGATAAACTTTATAAGATAAGGCCGCTAATAGATAGTTTGCAAACAAAATTTTTGTCCATACCTATGGAAGAGAACTTGTCAGTAGATGAACAAATTTGTGCTACTAAAGTTAGACATCATTTAAAACAATATATGCAGAACAAACCCCATAAATGGGGATTTAAATTATTCTTTTTATGCGGCGTGTCCGGTTATGCGTACAAGTTCGAAGTATATACTGGCCAAGAAAACGAACCTCTTGCGCGACCTGCTAACGAACCAGATCTTGGTGCAAGTTCAAATGTGGTTGTACGACAAGCAAGATATATCCCAAAACATCAGAACTACAAACTTTTTTTTGATAACTATTTTTCATCCATACCTCTTATGATATACCTTTATAAACAAGGCATATTACCATTAGGCACTGTAAGACGCAATAGAATTCCACAATGCAAACTACCTTCTGAGCGAGATTTCAAGAAAGAACCTAGAGGAACATCATCTGAATTTGTAGCAACTATTGATGAAGTGGAAATTTCAAATTTAGCTTGGAAAGATAACAAAATTGTTAATTTGATGTCAACTTTTTGTGGCCAACAACCAGAAACCACAGTGGTAAGGTATGATCGAAAACATAAAGAACATAAGGAAGTCAAGTGTCCTCACGTAGTCTCAGTATACAACAAGCATATGGGTGGTGTTGACTTATTTGACAGTCATATTGGTCGCCATAGAATAAAGTTAAAATCAAAAAAATGGTACTTTAGATTGTTTTACCATTTATTAGACGTAGCTACTGTAAATGCCTGGATTTTATATCGAAAAGTTTATTTGGTAAGAAATAACCAAAAACCCCTGAATCAAAAAAAATTCCGTATTGAAATTATGCAGTGCCTTTGTAAACTGGGTAAAACTGCCGTAAAAAGAGGTCGCCCATCTTCTGATATAGAAGAAGCACTAAAACTGAAGCAGAAAAAGAAACCTAATGTGATGATTCCACCAATTGATGTACGAAAGGATTCAACAGATCATTGGCCACAGTGGTTGGAAACACGCGGAAGATGTAAACTACCGACGTGCAAGGCACTAACCTATGTATTTTGTACCAAATGTAAAGTTAATTTATGTTTTAACCGAACATCCAATTGCTTTAAACTTTTTCATAACTAGATAATATATTAACGTTTTATACATGGTGTATCATATTTGATACACCAAGTTTGTTGTAATTTTCACCAATAAAAAATAATACTAGATTTTTTAAATTATTTTTCCCGCATGTTATGTCCCTTAAAAACTTCGAAAATTTATGTTTCAAGAATTTAAAAAAAATCATGCATCTAAGGGTTAAATAATGGCATCTAAGGTTACATTTTGATTCATAGTTAGTAAATGAGTATTTGTGAAGTTATTTTAAGGTATAAATTTTGAGGTAAACTGAGGGTACAAATAATAAATTAAAACAAACATATCGAGTTTGGTATCATCTCACTGATGACCTCAGTTATTTACAGATATTTTGATTTCAAATTAAAGCAACTGAAGTTACATTTTGATACATAGTTAGTACATAAGTATTTGTAAGGTTATTTTAAGGTTTTATTTTTGAAGTCATGATTGAGGTTAATTTAAGATACAGATGATAAATTTGAATAATCATTTCAAGTTTGGTATCAAATTAAAGCAAATTTTATCTGCAATTTTTTATCAGTAAGATGACCTCAATTATTTACATTTACTTTGATTTGTTATAGTTGAGGGTAACTGAGGGTACAAATAGTAAATTAGAAAAATCATATCAAGTTTGGTATCAAAATAAAGCAAATTTAGTATGCAATTTTTTATTAGTGAGATGACCTCATTTATTAACGTATATTGATTTCAAGTTAAAGCAACTGAGGTCAATTCATTGATAAGTAAATTATAATAAAATTTGCAAAAATATTACTAGTTAGTGGCAATTAAAGTAACTATAAGTAACTAATGTAATAACCATAGAAATCTCACTAGGTAGCTAGTAACCATGAAATATTGCAAAATAATTAAAAAAAAAAATTAAAAGCATCATTTAATTATTGAAGTTCTGCTATGTTTAAGATCAAACAAAGAATGAGTAACACTTATTGAAAACCATAGTAACCATGAGTAACTCGTTTTAAAAAAGCAACAACCGTTTGATATTAGGAGTAGCCCAAAAAAATTAATAAAAATTAACAAAATATTTTAGAAAACAAGTTACTAGCGAGTTAAAACTGTATAATTGCTTAGTAACACCTAGATGATCTTAGTGGAAATTAAAGTAACCCATGTAGTAACCATAGAAACTCCTAAGTAACCAATAAAATTAATAAAACTTTCAAAGTTTTAGAATGTATAAAATTTAAAAAAAAATGAGTAACTCAGTGTACGCTTATTGAAAACCATAGTAACCATAAGTAACCCATTTTAAAATAACTTCAAGCTTGCAATACTGCTAGTAACCTATAAAAAATAATAAATATTATAAAAATATGAATAAAATCAACAATTTAAGCTAGTAACTCATGAGTTGCATACGCAAAAAGAGTGAGTAACTTGAGACATTTTCTGGGCTATCAAATGAACTAAAAATATTGTATCCAAATTTAGTGGTTTAGGTATGAATTAATGAGTAACTTAAAGAAATTTATAGAAATAACTAAAAAATCAATCATTTCTGCTATTTACTTATCAACTGCATACTTGCAACGAGTCACTAGACTGCATTAGCTTATTTACAATTATTTATGAAACAGTAACCACTGTTGTAACCATACAAAATACTATAGAAACTTCAAGAATTCGGCCAAAATCAACAAAAAATTATTGAATTTTGGCAAATGCGGCCATAAATTACGAAAAAAATTCAAAATCAATATTGACCATAGACTACAAAAAATTGACCAAAATTAATGCAAATCAACAATAATTGATTAAATTTTGGCAACAAATAAAACAAAATCCAGCCAAAACTAATAAAAATACCGCCGCTAAGCTTTTTAAACCAAAATCCGGCCAAAGATTATAAAAACACAAGAAAAACTTTAACAATTTGGACAAATCAACAAAAAAATAACTAAAACTAATCTCGTTGTAGAATATCTTATCAATTTTATACAAACCCGGCCATATATCATAAAAACCCAACCACCAATTACAAAAATAACTGTCCAAATAATATAAATCCGGCCAAATTAACTCAAAATTAATCAACATCGCACCACAAAACTACTATTTTATACAAAAATCCGGCCAAAGTTATTAAACATTAAAAAAAAATAAAATCCGGCCAGATTTAACAAAAAATTATTGAAATATGGTTGAAATTATACTAATTTTAGCGTAATAGTATAAAATTCATTAAATATATTATAAAAATCCGGGCGTAAATTACAAGAATCCGATTAATATAATATAAATCCGACCATAAACTATCAAAAGTTGACCAAAACTAACAAAAATCAGGCAAAAAACTATTATTTTATTGCAAAAAACGACCAATGATGTAATTTTGACAAAAATGTAGAACAATCGGCCAAAAACTCAACAAAGTTACACAAATTCAGCCATAAATCTGGCACTAGATTACAGAAAATTATTAAAATCCGGCAAAAACTTAAAAACCTAGTCGCAAACTACTATTTTATAGTAAAATCCGGCTTAAAACCATAAAATAAATTTGATTTGCGGCCGGATTTTTAAAGTTTATAGCTTTAATTGTAATATAACGGCCAAATTTGTGTAGTAATATGAAGATTTGTACAATTTTGTCTAAAAAAATTGATAAAAAATCAATATAATACTAACTAAAATTTCTCCAAAAAGTACAAAAATCTGAATAAACCAACAAGTATTTTGACAAAAATAGCAACAATAAAAATTCCGGCCAATAAAAGGCTAGAACTAAAGTGATTCGGCCAAAAATACAATTTTTTTTTTTTTTAATTCAATTTATAATTTATAAAAACGTTTATAGTTTTTGGCCGGTTTTTAGTAAAAAATCATAGTTTGCAGCCATTTTAATTAGTTTTGGGCGGATTTTTATAGTTTATTTTCAAATAACAAAGTTTTATGGTTTAAAAAAAATAAAAATTTGACCTCTCTGAGAACATCAAAAGTCATTTGGTCACAAAAAAGTTCGTGATCTAACCTCTTGACAATTAACACAAGGGTAAATAGGTTGGCCACTCCAATCCAAACTACTGACTCGTTAACATAAAATAGAGTAACCTACCCACCCATCCAATGTTTGTCGTCAAAAGGTTGAATGTTTGACCTCTCTGCGGACTTCAGAAGTCATTTGGTCACAAAAAAAAGTTTGCAATCTTACCTCTTGACAACTGACACTTAGATGAGTCGGTTAGTCACTCTAATCCAAACAATTGACATATTGTTGAACCAGTGGTTTGAAAACGTGTTCCCACCCACCCGCCTAAGTGTTAGTGATCCAACTGCTTGACAACAAACACTTGGGTGGGTAGGTAGGCATTCAGTTCATAAAAGTTGGACCGGTGGTTTGGAAACGTGTTCCCGCCCACCCGCCCAAGTGTTTGTGAATCAGTTTCTTGCCCACAAACACTAAGGCGGTTGGGCGGGCACTCAGTTCATAAATGTTGGACCGGTAGTTTGGAAACGTGTTCCCGCCCACCCGCCCAAGTGTTTGTGATTCAGTTTCTTGCCCACAAACACTTGGGCGGGCGGGCGGGCATTCAGTTCATAAAAGTTGGACCGGTGGTTTAGAAACGTGTTCCCGCCCACCCGCCCAAGTGTTTGTGATTCAGTTTCTTACCCACAAACACTTGGGCGGGCGGGCGGGCATTCAGTTCATAAAAGTTGGACCAATAGTATAAAACGTGTTCCCGCCCACCCGCCCATTTGTTTATGATTCAGTTTCTTACCCACAAACAATTGGGCGGGTGGGCGGGGACTCAGTTCATAAATGTTAGAATCGTGGTATAAAAACGTGTATCTGCTTACCCGCCCAAATGTTTGTAATTCAGTTTCGTGACAACTAACACTTGGGTGGGTAGGCGGGTACTCAGTTTATAAATGTTGAACCGGTGGTTTCAAAACGTGTTTCCACCCACCCGCCCAAGTGTTTGTGATTCAGTTTGATGCCCACAAACACTTGGGCGGGTGTTCGAGCACTCAGTTCAAAAATGTTAGAGCGGTGATTTGGAAACGTGTTCCCGCCCAGATGTTGGTGATCCAACTGGTTGAAAACAAACACTTGGGTGGGTAAGTAGACACACAGTTCATAAATGTTAGACCAGTGATTTGAAAACGTGTTTCCGCCCACTCGCCCAAGTGTTAGTGATCGAACTGCTTAACAACAAACACTTGGGCGGGTGGGCGGGCACCCAATTCATAAATGTTAATCCGGTCGTTTGGAAACGTGTTCCTGCCCACCCGCCAAGTGTTTGTGATTCAGTTTCTTACCCACAAACACTTGGGCGGGTGGGCGGGCATTCAGTTCATAAAACGGTGGTTTAAAAACGTGTTGCTGCCCACCCGCCCAAGTATTTGTGATTCAGTTTCTTACCCACAAAAACTTGAGCGGGTAGGCGGGCATTTAGTTCATATAAGTTGCAACAGTGGTTTGGAAACGTGTTCCCGCCCACCCGCCCAAATGTTTGTGATTCAGTTTCTTGCCCACAAACACTTGAGCGGGTAGGCGGGCATTCAGTTCATAAAAGTTAGACCGGTGGTTTGGAAACGTGTTCCCGCCCACCCGCCCAAGTGTTTGTGAATCAGTTTCTTGCCCACAAACACTAAGGCGGTTGGGCGGGCATTCAGTTCATAAAAGTTGGACCGGTGGTTTGGAAACGTGTTCCCGCCCACCCGCCCAAGTATTTGTGATTCAGTTTCTTACCCACAAAAACTTGAGCGGGTAGGCGAGCATTTAGTTCATATAAGTTGCACCGGTGGTTTGGAAACGTGTTTCCGCCGACCCGCCCAAGTGTTTGTGATTCAGTTTCTTGCCCACAAACACTTGAGCGGGTAGGCGGGCATTCAGTTCATAAAAGTTAGACCGGTGGTTTGAAAACGTGTTCCCGCCCACCCACCTAAGTGTTTGTGAATCAGTTTCTTCTCCACAAACACTAAGGCGGTTGGGCGGGCATTCAGTTCATAAAAGTTGGACGGGTGGTTTGGAAACGTGTTCCCGCCCACCCGCCCAAGTGTTTGTGAATCAGTTTCTTGCCCACAAACACTAAGGCGGTTGGGCGGGCACTCAGTTCATAAATGTTGGACCGGTAGTTTGGAAACGTGTTCCCGCCCACCCGCCCAAGTGTTTGTGATTCAGTTTCTTACCCACAAACACTTGGGAGGTTGGGCGGGCATTCAGTTCATAAAACGGTGGTTTAAAAACGTGTTGCTGCCCACCCGCCCAAGTATTTGTGATTCAGTTTCTTACCCACAAAAACTTTACCGGGTAAACGGGCATTTAGTTCATATAAGTTGCACCAGTGGTTTGGAAACGTGTTCCCGCCCACCCGCCCAAGTGTTTATGATTCAGTTTCTTGCCCACAAACACTTGAGCGGGTAGGCGGGCATTCAGTTCATAAAAGTTAGACCGGTGGTTTGGAAACGTGTTCCCGCCCACCCGCCCAAGTGTTTGTGAATCAGTTTCTTGCCCACAAACACTAAGGCGGTTGGGCGGGCATTCAGTTCATAAAAGTTGGACCGGTGGTTTGGAAACGTGTTCCCGCCCACCCGCCCAAGTATTTGTGATTCAGTTTCTTACCCACAAAAACTTGAGCGGGTAGGCGCGCGTTTAGTTCATATAAGTTGCACCAGTGGTTTGGAAACGTGTTCCCGCCCACCCGCCCAAGTGTTTGTGATTCAGTTTCTTGCCCACAAACACTTGAGCGGGTAGGCGGGCATTCAGTTCATAAAAGTTAGACCGGTGGTTTGAAAACGTGTTCCCGCCCACCCGCCCAAATGTTTGTGAATCAGTTTCTTGCCCACAAACACTAAGGCGGTTGGGCGGGCATTTAGTTCATAAAAGTTGGACCGGTGGTTTAGAAAGGTGTTCCCGCCCACCCGCCCAAGTGTTTGTGAATCAGTTTCTTGCCCACAAACACTAAGGCGGTTGGGCGGGCATTCAGTTCATAAAAGTTGGACCGGTGGTTTAGAAAGGTGTTCCCGCCCACCCGCCCAAGTGTTTGTGAATCAGTTTCTTGCCCACAAACACTAAGGCGGTTGGGCGGGCATTCAGTTCATAAAAGTTGGACCGGTGGTTTAGAAAGGTGTTCCCGCCCACCCGCCCAAGTGTTTGTGAATCAGTTTCTTGCCCACAAACACTAAGGCGGTTGGGCGGGCACTCAGTTCATAAATGTTGGACCGGTAGTTTAAAAACGTGTTCCCGCCCACCCGCCCAAGTGTTTGTGATTCAGTTTCTTGCCCACAAACACTTGAGCGGGTAGGCGGGCATTCAGTTCATAAAAGTTGGACCGGTGGTTTAGAAACGTGTTCCCGCCCAAGTGTTTGTGATTCAGTTTCTTACCCACAAACACTTGAGCGGGTAGGCGGGCATTTAGTTCATAAAAGTTGGACCGGTGGTTTAGAAACGTGTTCCCGCCCACCCGCCCAAGTGTTTGTGATTCAGTTTCTTACCCACAAACATTTGAGCGGGTGGGCAAGCATTCAGTTTATAAAAGTTGGACCGGTGGTTTAGAAACGTGTTCCCGCCCACCCGCCCATGTGTTTATGATTCAGTTCCTTACCCATAAACACTTGAGCGGGTGGGCGGGCACTCAGTTCATAAATGTTAGAGCGGTGATTTGGAAACGTGTTCCCGCCCAGATGTTGGTGATCCAACTGGTTGAAAACAAACACTTGGGTGGGTAGGTAGACACACGGTTCATAAATGTTAGACCGGTGATTTGAAAACGTGTTCCCGCCCACTTGCCCAAGTGTTAGTGATCCAACCGCTTGACAACAAACACTTGGATGGGTAAGTTGGCACTCAGTTCATAAATGTTGAACCGGTGATTTGGAAACGTGTTCCCGCCCACCCGCCCAAGTGTTGGTGATCCAACCGCAAACTATCATTTTGTACTAGAATTCGGCCCAAAACAACAAAAACAAATTGAATTGTAGGTACATAAAACCTACAACAAACATTAATCGTAAATGACATAAATTCGTCTCAAACAAAAAGAAAAACTTTATAAATCCGGCCTAAATCAACAAAACATTACTGAATTTTGGCTAAAACTATATTAATTCGGCCGTAAAAACATTAAAATTATAAAAATTCGGCCATATACTACAAAAATCCGGCCGTAAAATAGCAATATTTATCCAATATTCCAAAAATCCGGCAAAAAACTAAACAAATCTAATTAAATCGCTATAAAAAAATCCGGCTGTTAACAAAAAAATTAAGCTAAAGTTAGAAAATTTGATATAAATCCGGTCACTATTAAAAATCAGTCAATATTATAAAAATCCGGCCAAAATAATGCAAATCTTGTCGTGATATAATTGAAATTTGGTTAGAAAGTAAAGAAATCCGGCTTTAAAACATAAAATCCGGCCAGTATAATAAAAATAAAACAATTAAATATTAAATCACAAAAAATCCGGTTGAGAAATTAAAAAAATCCGGCCTTCAAATTTAAAAATTACACAAATTTGGCTAAATTGTACGTTTCCGGCGTTAAAATATTTATATTTTAAGAGTCCGCTTTGAGTATTTAAAATATCCGGTGTTAAAACATAAAAATCCGGCCAAAATATTGAAATCCGGTTTAGAAAAAAAAAACCGGTTTTACACTATAAAAATCCGGCAATAACTATAAAACTATTACAAATTATTTGAAGCTGGCATTGATATTATATGCATAAATCACATAAACATTTAATAACTGACGTTCAATAACGTCACAATAAGTCGCTTCGCAATTGACAGCACATGAATTAGTAGATACGATGTCGCTTCGCAATTGATAGGTGAATACGAACAAGTCGTTTCACATGAACATTTAATAATTGACATTTAATGGCGTCACAATAATAAGTCGCTTAGCAATTTTGAGGTTATGAATATTCGCTCAAAACTATAACAAATTATTCCCATCTGGCATTGTTATTTCCTAACATGAGTAATGGAGTTGTGTATGAGAGGAAACGACATATTTCAGGATTTTATTGCAAGCTACGAGGCGAATAAACAAACATCGATGGGTTGTTATTAAAATGGATCGGGTCATTAATTTTTCGAAGGTGGCGTCGGCACAGAGAAGGCGACTCGTACAACCCCACTGCCCCCTCAAAGCTACTACTACTACTACACTACTCCCCCCACCTTTAATGCAAGCCGGGCGTGTGTGCAGGAAACACACGATGTGTCACCGTCCGAACGAAAGTATTAAAGTTTCATCCCCTTAGAGATTTATCGCAAGCAGAGGCGGCTCGGTTCGCAAACGGACACTGTCGTTTTCCAGGTTAGGTTAGTTTTCGTCTTGGAACTTAATCCACTCGAGATTTACTTTATTACCGGCGGAGACACGCGCGATTTAACACCCCAAACGTGTGTGGCGCTACCAAATTTAACGATCGAATTAAATTAACCGAGTCACAAAGACACAAACGTCAAATTTATTAAAGTATTTGTGTTATATGTATATGTATATACATATTACATAGCCAACCTCGATTGACGTCGCTTGCAATTTAGCGCACACTGATTTATCGTCCGACCATGTATTTTATTATAATATACAGATTTAGCCACATTCGGTGATTTATTGCGGGCGGAGTGCGCGACACCGACGGAATATAAATAAACTAAAAACCGATGCTGATTTATTATTTATTGCGTTCTATAAATATTTATTATATTATTCGCAAATTTGCCGGGATTTATACTACTCTAGTTTCAATGTGTTGATACTTTAAGCCAATATTTAATCAAAATGTGGCGAAGGTGTTGAACAAATTTAAAATTGATTGAATCTAACAAAAAATAAATAACAAATTCAAAAACTTGTTTCAAAATCAATAAAAAATTAATAACTACACTAGATCGGCATAAAAAACCATCAATCCGGCTTAAAACTATAAAAATCCGGCCAAAAACTTCAAAAATCCGGCCAAAAACTTCAAAAATCTGACCAAAAATTACAAAAAATCGTCTTATATATGGCAAATAAAGCCATGAACAGTAAAAATCCGGCCGCAAAATAACATAAATTTAAAATTCCTGCTAAAGCCAACAAAAGAATATGCAAATTCGGCCATAAACTACAAAAATCCGGCCAAAAACTAAGAATCCGGTTTAAATAATCTTAAATAAACTTTAAAAATGCAGTCTAAAACTATAAAAATTTAATTACTTTTAATTTGATATAAAATTTAATATAATTTGAATCTTGATTACCCCTCAGTACGGTCCTGATGTCTATTTTTTGACATTTCCTGATTTTCCAAAGTTACTAATAAAATTTGAAAATTTTCTATTAACAAATGTTGAAGAGAATTTAATTACCTTTAATTTGATATAAAATTTAATATAATTTGATGCTAGGTTACCCTTCAGTACGGTTCTGATTGTGTAATTTTTGACATTTTCTGATTTTCCAAAGTTATTAATGGAAATTTGAAAATTTTCTTCTTACAAATGCTGAAGAGAATTTAATTACCTTTAATTTGATATAAAGTTTAATATAATTTAAATCTTGATTACCCCTCAATACGGTCCTGATTGTGTGTTTTTTGGCATTTTTTGGCATTTTCCGAGTTTCCAAAGTTATTAATAAAAATTTGAAAATTTTCTTCTTACAAATGTTAAAGAGAATTTAATTATCTTTAATTTGATATAAAATATGCAAAAAAATTCAAAAATCCGGCCGCAAAACATCAGTTTTTACTAAAATCCGGCCAAAAATTTCAAAAAATCCGGTCATAATCAACCAAAAATAATTAAATTTTCAATAAAACTATACTAATTCAGCAGTAACAATATAAAATCCATCAAAACTATACAAATCTGGCCAAAAATATAACCAAAATTGTTAAAATAGTTGAATAAATCTACTAAAAGCGTGAAAGTTAGAAAATAATATAAATCGGCCATAAATATATAAATTTTTTACTAAAACTAATAAAAATTCTAACATTTTATATCAAAATCTATAAAAAAACATTAAAAAAAAGTTGAAAATCCATTAAAACATACAAATCCGGCCATTAGCACAAAAATCCGGCCGGAAATGACAAAAAATGTCCAATTTAATACAATTCCGACCAACAACTATAAAAATTCTGTCCGGATTTTAGCAAAAAAATATAGTTTGCGGCCAAAAGTTATAAAAAACTATAAAAATCCGGCCAAAATCAACAAAAAATGATCAAATTTTAATAAATACTACAACAATTTGAGCGTAAATTAAACAAAATAAACCAATATAATACATATCCGGTTGAAAAATATAAAAATTTGGCAAAAAATAATGAAAATCCAGTAGTAAACTACAATTTTATACCATATATATCCGGCTAAAAATTAAAAAATCCGGCCGTAAATTGTAAAATTTCAGCCAAAAATAATAAAAATCCGGCCTTAAAATACCATTTTAGATCAAAATCCGGCCAAAAACAAAAAAAAATTAAGTAAATTTCGGCATGTACCACAAAAATTCGTCAAATATAATAGAAATCCGGCCATAAACTTAACAAAATAATCCAAAACATGATAAAAATCCGGGCAAAAACCATAAAAATTCTACTCAAATCTTTTAACTTAGCCACAAACTATAAAAAAATCGACTTAAATAATATAAATTTGACAAAAATATAAAAATTTAGTCAAAAGGTATAAAAATCCAGATTAAAAGTACGTAAAACTAACGTAAAACCATAATAATCAAATTAGTTTGGAACTAACTATAAAAATCCGGCTAAAAATTGTAAAAATCCGGCCTTTAAAAAGTAAATAAAACAAAAAAATATGATTTTTTTGTCTAAAGTATAAAAATCCGGCTTAAAAACCATAAAATCTTGTTTAAATTATATTACTTGGCTCTAAACTATTAAAAAAAAAACAGCCAAAAACTATAAAAATCTAGCAACATAATTTTAGATAATTTCCAAAATTTTGCCAAACAAATTACAAAAATATTGTAAAAAACGCCACTGGTCTTTATTTTTAATAATTTTCTTGAAGTTTTTAGAATATTTTTTATTTTTATAACCCTCTACTTGCTTTTAGATCATTTCCAAAATGTTCCTTCAGTCAAAACAACTGTAGCGTAATCATTGAACTACGTGCCCCGCCCATCAACCCAATTGTCTGTAAACAAGAAATTAGATCACAAACACTTGAGTGAGTAAGCGGAAACTCCAGTCAAAACTACTAACGCGTAATCAATAAATCGAGTGCCCCGCCCGCCCACCCAATTGTTTGTGAGCAAGAAATTAGATGACAAACACTTGGGTGGGTGGGCGGAAACTCTAGTCAAAACTACTAACGCGTAATCAATGAATAGCGTACCCCGCCCACCCACCCAATTGTCTGAGAGCAAGAAATTAAATCACAAACACTTTAGTGTTCCCCTATTCAAAACTACTGTCGCGTAATCAATGAATTGCGTAACCCGCCCACCCACCCAATTGTCTGTAAGCAAGACGTTAGTTCACAAACACTTGGGTGAGTGGGCGGGAACTCTAATCAAAACTACTAACGCGTAATCAATGAATAGCGTACCCCGCCCACCCACCCAATTGTCTGTGAGCAAAAAATTGGTTCACAGACACTTGGGTGGGTGGTCGGAAACTCCAGTAAAAACAACTGTCGCGAAATCAATAAATTGCGTACCCCGCCCACCCACCCAATTGTCTGTGAGCAATAATTTGGTTCACAAACACTTGGGTGGGTGGGCGGAAACTCTAATCAAAACTACTAACGCGCAATTAATGAATTGCGTACCCCGCCCACCCACCCAATTGGCTGTGAACAAGAAATCGGTTCACAAACACTTGGGTGGGTGGGCGGAAACTCTAGTCAAAACTACTAACGCGTAATCAATCAATTGCGTACCCCGCCCACCCACCCAATTGTCTGCAAACAAGAAATTGTTTCACAAACACTTGGGTGGGTGGGCGGAAACTCTAGTCAAAACTACTAACGCGTAATCAATGAATAGCGTACCCCGCCCACCCACCCAATTGTCTGTGAACAAGAAATTGGTTCACAAACACTTGGGTGGGTGGGCGGAAACTCTAATCAAAACTACTAACGCGCAATTAATGAATTGCGTACCCCGCCCGCCCACCCAATTGTCTGTGAGCAATAAATTGGTTCACAAACACTTTTGTCGGTGGGCGGGAACTCTAGTCAAAACTATTAAAGCGTAATCAATGAATTGCGTACCCCGCCCACCCACCCAATTGTCTATGAGCAATAAATTAGTTCACAAATTCTTGGGTGGGTGGGCGGTACCTCTAGTCAAAACTACTAACGCGTAATCAATGAATTGCGTACCCCGCCCACCCACCCAATTGTCGGTGGGCAAGAAATTGATTCACAAACACTTGGGTGGGTAGGTGGGAACTCTAGTTAAAACAACTAACGCGCAATCAATGAATTGCGTACCCCGCCCACCCACCCAATTGTCTGTGAACAAAAAACTGGTTCACAAACACTTAGGTGGGTGGGCATGAATTCCAGTCAAAACTACTAACGCTAATCAATGAATTGCGTACCCCGCCCACCCACCAAATTGTCTGTGAGCAATAAATTGGTTTACAAACACTTGGGTGGGTGGGCGGGAACTCTAATCAAAATTACTAACGCGCAATTAATAAATTGCGTACCCCGCCCGCCCACCCAATTGTCTGTGAGCAATAAATTGGTTCACAAACACTTGGGTGGGTGGGCGGAAACTCTAGTAAAAACAACTGTCGCGCAATCAATAAATTGCGTACCCCGCCCACCCACCCAATTGTCTGTGAGCAATAAATTAGTTCACAAACACATCGGTGGGTGGGCGGAAACTCTAGTCAAAACTATTAACGCAAAATCAATGAATAGCGTACCCCGCCCACCCACCCAATTGTCTGTGAACAAGAAATCGGTTCACAAACAATTGAGTGGGTAGGCAAAAACTCTTGTCAAAACAACTAACGCGTAATCAATAATATACGTACCCCGCCCACCCACCCAATTGTTTGTGGGCAAGAAATTGGTTCACAAACACTTGGGTGAGTGGGAGGGAACTCTTATCAAAACTACTAATGGGTAATCAATAAATAGCGTACCCCGCCCACCCACCCAATTGTCTGTGAGCAATAAATTAGTTCACAAACACATGGGTGGGTGGGCGGGAACTCTAGTCAAAACTATTAACGCAAAATCAATGAATAGCGTACCCCGCCCACCCACCCAATTGTCTGTGAACAAGAAATCGGTTCACAAACAATTGAGTGGGTAGGCAAAAACTCTTGTTAAAACAACTAACGCGTAATCAATAATATACGTACCCCGCCCACCCACCCAATTGTTTGTGGGCAAGAAATTGGTTCACAAACACTTGGGTGAGTGGGAGGGAACTCTTATCAAAACTACTAATGGGTAATCAATAAATAGCGTACCCCGCCCACCCACCCAATTGTCATTGAGCAATAAATTAGTTCACAAATTCTTGCGTGGGTAGGCGGTACCTCTAGTCAAAACAACTAACGCGTAATCAATAATTTGCGTACCCCGCCCGCCCACCCAATTGTCTGTGAGCAATAAATTAGTTCACAAACACTTGAGTGGGTGGGCGGGAACTCTAGTCAAAACTACTAACGCGTAATCAATGAATTGCGTACCCCGCCCATCCAACCAATGTCTGTGAGCAAGAAATTGGTTTACAAACACTTGGGTGGGTGGGCAAAATATCCAGTCAAAACTACTATCGCGTAATCAATGAATTGCGTACCCCGCCCACCCACCCAACTGTCTGTGAGCAAGAAAGTAGTTCACAAACTCTTAGGTAGATGGGCGGAAACTCCAGTTGAAACTACTGTCGCGTAATCAATAAATCGCGTGCCCCGCCTACCCACCCAACTGTCTGTGAGCAACAAAATTAAACAACAAACACCTGGGTGGGTGGGCGGGAACTCCAGTCAAAACTACTGTCGCGCAATCAATAAACTGCGCACCCCGCCCACCCACCCAATTGTCTGTGAGCAAGAAATTAAACCACTAACACCTGAGTGAGTGGGCGAAAACTCCAGTCAAAACTATTAATGCGTAATCAATGAAATGCGTACCACGCCCACCCACCCAATTGTCTGTGAGCAAGAAAATAGTTCACAAACACTTGGGTGGGAAGGCGGGAACTCTAGTTAAAACAACTAACGCGCAATCAATGAATTGCGTACCCCGCCCACCCACCCAATTGTCTGTGAGCAAGAAAATTGTTCACAAACACATGGGTGGGTGGGCGGGAACTATAGTCAAAACTACTAACGCGCAATCAATGAATTGCGTACCCCGCCCACCCTCCCAATTGTCTGTGAACAAGAAATTGGTTCACAGACACTTGGGTGGGTGGGCGGGAACTCTAGTAAAAATTACTGTCGCGAAATGAATCAATTGCATACCCCGCTCACCCACGTAATTATCCGTGAGCAAGAAATAGAGTCACAAACACTTGGGTGGGTGGCCAAAAACTCTAGTCAAAACTACTAACGCGTAACCAATAAATTGCGTATCCCGCCCACCCACCCAAATGTCTGTGAGCAAGAAATTAGATCACAAACACTTAAGTGGGTGGGCGGGAACTCTAATCAAAACTACTAACGCGTAATCAATGAATTTCGTACCCCGCCCACCCTCCCAATTGTCTGTGAGCAAGAAATTAGTTCACAAACACTTGGGTGGGTGGGCGGAAACTCTAGTCAAAACTAACTAACGCGTAATTAATGAATTGCGTACCCCGCCCACCCACCTTATTGTCTGTGAACAACAAATCGGTTCACAAACACTTGGGTGGGTGGGCGGGAACTCTAGTCAAAACTACTGACGCGTTATCAATAAATTGCGTACCCCGCCCACCCACCCAATTGTCTGTGAGCAAGAAATTGATTCACAAACACTTGAGTGCGTGGGCGGGAACTCCAGTCAAAACTACTAACGCGTAATCAATGAATTGCGTGCCCGCCCACCCACCCAATTGTCTGTAAACAAGAAACTGGTTCACAAACACTTGGGTGGGTGGGCGGGAACTCAGTCAAAACTACTAACGCGTAATCAATAAATTGCGTACCCCACCCACCCACCCAAGTGTCCGAGAGCAAGAAATTAGATCACAAACACTTGGGTGGCTGTGCGGGAACTCTATCAAAACTACTATCGCGCAATCATTAAACTGCGTAGCTAGAAAACCCAACAAAAATCCGGCCGTAAATAAAAAAAAAAAAAAAATAAAATAAATATAAAAATATGAAAAAAATGTCAAACTATAAAAATGATGCCTAGACTACTGTATCAATCTTATACAAAATCCCATCAATCCGGCCATATACCACAAAAATCCGGCCGTAAATTACAAAAATCCGGCCCAAAACAGCTATTTTAAACCAAAAATACAAAAACAGTTCAAAAATTCAACCAAAAACAAAACAAAAAAAATAATATAAAATCCATAAAAAAATAAATATAACCCAAAACCCAAAATGAAATAAATTCAGCAACAAACTATAAAAATCCGGCCAAAAGTACTAAAAATCCGGCACCAAACTACCATTTTACAGCAAAATCCAACCAAAAACTATAAAAACAAAATAAAAACTTTAAAAATCCGGCCAAAATCAACAAAAAATAATAAATTCCATCATAATTTCTCAATTCTGGGCAAATTTAGATGTAAATTTAACAAAAAATATAAAAATCCAGCTAGCAAGCTAACATATTTTACCGAAATCCGGCCAAATACTATAAAAAAACTTCAAAAACCAACAAAACAAGCCACAAACTACCATTTAATACCAAAATTTAGACAAAAAGTATAAAAACTAGGCTAAAGTCTTCAAAATCATATTGTATTTTAGCTAAAACTATATTAATTCAACCTCAACAATAAGAAATCCGGCCGTAAATTACAAAAATCCGGCCATAAACTATGAAATTCCGGCCGCAAACTACCAAAATATAGTCAAAAATGATGAAAACATCATAAAATTGGTCAAAAAATATAAAATTTTGCTGAATCTATAAAAAAATCAGCCAAAAAAAACGTCAAAATCCAACAAATCCGGCCATAAACTATAAGAATTCAGCCAAAAATTATAGAAATCCGGCTTCAAACTACCATTTTATTACAAAATAAAACCAAAAACTAGATTTTGGACGGATTTTTTATACTATCTTAAATTTTTGGTATTAACGGCCGGATTTTTCATCAAAACTAGTTAAATTTGTATATTAAAAACCAAAAACTTTAATAATACGTCCAAAAAATAGAAATCTGGCTTAAAACCAATCAAACATAACTTAAACAAACTCAAGCTATTAAAATTAGATCAAAAATAATAAAAATCCGGCCACAACAATAATTTTTTACTAAAATCCGGTCATAAAACTATAAATATTTCAAAAATCTGGCCAAAAATGACAAAAAATCGTCTTATATAATGCAAATAAAGCCATGAACTATGAAAATCCGGCCGCAAAATAACATAAATTTAAAAATCTGGCTAAAATCAACAAAAGAATATGTAATTTCGGCCATAAACTACAAACATCCGGCCATAAACACCATTTTATATCTACAAATCCGATCAAAACTATAAAACTGAAGTAAACATTTGTAAAAATCCGGCCTAAAACAAAAATCCGGCCATAATAATACAAATAATGTTATAAACTATAAAAAACTAGCCTGAAACTATATTTTTTTACTAAAATCCGGCCAAAAATTATTAAAACGACAAAAATCCGGCCAAAAATGACAAAAAATCGTCTTATATATGACAAATAAAGCCATAAACTATAAAAAACCGGCCTCAAAATAACATAAATTTAAAAATCCGGCTAAAATAAACAAAAAAATATGCAAATTTGGCCATAAACTACAAAAATCCGGCCACAAACTAGCATTTTTTACTAAAATCCGGCCAAAAATTATAAAAACTTAAAAAAAATCCAGCTGTAAACTACAAAAAAGTCTAATATAATACAAATCCGGCCATAAACTATAAAATCCGGCCAACAACTATAAAAATCCGGCTTAAAACCATAAAAATCCGGCCTAAAATATGTAAATAGATAAATTAATCAAACAAAAATGTAAAATCCGGCCGTTAACTTTAAAAATCCGGCCTAAATTAAGGTAAACAAAAACACTTACAAAAATCCGAATAATCGGATTTTTTAAAATTTAATACTGAACCTCATATTCGTAATTCGTTATGTACAACACGATAAATCCTTAAAAAAAATTGTCGATTCATAGAATATTTATTTATAGAGTGTTTTGTTGCCCGCGGGTAAAGACATAAATAACATTAAAAAACAAAAGCTGTGGAGCACGTCCGCAGCCCTCTCTACATTACATATGCATCGCCAAATCGGTATAATGGAGCGTTTTGTTTTTTGATTTATCACCAGTTACGTATTCACTGCCTCGATCTGTATAACACACTAACGGTATTCAATCCACCTCCTCCCCAACCCTCAAACGATGCTTGCTTGCTATTCAGCTTCGATTATATTGTGCAGCTCGGCGCGTCGCGACGCACGTACACCGCCAATTTGTTTTGCATCCCCCGTCGACTATATATTATTATTCCGCGATGTATAATGCGCCGATTTGTTATCCGGGCCACCTTTTTTTTATTCTCATTTCATACCATTCAAAACTGTGTTACTCCTCCTCCCAACAAACATCAATAACGTATTCCGATCGTGTAATGTCAATGCAATGCAATGCAACGACATGCAAGCGATCGCTTTTTGATGCCTAATCGAGCACATCACATTATTCCCCTACATGCTACGCCACTGAAATTTTAATTAGAAATTTTTAGACAATTTTAATAATAATTAGTCAAATTTCGTTTCCCCCCATGTCAATAAAAGCGGTGCATTCAATGCAGCCAACCGTAAACAAACAAATACGTTCCGATTTAATTGCATCGAACGGTTATTTATCGCTTTCATGTGATATGAATGTGCCCCTCCGGCAACTCACTATTAAATCCCTGCTGCATCTTCAAATGAACTGCGCGGCAACTCACCTGTAACAAAATGAAACTATTTTATTAAATAGAACGCTACTTATCATCTTTATTGCGAATAAATGGCAGTTTTTCTCGGCAATAATGTTCCCTTTATCAGCGGCAATTACATTTGTGTTCGAAAGGAAAATTGAGGAGGGATGGTGGTACGGCGGAGTGGAGGAGGGGGTTGTTAAAACGACATGAATTATTTAAATGAGAGCTCGGGTCTGATTAAGAGAGCGCGCGGCATTTTACGACGCGCGCCGTAAAGATAGCGCACCCCGATATCCGGCCGGAGCAACGTTTGTGGGTTCTATTAATTGGTTCTTTTAAGTAAAAAGGTAGAAAGGAGTGGGGGAAGAAACCAATTAAAACATGTTTTGTTGATGAGTTTAAATTATTTATTTAATTTTTCCAAAACAATTTTTTTCAAAACTTTCAAAACTTTTGCTCAAACACAAAAATGTCAAAGGTATACCTTTGGATTGTAACCCGACTTGAAACAAAAATATCAATTTTCATCAAAAATTTAAAATTTTTCAAAACATTCAAAAACAATTTTTTTTTTTTTTTTGTTCAAACACAAAAATGTCAAAGGTATATACCTTTGGATTGTAACCCGACTTGAAACAAAAATATCAATTTTCATCAAAAATTTAAAATTTTTCAAAACATTCAAAAACAAATTTTCTCAAAAATTTCAAAATTTTTGTTCGAACACAAAAATGTCAAAGGTATATACCTTTGGATTGTAACCCGACTTGAAACAAAAATATCAATTTTCATCAAAAATTTAAAAATTTTCAAAACATTCAAAAACAATTTTTTTTTTGTTCAAACACAAAAATGTCAAAGGTATATACCTTTGGATTGTAACCGAAACAAAAATATCAATTTTTATCAAAAATTTAAAATTTTTCAAAACATTCAAAAACAAATTTTTTTTTTTTTTTTGTTCAAACACAAAAATGTCAAAGGTACCTTTGGATTGTAACCCGACTTGAAACAAAAATATCAATTTTCATCAAAAATTTAAAATTTTTCAAAACATTCAAAAACAATTTTTTTTTTTTTTTTTGTTCAAACACAAAAATGTCAAAGGTATACCTTTGGATTGTAACCCGACTTGAAACAAAAATATCAATTTTCCTCAAAAATTTAAAATTTTTCAAAACATTCAAAAACAAATTTTTTTTTTTTTTTTTGTTCAAACACAAAAATTTCAAAGGTATATACCTTTGGATTGTAACCCGACTTGAAACAAAAATATCAATTTTCATCAAAAATTTTAAATTTTTCAAAACATTCAAAAACAAATTTTCTCAAAACTTTCAAAATTTTTGTACAAACACAAAAATGTCAAAGGTATATACCTTTGGATTGTAACCCGACTTGAAACAAAAATATCAATTTTCATCAAAAATTTAAAAATTTTCAAAACATTCAAAAACAAATTTTTCTCAAAACTTTCAAAATTTTTGTTCATACACAAAAATGTCAAAGGTATATACCTTTGGATTGTAACCCGACTTGAAACAAAAATATCAATTTCATCAAAAATTTAAATTTTTGCAAACATTCAAAAACAATTTTTTTTTTGTTCAAACACAAAAATGTCAAAAACAAATTTTCTCAAAATTTTTGTTCAAACTCAAAAATGTCAAAGGTATATACCTTTGGATTGTAACCCGACTTGAAACAAAAATATCAATTTTCATCAAAAATTTTAAATTTTTCAAAACATTCAAAAACAAATTTTCTCAAAACTTTCAAAATTTTTGTTCAAACACAAAAATGTCAAAGGTATATACCTTTGGATTGTAATTCGACTTGAAACAAAAATATCAATTTTCATCAAAAATTTAAAATTTTTCAAAACATTCAAAAACAAATTTTCTCAAAACTTTCAAAATTTTTGTTCAAACACAAAAATGTCAAAGGTATATACCTTTGGATTGTAATTCGACTTGAAACAAAAATATCAATTTTCATCAAAAATTTAAAATTTTTCAAAACATTCAAAAACAAATTTTTTTTTTTTTTTTGTTCAAACACAAAAATGTCAAAGGTATATACCTTTGGATTGTAACCCGACTTGAAACAAAAATATCAATTTTCATCAAAAATTTAAAATTTTTCAAAACATTCAAAAACAAATTTTCTCAAAATTTTTGTTCAAACACAAAAATGTCAAAGGTATATACCTTTGGATTGTAACCCGACTTGAAACAAAAATATCAATTTTCATCAAAAATTTTAAATTTTTCAAAACATTCAAAAACAATTTTTTTTTTTTTTTTTGTTCAAACACAAAAATGTCAAAGGTATATACCTTTGGATTGTAACCCGACTTGAAACAAAAATATCAATTTTCATCAAAAATTTAAAATTTTTCAAAACATTCAAAAACAAATTTTTTTTTTTTTTTTTGTTCAAACACAAAAATGTCAAAGGTATATACCTTTGGATTGTAACCCGACTTGAAACAAAAATATCAATTTTCATCAAAAATTTAAAATTTTTCAAAACATTCAAAAACAATTTTTTTTTTTTTTTGTTCAAACACAAAAATGTCAAAGGTATATACCTTTGGATTGTAACCCGACTTGAAACAAAAATATCAATTTTCATCAAAAATTTAAAATTTTTCAAAACATTCAAAAACAAATTTTTTTTTTTTTTTTGTTCAAACACAAAAATGTCAAAGGTATATACCTTTGGATTGTAACCCGACTTGAAACAAAAATATCAATTTTCATCAAAAATTTAAAATTTTTCAAAACATTCAAAAACAATTTTTTTTTTTTTTTTGTTCAAACACAAAAATGTCAAAGGTATATATATACCTTTGGATTGTAACCCGACTTGAAACAAAAATATTAATTTTCATCAAAAATTTAAAATTTTTCAAAACATTCAAAAACAAATTTTTTTTTTTTTTTTTGTTCAAACACAAAAATGTCAAACCTTTGGATTGTAACCCGACTTGAAACAAAAATATCAATTTTCATCAAAAATTTAAAATTTTTCAAAACATTCAAAAACAAATTTTTTTTTTTTTTTTGTTCAAACACAAAAATGTCAAAGGTATATACCTTTGGATTGTAACCCGACTTGAAACAAAAATATCAATTTTCATCAAAAATTTAAAATTTTTCAAAACATTCAAAAACAAATTTTTTTTTTTTTTTGTTCAAACACAAAAATGTCAAAGGTATACCTTTGGATTGTAACCCGACTTGAAACAAAAATATCAATTTTCATCAAAAATTTAAAATTTTTCAAAACATTCAAAAACAAATTTTTTTTTTTTTTTTGTTCAAACACAAAAATGTCAAAGGTATATACCTTTGGATTGTAACCCGACTTGAAACAAAAATATCAATTTTCATCAAAAATTTAAAATTTTTCAAAACATTCAAAAACAAATTTTCTCAAAATTTTGGTTCAAACACAAAAATGTCAAAGGTATATATATACCTTTGGATTGTAACCCGACTTGAAACAAAAATATCAATTTTCATCAAAAATTTTAAATTTTTCAAAACATTCAAAAACAAATTTTTTTTTTTTTTTTGTTCAAACACAAAAATGTCAAAGGTATATACCTTTGGATTGTAACCCGACTTGAAACAAAAATATCAATTTTCATCAAAAATTTAAAATTTTTCAAAACATTCAAAAACAAATTTTCTCAAAATTTTTGTTCAAACACAAAAATGTCAAAGGTATATACCTTTGGATTGTAACCCGACTTGAAACAAAAATATCAATTTTCATCAAAAATTTAAAATTTTTCAAAACATTCAAAAACAATTTTTTTTTTTTTTTTTGTTCAAACACAAAAATGTCAAAGGTATATATATACCTTTGGATTGTAACCCGACTTGAAACAAAAATATTAATTTTCATCAAAAATTTAAAATTTTTCAAAACATTCAAAAACAAATTTTTTTTTTTTTTTTGTTCAAACACAAAAATGTCAAACCTTTGGATTGTAACCCGACTTGAAACAAAAATATCAATTTTCATCAAAAATTTAAAATTTTTCAAAACATTCAAAAACAAATTTTTTTTTTTTTTTTGTTCAAACACAAAAATGTCAAAGGTATATACCTTTGGATTGTAACCCGACTTGAAACAAAAATATCAATTTTCATCAAAAATTTAAAATTTTTCAAAACATTCAAAAACAAATTTTTTTTTTTTTTTGTTCAAACACAAAAATGTCAAAGGTATACCTTTGGATTGTAACCCGACTTGAAACAAAAATATCAATTTTCATCAAAAATTTAAAATTTTTCAAAACATTCAAAAACAAATTTTTTTTTTTTTTTTGTTCAAACACAAAAATGTCAAAGGTATATACCTTTGGATTGTAACCCGACTTGAAACAAAAATATCAATTTTCATCAAAAATTTAAAATTTTTCAAAACATTCAAAAACAAATTTTCTCAAAATTTTGGTTCAAACACAAAAATGTCAAAGGTATATATATACCTTTGGATTGTAACCCGACTTGAAACAAAAATATCAATTTTCATCAAAAATTTTAAATTTTTCAAAACATTCAAAAACAATTTTTTTTTTTTTTTTTGTTCAAACACAAAAATGTCAAAGGTATATACCTTTGGATTGTAACCCGACTTGAAACAAAAATATCAATTTTCATCAAAAATTTAAAATTTTTCAAAACATTCAAAAACAAATTTTTTTTTTTTTTTTGTTCAAACACAAAAATGTCAAAGGTATATACCTTTGGATTGTAACCCGACTTGAAACAAAAATATCAATTTTCATCAAAAATTTAAAATTTTTCAAAACATTCAAAAACAATTTTTTTTTTTTTTTGTTCAAACACAAAAATGTCAAAGGTACCTTTGGATTGTAACCCGACTTGAAACAAAAATATCAATTTTCATCAAAAATTTAAAATTTTTCAAAACATTCAAAAACAAATTTTCTCAAAATTTTTGTTCAAACACAAAAATGTCAAAGGTATATACCTTTGGATTGTAACCCGACTTGAAACAAAAATATCAATTTTCATCAAAAATTTAAAATTTTTCAAAACATTCAAAAACAAATTTTTTTTTTTTTTTTGTTCAAACACAAAAATGTCAAAGGTATATACCTTTGGATTGTAACCCGACTTGAAACAAAAATATCAATTTTCATCAAAAATTTTAAATTTTTCAAAACATTCAAAAACAATTTTTTTTTTTTTTTTGTTCAAACACAAAAATGTCAAACCTTTGGATTGTAACCCGACTTGAAACAAAAATATCAATTTTCATCAAAAATTTAAAATTTTTCAAAACATTCAAAAACAAATTTTTTTTTTTTTTTGTTCAAACACAAAAATGTCAAAAGTATATACCTTTGGATTGTAACCCGACTTGAAACAAAAATATCAATTTTCATCAAAAATTTTAAATTTTTCAAAACATTCAAAAACAATTTTTTTTTTTTTTTTGTTCAAACACAAAAATGTCAAAGGTATATACCTTTGGATAGTAACCCGACTTGAAACAAAAATATCAATTTTCATCAAAAATTTAAAATTTTTCAAAACATTCAAAAACAAATTTTTTTTTTTTTTTTGTTCAAACACAAAAATGTCAAAGGTATATACCTTTGGATTGTAACCCGACTTGAAACAAAAATATCAATTTTCATCAAAAATTTTAAATTTTTCAAAACATTCAAAAACAATTTTTTTTTTTTTTTTTGTTCAAACACAAAAATGTCAAACCTTTGGATTGTAACCCGACTTGAAACAAAAATATCAATTTTCATCAAAAATTTAAAATTTTTCAAAACATTCAAAAACAAATTTTTTTTTTTTTTTTGTTCAAACACAAAAATGTCAAAGGTATATACCTTTGGATTGTAACCCGACTTGAAACAAAAATATCAATTTTCATCAAAAATTTAAAATTTTTCAAAACATTCAAAAACAAATTTTCTCAAAATTTTTGTTCAAACACAAAAATGTCAAAGGTATATACCTTTGGATTGTAACCCGACTTGAAACAAAAATATCAATTTTCATCAAAAATTTAAAATTTTTCAAAACATTCAAAAACAAATTTTTCTCTAAACTTTCAAAATTTTTGTTCATACACAAAAATGTCAAAGGTATATACCTTTGGATTGTAACCCGACTTGAAACAAAAATATCAATTTTCATCAAAAATTTAAAATTTTCAAAACATTCAAAAACAAATTTTTGTCAAAATTTTTGTTCAAACACAAATTTTCATCAAAAATTTAAAAATTTTCAAAACATTCAAAAACAAATTTTTTTTTTTTTTGTTCAAACACAAAAATGTCAAAGGTATATACCTTTGGATTGTAACCCGACTTGAAACAAAAATATCAATTTTCATCAAAAATTTAAAAATTTTCAAAACATTCAAAAACAAATTTTTTTTTTTTTGTTCAAACACAAAAATGTCAAAGGTATACCTTTGGATTGTAACCCGACTTAAAACAAAAATATCAATTTTCATCAAAAATTTAAAATTTTTCAAAACATTCAAAAACAAATTTTCTCAAAACTTTCAAAATTTTTGTTCAAACACAAAAATGTCAAAGGTATATACCTTTGGATTGTAACCCGACTTGAAACAAAAATATCAATTTTCATAAAAAATTTTAAATTTTTCAAAACATTCAAAAACAAATTTTCTCAAAACTTTCAAAATTTTTGTTCAAACACAAAAATGTCAAAGGTATATATATACCTTTGGATTGTAACCCGACTTGAAACAAAAATATCAATTTTCATCAAAAATTTAAAATTTTTCAAAACATTCAAAAACAAATTTTCTCAAAATTTTTGTTCAAACACAAAAATGTCAAAGGTATATACCTTTGGATTGTAACCCGACTTGAAACAAAAATATCAATTTTCATCAAAAATTTAAAATTTTTCAAAACATTCAAAAACAAATTTTTCTCTAAACTTTCAAAATTTTTGTTCATACACAAAAATGTCAAAGGTATATACCTTTGGATTGTAACCCGACTTGAAACAAAAATATCAATTTTCATCAAAAATTTAAAATTTTCAAAACATTCAAAAACAAATTTTTGTCAAAATTTTTGTTCAAACACAAATTTTCATCAAAAATTTAAAAATTTTCAAAACATTCAAAAACAAATTTTTTTTTTTTTTGTTCAAACACAAAAATGTCAAAGGTATATACCTTTGGATTGTAACCCGACTTGAAACAAAAATATCAATTTTCATCAAAAATTTAAAATTTTCAAAACATTCAAAAACAAATTTTTGTCAAAATTTTTGTTCAAACACAAATTTTCATCAAAAATTTAAAAATTTTCAAAACATTCAAAAACAAATTTTTTTTTTTTTTGTTCAAACACAAAAATGTCAAAGGTAAACCTTTGGATTGTAACCCGACTTGAAACAAAAATATCAATTTTCATCAAAAATTTAAAATTTTCAAAACATTCAAAAACAAATTTTCTCAAAATTTTTGTTCAAACACAAATTTTCATCAAAAATTTAAAATTTTTCAAAACATTCAAAAACAAATTTTTTTTTTTTTTGTTCAAACACAAAAATGTCAATATACCTTTGGATTGTAACCCGACTTGAAACAAAAATATCAATTTTCATCAAAAATTTAAAATTTTCAAAACATTCAAAAACAAATTTTTGTCAAAATTTTTGTTCAAACACAAATTTTCATCAAAAATTTAAAAATTTTCAAAACATTCAAAAACAAATTTTTTTTTTTTTGTTCAAACACAAAAATGTCAAAGGTATATATACCTTTGGATTGTAACCCGACTTGAAACAAAAATATCAATTTTCATCAAAAATTTAAAATTTTTCAAAACATTCAAAACAAATTTTTTTTTTTTTGTTCAAACACAAAAATGTCAAAGGTATATACCTTTGGATTGTAACCCGACTTGAAACAAAAATATCAATTTTCATCAAAAATTTAAAATTTTCAAAACATTCAAAAACAAATTTTCTCAAAATTTTTGTTCAAACACAAATTTTCATCAAAAATTTAAAATTTTTCAAAACATTCGAAAACAAACTTTTGTCAAAATTTTTGTTCAAACACAAATTTTCATCAAAAATTTAAAAATTTTCAAAACATTCAAAAACAAATTTTTTTTTTTTTTGTTCAAACACAAAAATGTCAAAGGTATATACCTTTGGATTGTAACCCGACTTGAAACAAAAATATCAATTTTCATCAAAAATTTAAAATTTTTCAAAACATTCAAAAACAAATTTTCTCAAAATTTTTGTTCAAACACAAAAATGTCAAAGGTATATACCTTTGGATTGTAACCCGACTTGAAACAAAAATATCAATTTTCATCAAAAATTTAAAATTTTTCAAAACATTCAAAACAAATTTTTTTTTTTTTGTTCAAACACAAAAATGTCAAAGGTATATACCTTTGGATTGTAACCCGACTTGAAACAAAAATATCAATTTTCATCAAAAATTTAAAATTTTCAAAACATTCAAAAACAAATTTTCTCAAAATTTTTGTTCAAACACAAATTTTCATCAAAAATTTAAAATTTTTCAAAACATTCGAAAACAAACTTTTGTCAAAATTTTTGTTCAAACACAAATTTTCATCAAAAATTTAAAATTTTTCAAAACATTCAAAAACAAATTTTTTTTTTTTTTGTTCAAACACAAAAATGTCAATATACCTTTGGATTGTAACCCGACTTGAAACAAAAATATCAATTTTCATCAAAAATTTAAAATTTTCAAAACATTCAAAAACAAATTTTTGTCAAAATTTTTGTTCAAACACAAATTTTCATCAAAAATTTAAAAATTTTCAAAACATTCAAAAACAAATTTTTTTTTTTTTTGTTCAAACACAAAAATGTCAAAGGTATATACCTTTGGATTGTAACCCGACTTGAAACAAAAATATCAATTTTCATCAAAAATTTAAAATTTTTCAAAACATTCAAAAACAAATTTTTCTCTAAACTTTCAAAATTTTTGTTCATACACAAAAATGTCAAAGGTATATACCTTTGGATTGTAACCCGACTTGAAACAAAAATATCAATTTTCATCAAAAATTTAAAATTTTCAAAACATTCAAAAACAAATTTTCTCAAAATTTTTGTTCAAACACAAATTTTCATCAAAAATTTAAAATTTTTCAAAACATTCAAAAACAAATTTTTTTTTTTTTTGTTCAAACACAAAAATGTCAATATACCTTTGGATTGTAACCCGACTTGAAACAAAAATATCAATTTTCATCAAAAATTTAAAATTTTCAAAACATTCAAAAACAAATTTTTGTCAAAATTTTTGTTCAAACACAAATTTTCATCAAAAATTTAAAAATTTTCAAAACATTCAAAAACAAATTTTTTTTTTTTTGTTCAAACACAAAAATGTCAAAGGTATATATACCTTTGGATTGTAACCCGACTTGAAACAAAAATATCAATTTTCATCAAAAATTTAAAATTTTTCAAAACATTCAAAACAAATTTTTTTTTTTTTGTTCAAACACAAAAATGTCAAAGGTATATACCTTTGGATTGTAACCCGACTTGAAACAAAAATATCAATTTTCATCAAAAATTTAAAATTTTCAAAACATTCAAAAACAAATTTTCTCAAAATTTTTGTTCAAACACAAATTTTCATCAAAAATTTAAAATTTTTCAAAACATTCGAAAACAAACTTTTGTCAAAATTTTTGTTCAAACACAAATTTTCATCAAAAATTTAAAAATTTTCAAAACATTCAAAAACAAATTTTTTTTTTTTTTGTTCAAACACAAAAATGTCAAAGGTATATACCTTTGGATTGTAACCCGACTTGAAACAAAAATATCAATTTTCATCAAAAATTTAAAATTTTTCAAAACATTCAAAAACAAATTTTCTCAAAATTTTTGTTCAAACACAAAAATGTCAAAGGTATATACCTTTGGATTGTAACCCGACTTGAAACAAAAATATCAATTTTCATCAAAAATTTAAAATTTTTCAAAACATTCAAAACAAATTTTTTTTTTTTTGTTCAAACACAAAAATGTCAAAGGTATATACCTTTGGATTGTAACCCGACTTGAAACAAAAATATCAATTTTCATCAAAAATTTAAAATTTTTCAAAACATTCAAAAACAAATTTTCCTCAAAATTTTTGTTCAAACACAAATTTTCATCAAAAATTTAAAATTTTTCAAAACATTCGAAAACAAACTTTTGTCAAAATTTTTGTTCAAACACAAATTTTCATCAAAAATTTAAAATTTTTCAAAACATTCAAAAACAAATTTTTTTTTTTTTTTTTGTTCAAACACAAAAATGTCAAAGGTATATACCTTTGGATTGTAACCCGACTTGAAACAAAAATATCAATTTTCATCAAAAATTTTAAATTTTTCAAAACATTCAAAAACAATTTTTTTTTTTTTTTTGTTCAAACACAAAAATGTCAAAGGTATATACCTTTGGATAGTAACCCGACTTGAAACAAAAATATCAATTTTCATCAAAAATTTAAAATTTTTCAAAACATTCAAAAACAAATTTTTTTTTTTTTTTTGTTCAAACACAAAAATGTCAAAGGTATATACCTTTGGATTGTAACCCGACTTGAAACAAAAATATCAATTTTCATCAAAAATTTTAAATTTTTCAAAACATTCAAAAACAATTTTTTTTTTTTTTTTGTTCAAACACAAAAATGTCAAACCTTTGGATTGTAACCCGACTTGAAACAAAAATATCAATTTTCATCAAAAATTTAAAATTTTTCAAAACATTCAAAAACAAATTTTTTTTTTTTTTTTGTTCAAACACAAAAATGTCAAAGGTATATACCTTTGGATTGTAACCCGACTTGAAACAAAAATATCAATTTTCATCAAAAATTTAAAATTTTTCAAAACATTCAAAAACAAATTTTCTCAAAATTTTTGTTCAAACACAAAAATGTCAAAGGTATATACCTTTGGATTGTAACCCGACTTGAAACAAAAATATCAATTTTCATCAAAAATTTAAAATTTTTCAAAACATTCAAAAACAAATTTTTCTCTAAACTTTCAAAATTTTTGTTCATACACAAAAATGTCAAAGGTATATACCTTTGGATTGTAACCCGACTTGAAACAAAAATATCAATTTTCATCAAAAATTTAAAATTTTCAAAACATTCAAAAACAAATTTTTGTCAAAATTTTTGTTCAAACACAAATTTTCATCAAAAATTTAAAAATTTTCAAAACATTCAAAAACAAATTTTTTTTTTTTTTGTTCAAACACAAAAATGTCAAAGGTATATACCTTTGGATTGTAACCCGACTTGAAACAAAAATATCAATTTTCATCAAAAATTTAAAAATTTTCAAAACATTCAAAAACAAATTTTTTTTTTTTTGTTCAAACACAAAAATGTCAAAGGTATACCTTTGGATTGTAACCCGACTTAAAACAAAAATATCAATTTTCATCAAAAATTTAAAATTTTTCAAAACATTCAAAAACAAATTTTCTCAAAACTTTCAAAATTTTTGTTCAAACACAAAAATGTCAAAGGTATATACCTTTGGATTGTAACCCGACTTGAAACAAAAATATCAATTTTCATAAAAAATTTTAAATTTTTCAAAACATTCAAAAACAAATTTTCTCAAAACTTTCAAAATTTTTGTTCAAACACAAAAATGTCAAAGGTATATATATACCTTTGGATTGTAACCCGACTTGAAACAAAAATATCAATTTTCATCAAAAATTTAAAATTTTTCAAAACATTCAAAAACAAATTTTCTCAAAATTTTTGTTCAAACACAAAAATGTCAAAGGTATATACCTTTGGATTGTAACCCGACTTGAAACAAAAATATCAATTTTCATCAAAAATTTAAAATTTTTCAAAACATTCAAAAACAAATTTTTCTCTAAACTTTCAAAATTTTTGTTCATACACAAAAATGTCAAAGGTATATACCTTTGGATTGTAACCCGACTTGAAACAAAAATATCAATTTTCATCAAAAATTTAAAATTTTCAAAACATTCAAAAACAAATTTTTGTCAAAATTTTTGTTCAAACACAAATTTTCATCAAAAATTTAAAAATTTTCAAAACATTCAAAAACAAATTTTTTTTTTTTTTGTTCAAACACAAAAATGTCAAAGGTATATACCTTTGGATTGTAACCCGACTTGAAACAAAAATATCAATTTTCATCAAAAATTTAAAATTTTCAAAACATTCAAAAACAAATTTTTGTCAAAATTTTTGTTCAAACACAAATTTTCATCAAAAATTTAAAAATTTTCAAAACATTCAAAAACAAATTTTTTTTTTTTTTGTTCAAACACAAAAATGTCAAAGGTAAACCTTTGGATTGTAACCCGACTTGAAACAAAAATATCAATTTTCATCAAAAATTTAAAATTTTCAAAACATTCAAAAACAAATTTTCTCAAAATTTTTGTTCAAACACAAATTTTCATCAAAAATTTAAAATTTTTCAAAACATTCAAAAACAAATTTTTTTTTTTTTTGTTCAAACACAAAAATGTCAATATACCTTTGGATTGTAACCCGACTTGAAACAAAAATATCAATTTTCATCAAAAATTTAAAATTTTCAAAACATTCAAAAACAAATTTTTGTCAAAATTTTTGTTCAAACACAAATTTTCATCAAAAATTTAAAAATTTTCAAAACATTCAAAAACAAATTTTTTTTTTTTTGTTCAAACACAAAAATGTCAAAGGTATATATACCTTTGGATTGTAACCCGACTTGAAACAAAAATATCAATTTTCATCAAAAATTTAAAATTTTTCAAAACATTCAAAACAAATTTTTTTTTTTTGTTCAAACACAAAAATGTCAAAGGTATATACCTTTGGATTGTAACCCGACTTGAAACAAAAATATCAATTTTCATCAAAAATTTAAAATTTTCAAAACATTCAAAAACAAATTTTCTCAAAATTTTTGTTCAAACACAAATTTTCATCAAAAATTTAAAATTTTTCAAAACATTCGAAAACAAACTTTTGTCAAAATTTTTGTTCAAACACAAATTTTCATCAAAAATTTAAAAATTTTCAAAACATTCAAAAACAAATTTTTTTTTTTTTTGTTCAAACACAAAAATGTCAAAGGTATATACCTTTGGATTGTAACCCGACTTGAAACAAAAATATCAATTTTCATCAAAAATTTAAAATTTTTCAAAACATTCAAAACAAATTTTTTTTTTTTTGTTCAAACACAAAAATGTCAAAGGTATATACCTTTGGATTGTAACCCGACTTGAAACAAAAATATCAATTTTCATCAAAAATTTAAAATTTTTCAAAACATTCAAAACAAATTTTTTTTTTTTTTGTTCAAACACAAAAATGTCAAAGGTATATACCTTTGGATTGTAACCCGACTTGAAACAAAAATATCAATTTTCATCAAAAATTTAAAATTTTTCAAAACATTCAAAAACAAATTTTCTCAAAATTTTTGTTCAAACACAAAAATGTCAAAGGTATATACCTTTGGATTGTAACCCGACTTGAAACAAAAATATCAATTTTCATCAAAAATTTAAAATTTTTCAAAACATTCAAAACAAATTTTTTTTTTTTTGTTCAAACACAAAAATGTCAAAGGTATATACCTTTGGATTGTAACCCGACTTGAAACAAAAATATCAATTTTCATCAAAAATTTAAAATTTTCAAAACATTCAAAAACAAATTTTCTCAAAATTTTTGTTCAAACACAAATTTTCATCAAAAATTTAAAATTTTTCAAAACATTCGAAAACAAACTTTTGTCAAAATTTTTGTTCAAACACAAATTTTCATCAAAAATTTAAAATTTTTCAAAACATTCAAAAACAAATTTTTTTTTTTTTTTTGTTCAAACACAAAAATGTCAAAGGTATATACCTTTGGATTGTAACCCGACTTGAAACAAAAATATCAATTTTCATCAAAAATTTTAAATTTTTCAAAACATTCAAAAACAATTTTTTTTTTTTTTTGTTCAAACACAAAAATGTCAAAGGTATATACCTTTGGATAGTAACCCGACTTGAAACAAAAATATCAATTTTCATCAAAAATTTAAAATTTTTCAAAACATTCAAAAACAAATTTTTTTTTTTTTTTTGTTCAAACACAAAAATGTCAAAGGTATATACCTTTGGATTGTAACCCGACTTGAAACAAAAATATCAATTTTCATCAAAAATTTTAAATTTTTCAAAACATTCAAAAACAATTTTTTTTTTTTTTTGTTCAAACACAAAAATGTCAAACCTTTGGATTGTAACCCGACTTGAAACAAAAATATCAATTTTCATCAAAAATTTAAAATTTTTCAAAACATTCAAAAACAAATTTTTTTTTTTTTTTTGTTCAAACACAAAAATGTCAAAGGTATATACCTTTGGATTGTAACCCGACTTGAAACAAAAATATCAATTTTCATCAAAAATTTAAAATTTTTCAAAACATTCAAAAACAAATTTTTCTCTAAACTTTCAAAATTTTTGTTCATACACAAAAATGTCAAAGGTATATACCTTTGGATTGTAACCCGACTTGAAACAAAAATATCAATTTTCATCAAAAATTTAAAAATTTTCAAAACATTCAAAAACAAATTTTTCTCTAAACTTTCAAAATTTTTGTTCATACACAAAAATGTCAAAGGTATATACCTTTGGATTGTAACCCGACTTGAAACAAAAATATCAATTTTCATCAAAAATTTAAAATTTTCAAAACATTCAAAAACAAATTTTTGTCAAAATTTTTGTTCAAACACAAATTTTCATCAAAAATTTAAAAATTTTCAAAACATTCAAAAACAAATTTTTTTTTTTTTTGTTCAAACACAAAAATGTCAAAGGTATATACCTTTGGATTGTAACCCGACTTGAAACAAAAATATCAATTTTCATCAAAAATTTAAAAATTTTCAAAACATTCAAAAACAAATTTTTTTTTTTTTGTTCAAACACAAAAATGTCAAAGGTATACCTTTGGATTGTAACCCGACTTAAAACAAAAATATCAATTTTCATCAAAAATTTAAAATTTTTCAAAACATTCAAAAACAAATTTTCTCAAAACTTTCAAAATTTTTGTTCAAACACAAAAATGTCAAAGGTATATACCTTTGGATTGTAACCCGACTTGAAACAAAAATATCAATTTTCATAAAAAATTTTAAATTTTTCAAAACATTCAAAAACAAATTTTCTCAAAACTTTCAAAATTTTTGTTCAAACACAAAAATGTCAAAGGTATATATATACCTTTGGATTGTAACCCGACTTGAAACAAAAATATCAATTTTCATCAAAAATTTAAAATTTTTCAAAACATTCAAAAACAAATTTTCTCAAAATTTTTGTTCAAACACAAAAATGTCAAAGGTATATACCTTTGGATTGTAACCCGACTTGAAACAAAAATATCAATTTTCATCAAAAATTTAAAATTTTTCAAAACATTCAAAAACAAATTTTTCTCTAAACTTTCAAAATTTTTGTTCATACACAAAAATGTCAAAGGTACCTTTGGATTGTAACCCGACTTGAAACAAAAATATCAATTTTCATCAAAAATTTAAAATTTTCAAAACATTCAAAAACAAATTTTTGTCAAAATTTTTGTTCAAACACAAATTTTCATCAAAAATTTAAAAATTTTCAAAACATTCAAAAACAAATTTTTTTTTTTTTTGTTCAAACACAAAAATGTCAAAGGTATATACCTTTGGATTGTAACCCGACTTGAAACAAAAATATCAATTTTCATCAAAAATTTAACATTTTCAAAACATTCAAAAACAAATTTTTGTCAAAATTTTTGTTCAAACACAAATTTTCATCAAAAATTTAAAAATTTTCAAAACATTCAAAAACAATTTTTTTTTTTTTTTGTTCAAACACAAAAATGTCAAAGGTAAACCTTTGGATTGTAACCCGACTTGAAACAAAAATATCAATTTTCATCAAAAATTTAAAATTTTCAAAACATTCAAAAACAAATTTTCTCAAAATTTTTGTTCAAACACAAATTTTCATCAAAAATTTAAAATTTTTCAAAACATTCAAAAACAAATTTTTTTTTTTTTTGTTCAAACACAAAAATGTCAATATACCTTTGGATTGTAACCCGACTTGAAACAAAAATATCAATTTTCATCAAAAATTTAAAATTTTCAAAACATTCAAAAACAAATTTTTGTCAAAATTTTTGTTCAAACACAAATTTTCATCAAAAATTTAAAAATTTTCAAAACATTCAAAAACAAATTTTTTTTTTTTTGTTCAAACACAAAAATGTCAAAGGTATATACCTTTGGATTGTAACCCGACTTGAAACAAAAATATCAATTTTCATCAAAAATTTAAAATTTTCAAAACATTCAAAAACAAATTTTCTCAAAATTTTTGTTCAAACACAAATTTTCATCAAAAATTTAAAATTTTTCAAAACATTCGAAAACAAACTTTTGTCAAAATTTTTGTTCAAACACAAATTTTCATCAAAAATTTAAAAATTTTCAAAACATTCAAAAACAAATTTTTTTTTTTTTTGTTCAAACACAAAAATGTCAAAGGTATATACCTTTGGATTGTAACCCGACTTGAAACAAAAATATCAATTTTCATCAAAAATTTAAAATTTTCAAAACATTCAAAAACAAATTTTCTCAAAATTTTTGTTCAAACACAAATTTTCATCAAAAATTTAAAATTTTTCAAAACATTCAAAAACAAATTTTTTTTTTTTTGTTCAAACACAAAAATGTCAAAGGTATATACCTTTGGATTGTAACCCGACTTGAAACAAAAATATCAATTTTCATCAAAAATTTAAAATTTTCAAAACATTCAAAAACAAATTTTCTCAAAATTTTTGTTCAAACACAAATTTTCATCAAAAATTTAAAATTTTTCAAAACATTCAAAAACAAATTTTTTTTTTTTTTTGTTCAAACACAAAAATGTCAATATACCTTTGGATTGTAACCCGACTTGAAACAAAAATATCAATTTTCATCAAAAATTTAAAATTTTCAAAACATTCAAAAACAAATTTTCTCAACATTTTTGTTCAAACACAAATTTTCATCAAACATTTAAAATTTTTCAAAACATTCGAAAACAATTTTTTTTTTTTTTTGTTCAAACACAAAAATGTCAAAGGTATCTATATACCTTTGGATTGTAACCCGACTTGAAACAAAAATATCAATTTTCATCAAAAATTTAAAATTTTTCAAAACATTCAAAAACAAATTTTCTCAAAATTTTTGTTCAAACACAAAAATGTCAAAGGTATATATATACCTTTGGATTGTAACCCGACTTGAAACAAAAATATCAATTTTCATCAAAAATTTAAAATTTTTCAAAACATTCAAAAACAAAAATGTCAAAGGTATATATATACCTTTGGATTGTAACCCGACTTGAAACAAAAATATCAATTTTCATCAAAAATTTAAAATTTTTCAAAACATTCAAAAACAAAATTTTTTTTTTTGTTCAAACACAAAATTTGCAAAGGTATATTACCTTTGGATTGTAACCCGACTTGAAACAAAAATATCAATTTTCATCAAAAATTTTAAATTTTTTCAAAACAATTTTTTTCAAAACTTTATAATTTTTCATTTTTTTTTTCAAAATTTTCATATTTTAAAAATAAAAAGTAAAAAACTGAAATAAAAATTTAAAAAAATAAAATAATAATTACACAAACTAAAAAATATATAAAAAACTAATTTATTGGAATATAAAATAAGTTTGTTACCGCTTTTCTTATTAAAATAAACCATTTCTAGTTAAAGATCAAGAATTTAGCTTACTTTAATTTTGTTTGTTTGTCAATATAGTCCTAACCTAAAAGTGCGTGTAAATGCAATCTTCTGGTACATTTAAATGCACGCCCCGGATCGAATCCCCAACTACCCATCGCCGATCGCGCGTCCGAGTGGAAAGTTTGCCAGCGCCAATTCGATTACGGGACCCTTCCTTCCGGTACGGCGCTTCCGGCATCCATTGTCCGGTTTTAATTCCGCCTTTCAGCGACGCGAAAGTGTACGACGACACATACACACATAAAAGGATTGAAAATATATTAATTTTCTTCAAAGAGTATGAATGCATTGAAAGTCTTGCAGGCTTAAAGCATTGCATTATTAATCCACAGCTTTTGTTTTGTTTTTTTTTGTCGAAGTAGAGCGGGTCGCAACGTTCCATTGTCACTTATCGGATTAACTCCCGGACAAAAGCTGCACTTCTCTATGCGAAGGGCAATTGTTTCGCGCGTTTAAATAACATTTAATCCGTAATCACAATGCATTTGAGTGAGCGACATCTAGCGTGTCAAATGGAATCAGGTCACGTCATTAATGCGCTTTTAATGGAATCGATTATTAACTAAGCTATCTTTATAGATATCGAATCAATTATTATAAATTAATTCAAAGTTAATTTAATTTTTTACAAAATTTGTTTCAAACCTTTTGACCTACAACATCGGATTTTTTAAGAAATCTGGCAACAATGCTTAATTATTACAATTTTCTTAAATTGCGACCTTATTTTCAAAGATATCAATTTAATTCCAATAAATTAAATTAAAGATAATTAAATTTCCTACAAAATTTGTTTAAATTATTTTTACTTTCAAGATCGGATTTTTGAACAAATTTGGCAACAATGCTTAATTATCACAATTTTCCTAAATTGCGACCTTATTTTCAAAGATATCAATTTAATTATAATAAATGAAATTGAAGATGATTTAATTTTCTACAAAATTTGTTTCAAACATTTTTACTTACAATATCGGATTTATGAAGAAATCTGGCAACAATGCTTAATTATTACAATTTTCTTAAATTGCGACCTTATCTTCAAAGATATCAATTTAATTGTAATAAATTGAATTGAAGATAATTAAATTTCCCATAAAATTTGTTTGAATCATTTTTTCCTAAAACATCGGATTTTTGAAGAAATCTGGCAACAACGCATACAATAACAAATTGATTCATTTATCACTAATAACTCAGCCATCTTTAAAGATAACGCTTAAAATTATATAAACAAAATGAAACATAATTAAATTCCCCAGAAAATTTATAAAAACCATTTTCCTCCAAACCGCCGACTTCTTGTAGAAATTCATGCTGGAAGTAACAAAGCGGAAACTATTCCAATCTAAGTTGTTTCTAGTGTTTATTTTTTGCCCTCCGGCAATATTCATTACAGAGCTACTGGGGGTGGTAAACTATTAGTCATTTGCGTTAAGGTTAACTGACCTTTAAGGACCAATTTAACAGATTGTTAGAATTTGCTTGCATGCTAGCAATCGATGTTTTTGCAATTTTTTTATTTTAATAATTACAATGCTTGCGGCTTTGATGGATGCCATTGTTGTTAATAACTAATAATGGACTTTAAATAGCATTGTGTTGTGTACGCCACGGGGATTTTGTGAATCAATAAAGCTTTGCAAACAAAAAAATTAATTAAAATAATTGAATTCGTGGCCCAATTATATCAATATGTTGTTATTTTACAAAAATATTATTCAATATGATTTGTGGAAAAAAATTTCATAATAAGCCTAGTTTAGTGGGAAACATGGCAACAATGTGTAGAAACTTATTGTATTGAAAATAGTCCAACAACTGTGTTATCTTTAAAGATATGCTTATGATGAGAAAATTAAATTTTGCATTAAATTTGTTTGAAGAAAATTTCTGCTACTTTAATAGTTAATGAGTAATTTGAGAAGTAGAACTCAAATTTGTGGTTTAATCAATAAAAAGCAATTTATCTAGGTTATCTTTGAAGATATGAATTTAAACCATAAAAACAATTTTGAAGATATTGAAATTTTGCATAAATTTCCTAATAGACAATTTCTGCTACTTTGATAGTTTCTGAGTAATTTGAGAAATAGTGCTCAAATTTATGTTTTAATCAATAAAAAGCAATTTATCTGGGTTATCTTTGAAGATATAAATTTAAACCATAGAAACAATTTTGAAGATATTGAAATTTTGCATTAAATTTCTTAATAGACAATTTCTGCTACTTCAATAGTTTCTGAGTAAATTGAGCAATACTTCTCAAATTTGTGGTTTAATCAATAAAAAGCAATTTATCTAGGTTATCTTTAAAGACATAAATTTAAACCATAGAAACAATTTTGAAGATATTAAAATTTTGCATTAAATTTCTTTAAAAGCAATTTCTGCTACTTTAATGGTTTATGAGTAATTTGAGAAATAGTGCTCAAATTTGTGTTTTAATCAATAAAAAGCAACTTATCTAGATTATCTTCAAAGATATCAATTTAAATCATAGAAACAATTTTGAAGATATTGAAATTTTGCATTAAATTTCCAAAAAGACAATTTCTGCTACTTTGATAGTTTCTGAGTAATTTGAGAAATAGAACTCAAATTTATGTTTTAATCAATAAAGAGCAATTTATCTTAGTTATCTTTGAAGATATAAATTTAAACCATAGAAACAATTTTGAAAATATTAAAATTTTGCATTAAATTTCTCTAAAGACAATTTCTGCTACTTTAATAGTTTCTGAGTAAATTGAGCAATAGTACTCAAATTTGTGTTTTAATCAATAAAAAGCAATTTATCTGGGTTATCTTTGAAGATATTAAAGTAAATCATAAAAACAATTTTGAAGATATTAAAATTTTGCATTAAATTTCCCAAAAGACAATTTCTGCCACTTTGATAGTTTCTGAGTAATTTGAGAAATAGTGCTCAAATTTGTGTTTTAATCAATAAAAAGCAATTTATCTAGATTATCTTCAAAGATATAAATTTAAACCATAAGAACAATTTTGAAGATATTAAAATTTTGCATTAAATTTCCCAAAAGATAATTTCTGCTACTTTGATAGTTTCTGAGTAATTTGAGAAATAGTGCTCAAATTTATGTTTTTATCAATAAAAATCAATTTATCTTGGTTATCTTTGAAGATATAAATTTAAACCATAGCAACAATTTTGAAGATATTAAAATTTTACATTAAATTTCTTAAAAAACAATTTCTCTTGCTTTAATGGTTTTTGAGTAATTTGAGCAATAAGGCATTTTATTGCAGAAAACTTAATTTATCTCATGTATCTTTAAAGATATCAACTTATTTTATTAGAACAAATTGAAAGATAATAAAATTTTGCATAAAACTCATTTGAAGAATTTTTTTGCTACTTCATTTGATAACAAATAAATTAAAGAAACATTCATTTTTTTCAAAAAAATCGGTTTAATTAGTGAATTTCAAGCATACCAACCTAACAAATGTAATTTATTATACATCAAATTGTAGTGAATTTAATGTAGTATATAATTAAATTTACAATAAATAAGTTGTGCCGAGAAAATTTTGAGAAATAGATGAAAAACTGCATTTTTTCGGAAAAAAAATGTGAATTTCAGGCATACCAACCTAATAAATATAACTTATTTTGTATCAAATTGTAGGGAATTCAATGTTGCATTTAATAAAAGTTTAAATAATTAAGTTGTGCCGAAAAAAAATTGAGAAATAAAGGAAAAACTGCATTTTTTCGGAAAAAAATGTGAATTTCAGGCATACCAACCTAATAAATGTAACTTATTTTGTATAAAATTGTAAGGAATTTAATGTTGCATTTAATAAAAGATTAAATAATTAAGTTGTGCCGAGAAAATATTGAGAAATAGATGAAAAACTGCATTTTTTCGGAAAAAATGTAAATTTCAGGCATACCAACCTAATAAATATAACTTATTTTGTATCAAATTGTAGGGAATTTAATGCTGCATTTAATAAAAGTTTAAATAATTAAGTTGTGCCGAGAAAATTTTGAGAAATAGATGAAAAACTGCATTTTTTCGGATAAAAATTTGAATATCAGACATACCAACCTAATAAATATAACTTATTTTGTATCAAATTGTAGGAAATTTAACGTTGCATTTAATAAAAATTTGAATAATTAGTTTGTGCCGAGAAAATTTTGAGAAATAGATGAAAAACTGCATTTTTTCGGAAAAAAATTGAATTTCAGGCATACCAACCTAATAAATATAACTTATTTTATATCAAATTGTAGCGAATTTAATTTTGCATTTAAGAAAAGTTTAAATAATTAAGTTGTACCAAAAAAATTTTGAGAAACACATGTAAAACTTCAATTTTTTGGAAAAACTACTGAATTTCAGGCATACCAACCTATTAAATGTAACTTATTTTATATCAAATTGTAGGAAATTTAATGTTGCATTTAATAAAAGTTTAAATAATTAAGTTGTGCCGAAAAAAAATTGAGAAATAGATGAAAAACTGCTTTTTTTCGGAAAAAAATGAAAATTTCAGGCATACCAACCTAATAAATATAACTTATTTTGTATCAAATTGTAGAAAATTTAATATTGCATTCAATAAATGTTTAAATAATTAAGTTGTGCCGAGAAAATTTTGAGAAATAGATAAAAAACTGCATTTTTTCGGAAAAAAATGTAAATTTCAGGCATAGCAACCTAATAAATATAACTTATTTTGTATCAAATTGTAGGAAATTTAATGTTGCATTTAATAAAAGTTTAAATAATTAAGTTGTGCCGAAAAAATTTTGAGAAATAGATAAAAAACTGCATTTTTTCAGAAAAATATGTAAATTTCAGGCATACCAATCTAATAAATAGAACTTATTTTGTATCAAATTTTAGAAAATTTAATGTTGCATTCAATTAAAGTTTCAATAATTAAGTTGTGCCAAGAAAATTTTGAGAAATAGATAAAAAACTGCATTTTTTCGGAAAAAAACTTGAATTTGATGCATACCAACCTAATAAATGTAACTTATTTTGTATCAAATTGTAGGGAATTCAATGTTGCATTTAATAAAAACTTAAATAATTAAGTTGTGCCGAGAAAATTTTGAGAAATAGATGAAAAACTGTATTTTGTCGAAAAAAATGCAAATTTCAGGCATACCAACCTAATAAATATAACTTTTTGTCTGTCAAATTGTAGGAAATTTAATGTTGCATTTAATAAAAGTTCAAATAATTAAGTTGTGCCGAAAAAAATTTGAGAAATAGATAAAAAACTGAATTTTTTCGGAAAAATATGTAAATTTCAGGCATACCAACCTAATAAATATAACTTATTTTGTATCAAATTGTAGGGAATTCAATGTTGCATTTAATAAAAGTTTAAATAATTAAGTTGTGCCGAGAAAATTTTGAGAAATAGATGAAAAACTGCATTTTTTCGGAAAAAAAATTAAATTTCAGGCATACCAACCTAATAAATATAATTTATTTTGTATCAAATTGTAGGGAACTTAATGCTGCATTTAATAAAAGTTTAAATAATTAAATTGTGCCGAGAAAATTTTGAGAAATAGATGAAAAACAGCATTTTTTCGGAAAAAAATTTGAATTTCAGGTATACCAACCTAATAAATATAACTTATTTTGTATCAAATTGTAGGAAAATTAATGTTGCATTCAATAAAAATTTAAAAAATTAAGTTGTGCCGAGAAAATTTTGAGAAATAGATGAAAAACTGCATTTTTTCGGAAATAAATGTGAATTTCAGGTATACCAACCTAATAAATATAACTTATTTTGTATCAAATTGTAGGAAATTTAATGTTGCAATTAACAAATGATTAAATAATTAAGTTGTGCAGAGAAAATTTTGAGAAATAGATGAAAAACTGCATTTTTTCGGAAAAATATGTAAATTTCAGGCATACCAACCTAATAAATATAACTTATTTTGTATCAAATTGTAAAAAATTTAATGTTGCATTTAATAAAAGTTTAAATAATTAAGTTGTACCAAAAAAATTTTGAGAAATAAATAAAAAACTGCATTTTTTCGGAAAAAAATGTGAATTTCAGGCATACCAACTTAATAAATATAACTTATTTTGTATCAAATTGTAGGGAATTTAATGTTGCATTGAATAAAAATTTAAATAATTAAGTTGTGCCGAGAAAACTTTGAGAAATAGATAAAAAACTGCATTTTTTCGGAAAAAAATGTGAATTTCAAATATACCAACCTAATAAATATAACTTATTTTGTATCAAATTGTAGGGAATTTAATGTTGCATTTAATGAAAAATTATATAATTAAGTTGTGACGAAAAAATTTTGAGAAATAGATGAAAAACTGCATTTTTTCGGAAAAAAATGTAAATTTCAAGCATACCAACCTAATAAATAGAACTTATTTTGTATCAAATTGTAGGAAATTTAATGTTGCATTTAATAAAAGTTTAAATAATTAAGTTGTGCCGAGAAAATTTTGAGAAATAGATAAAAAAACTGCAATTTTTTGAAAAAATTTATGAATTTCAGGCATACCAACCTAATAAATATAATTTATTTTGTATCAAATTGTAGGGAATTTAATGTTGCATTTAATAAAAGTTTAAATAATTAAGTTGTACCAAAAAAAATTTGAGAAATAGATGAAAAACTGCATTTTTTGGAAAAAAATTTGAATTTCAGGTATACCAACCTAATAAATATAACTTATTTTTTATCAAATTGTAGGAAATTTAATGTTGAATTTAATAAAAGTTTAAATAAATAAGTTGTGCCGAGAAAAAATTGAGAAATAAATAAAAAACTGCATATTTTTGAAAAAAAAGTAAATTTCAGGCATACCAACTTAATAAATGTAATTTATTTTATATCAAATTGTAGAGAATTTAATGTTATATTTAATAAAAAATAGAATAATCAAATTGTGCCGAGAAAACTTTGAGAAACAGATGAAAAACTGCATTTTCTCGGAAAAAAATGTAAAATTCAGGCATACCAACCAAATAAATATAACTTATTTTGTATCAAATTGTAGGAAATTTAATGTTGCATTCAATAAAAGTTTAAATAATTAAGTTGTGCCGAAAATTTTTTGAGAAATAGTTGAAAAACTGCATTTTTTCGGAAAAAATTGTGAATAACAGGCATACCAACCCAATTAATATAACTTAATTTGTATCAAATTGTAGGAAATTTAATGTTTCATTTAATAAAAGTTTAAATAATTAAGTTGTGCCGAGAAAATTTTGAGAAATAGATGAAAAACTGCATTTTTCGGAAAAAAATGTGAATTTCAGGCATACCAACCTAATAAACGTAACTAATTATATATCAAATTGTAGAAAATTGAATGTAGTATTTAATAAAGATTTGAATAATTAGTTTGTGCCAAAAAAATTTTGAGAAACGTATGAAAAACAATCAGATTTGTAGGTTACGATGTTTTGATGTTAAAAACTTAATATTCCATCCCTTTCGTGGATTGCTAACCATATCAAATCAGTATAAATATCCTCTCGCACCCTCTTGGTGAAGCAGCAAAAGGGATAACAATATGATAAAATCATAGCAGTCAGTAAGGGTTGGTTTGGATGGGGTGTATAGGCGACGATCACGTAACGATGCCCCGACGAGGGTGAGAAAATGCCAATTGAATCCGGCCGGATTGATTTAAAGGATCCCACGTGCCGACCATAGATATTCCGCCCTGCAATAATGATGATGAGTGTGGCCAACCCTTAAAAGGGGTTAATTTAAAAATAAAAAAACCTGCAGTGTTAGTGACGTTGATTGAGGAACTATAATTTTTGATCATAATATTTGGGTCAAATGTTATGTTATGAACAATAATTTGAATAAGTTATAAATAGCCGCACACGAACACAACATAGCAGGTTGTTGCAGGGTGGTGGTTAGTTTGGGGGTTGGCAGGACTGATCTACGAGCGCACATTCAATATGTGTCATCGGCACATAGCGCCCAAGTGATATATGACATGTATTGATGGCGCTGTAAACACGAGTAATTAGTGGATTATGCTGATCCCGATCGGATTATGGTCGCACTCTGACTTCCGGTGGTTTGGTCGCGCCACAAGTTACCGCACAAAACATACTACCCTTTGTTGTTGGTGTACAGTGTAGCTACATTTTATTTATAACAGAATTAAAAGTAATCTAAAACTTTTTTTTTTAATTTTCTTGTTTAATATGAAATGAAATAATTGTAAAACAATTTTAAAGCTTCTTTTGTAATTTTGCAAAATTTGGATTTTTAACAAAATTTTGTCCAAAAATAAATCAATATATTTTTTGACATATCTAATTATAAAAATTTATTGACAACGTATCTGAGCTATTGTAAACTAATGTTGATCAAAATCGGCCTACTAGTTTTAATTAAAATCCAGTTTTTGGTTTTTTGAAAAAAATTGATTTTTCACAAAATGTTGTCCAAAATTAAATCAACATATTTTTTGACATTTCTAGTAATGAAATATTAATCACAACATACCTGCGCTAAAGTAAACCAAATTTTATTAAAATCGGCCAACTAATTTTTATTTTAAACAAGTTTTTAGTATATTTGCAAAATTTTGATTTTTTACAAAATGGTGTCCAAAATTGAATCGCCATATTTTTTTACATTTCTAACAATGAAATATTGTTGCCAACATATCTGAGCTAATGTAAACCAAATTTGATCAAAATCGGGCCAACAACTTTTATTTTAAACCAGTTTTTGGTTTTCTGCAAAATTTTGATTCTTCACAAAATGTTGTCCAAAATTAAATCAACATATTTTTTGACATTTCTAACAATGAAATATTATTGCCAATTTACCTGAGCTAATGTAAACCAAACTTGATCAAAATCAGCCAACTAGTTTATATTTTAAACCAGTTTTTGGTTTATTGCAAAATTTTAATTCTTCACAAAATGTTGTCTAAATTCAAATCAACATAAATTTTGACATTTCTAACAATAAAATATTATTGCCAACAAACCTAACCTAATTTAAACCAAATTTGGTCAAACTCGGCCTACTAATTTTTATTTTAAACCAGTTTTTAGTTTTTTGCAAAATTTTGATTCATCACAAAATAGTGTCCAAAATTGAATCAACATATTTTTTGACATTTCTAACAATGAAATATTAATCATAACATACCTGAGCTATTGTAAACCAAATTTGGTCAAACTCGGCCAACTATTTTTTATTTTAAACCAGTTTTTGGTTTTTTGCAAAATTTTGATTTTTTACAAAATGGTGTCCAAAATTAAATCAACATATTTTTTGACATTTCTAACAATGAAATATTGTTGCCAACATATCTGAGCTAATGTAAAGCAAATTTGATCAAAACCGGCCTACTAATTTTTATTTTAAACAAGTTTATAGTTTATTTGCAAAATTTTGAATTTATACAAAATGTTGTCCAAAATTAAATAAACATATTTTTTGACGTTTCTAAAAATAAAATATTATTGCCAACATACCTGAGTTATCGTAAACCAAATTTGATCAAAGTCGGGCCACCAATTTTCATTTTAAACCAGTTTTTGGTTTTCTGCAAAATTTTGATTCTTCACAAAATGTTGTCCAAAATTAAATCAACATATTTTTTGACATTTCTAACAATGAAATATTATTGCCAATTTACCTGAGCTAATGTAAACCAAACTTGATCAAAATCGGCCAACTAGTTTATATTTTAAACCAGTTTTTGGTTTATTGCAAAATTTTAATTCTTCACAAAATGTTGTCTAAATTCAAATCAACATAAATTTTGACATTTTTAACAATAAAATATTATTGCCAACAAACCTAACCTAATTTAAACCAAATTTGGTCAAACTCGGCATACTAATTTTTATTTTAAACCAGTTTTTAGTTTTTTGCAAAATTTTGATTCTTCACAAAATAGTGTCCAAAATTGAATCAACATATTTTTTGACATTTCTAACAATGAAATATTATTGCCAACATACCTTAGCTTAATGTAAACCAAATTTGGTCAAAATCGGCCAACTATTTTTTATTTTAAAACAGTTTTTGGTTTTTTGCAAAATTTTGATTTTTTACAAAATTGTGTCCAAAATTGAATCAACATATTTTTTGACATTTCTAACAATGAAATATTGTTGCCAACATATCTGAGCTAATGTAAAGCAAATATGATCAAAACCGGCCTACTAATTTTTATTTTAAACAAGTTTATAGTTTATTTGCAAAATTTTGAATTTATACAAAATGTTGTCCAAAATTAAATAAACATATTTTTTGACGTTTCTAAAAACAAAATATTATTGCCAACATACTTGAGCTAATGTAAACCAAATTTGATCAAAATCGGCGTACTAATTTTTATTTTAAACCAGTTTTTGGTTTTTTGCAAAATTTTGATTCATCACAAAATAGTGTACAAAATTAAATCAACATATTTTTTAACATTTCTAACAAAAAAATATTATTGCCGACATACCTGAGCTAATGTACACCATATTTGATCAAAATCGGCAAACTAATTTTTATTTTAAACCAGTTTTTGGTTTTTTGAAAAAAAATGATTCTTCACAAAATAGTGTCCAAAATTGAATCAACATATTTTTTGACATTTCTAACAATGAAATATTAATCATAACATACCTGAGCTAAAGTAAACCAAATTTGGTCAAAATCAAGCCACTAATTTTTATTTTAAACCAGTTTTTGGTTTTTTGCAAAATTTTTATTCTTCACAAAATAGTGTCCAAAATTGAATCAACATGTTTTTTGACATTCCTAACAATGAAATATTATTGACAACATACCTGAGCTATTGTAAACTATATTTGGTCAAAATCGGCCAACTAGTTATTATTTTAAAACAATTTTTGTTTTTTTGTAAAATTTTGGTTTTTCACTAAATGTTGTGCAAAAATAAATCAACATACTTTTTGACAATTCTAACAATAAAATATTATTGTTAACATACCTGAGCTAATGTAAACCAAAATTTGGTCAAAATCGGCCAACTAGTTTATATTTTAAACCAGTTTTTGGGTTATTGCAAAATTTTAATTCTTCACAAAATGTTGTCTAAATTCAAATCAACATAAATTTTGACATTTCAAACAATAAAATATTATTGCCAACATACCTAAGCTAATGTAAACCAAATTTGGTCAAACTCGGCCTACTAATTTTTATTTTAAACCAGTTTTTGGTTTTTTGAAAAAAATTGATTCTTCACAAAATAGTGTCCAAAATTGAATCAACATGTTTTTTGACATTTCTAACAATGAAATATTATTGACAACATACCTGAGCTATTGTAAACTATATTTGGTCAAAATCGGCCAACTAGTTTTTATTTTAAAACAGTTTTTGGTTTTTGGCAAAACTTTGATTTTTTACAAAATGGTGTCCAAAATTGAATCAACATAAATTTTGAAATTTCTAACAATAAAATATTATTACCAATATACCTGAGCTAATGTAAACCAAATTTGATCAAAATCGGCCAACTAGTTTTTATTTGAAACCAGTTTTTAAATGTTTGCAAAGATAACGTTATTAAATCGATCCAATCAGTTTTTACACGGTTGCCAGATGTAGAGAAAAATCTAGTAGACCGAAGATGAGTAATAGGGTTGTCATATTAACCGGAAATAGGTTGAAACACAATATTTTTTTGACCCGTCGTCGAGGCGGCCATTCATCAAATTTTAATAAACAACGCGCCAAGACAGGCGGAGTCGATAAATCCCCCCCCCTCCCTCCCTTAAAGGTTATTTTTTTATTAGTTTCAGTAGACGGTATTTAATGGAAAAAATATTTTCACTTAAAAAGGAAAGTTTTGCAATTGTGCAAGAGTTAAAGAGGAGGGGAAGTTCAAATTCACCCCCCCCCCATATTGTAATAATTTATTGTATGTTTTAAGGAAATGTTTCGTTAAACCAATCAAATAAAACGGAGCACAATCACTTCCGGTTTGTGTCGAAACTGATTGGGGGTTAGTAGTAAGGACGCGAACCAATTTTTAAATCCATAATCTTTTATTATCGGCAACACGTGTCGCACACCGACATTTCCTGCCGGCTGCAACCCTCGTTTAAAATATCCTGCGATCCTCAACGACAAACATAACCCCCTTAAATCCACCCCCACCCCCCTTCTCATTCCGGAAGCTATATAAAGCGTCCATCGATACAATCCGAACAAATTGCGAACAATTGGCGCACATTTAAATCGGCCGTAAACAATGCGACATTCTTGTTTTCTCTCCACCGGAATTGCCTACCTTGGGGGGTTTGCTTGCTTTCACCCCTATCATCCCGTTTTACATCCACGGCGATTGAATTTAGCTAGCGGAAGAGACGGATAATCCCCCCTAAACGTAAACACACGCAAAAATATTTTTTATTCTGCAGTAAAATTGGGGTTGATTACATTTTTTTATTTTATTTCAATTGCAATAAACAACACCCACGTTGGGCGCCAAAAAATAAGGAGGGGGGCATTTAAATCAACTTCCGGTTACGCGTTCTCTTATAACAGAGATAAATCCAAGCGAGGGTGGAGCGGTTTTTTCCCACCCGGTGATTTATGTACGCGTGTACAATGTCGGGGGCTTTTTGCACGCGTGTCAACAGATGTCGCACCCCCCCCCCCCCTCCCAACGCTACTAGTTCTTCTGCGGTCTGCAACCCGGCACGGCAGTCACGTTTTCAATGAAAATAGAAGTTGTTAAGTGAAGTTATATTGCGTCCGTATTTTGGGAGGATTAGCAAAACCCCCTCCCCCTCCTCATTGGCCGAAATAAAGTAACGATATATCGAGTTTGATGAAGCCGGGCTTTATTAAAAATAGCAGGATTTATTATTGAATTAAAATCCATGGTTGAAGAGAAGAGTGTGAGGAGTGGAGTAGTGAAGGGGGGGGGGGGGGTGATTCAGTCCTGAGCTTGCATAATTAAATGCGCTCGGTGATTTATGAAATTGTTCCATTAATTACAACCGGATGTATAAATTGCTTTTTCAAATGTTTTAATTGAAATCTGATTCGAAAAAAATTATCCCCATCAATAGGGTAATTTTAGGAAACGTCACAACATTGCATAAAATTAGTTTTTTAACAATAACTCTATTATTATTAAAAATATCAAAATGATTTATTGAAATTAAATTGTAGCCAATAAAATTCCGCACAAAATTTGTTTGGAATATTTTAATAAAAAATCAATACAGTGTTGCCAAATTAAAAAAATTTGCACAAAATATGAGTAATATCAATTTAATCAGCTTATCTTTAAAGATATCAAAATTACCAAAATAAATAAAATTGTTGCTGAGTAAATTCTGCTCAAAATTGATTCTAAATATTTATCTCTAAAAACATAACATAGTTGCCAAATTGACTAAAAATGCATAAAATATAGATAAAACCAATTTAATTAACTTATCTTTCAAGATATCAAAATTAATAATATAAATCAAATTAAAGCTAATTTAATTCTAAATATTTTTTTCTAAAATCATTACATTGTTGCCAAATTTAAATAATTTTGTCCTACTTTCACAAATTAAAAACCAATTTAGTAAATTAATCCGACAGAAGGCTCCGGTAATAATAGAAACACAGACAGAAAACGAGATACACTTTTTCAATATTTCCCGATGCCGCATCGCAATCAGTCCAATCTGTTCCCCATCGCTCCCAATCATCGTCAGCTACACTTGCAAGCCAACCTCATCCTCCACCACCACCACCCCCTACTAAGCGCGCCTTGTTTCTGAACGCACCGCACGTCTCCCTTATAATAAACTTTTTTCTTTTCTCTTTGGCCTTAATCAAAATTCATCCCCTTATCTTATTCATTGTGGAAATGGAATTTTCCACACGTATCAAAAATAAATATCGATGGCTTACGCTTTGAAACGAAGCGATGAAAGAAAATTGAAAATTCTAGTTAATCCATCAGAGCGTCACCGTACAAAGTGCAAAAAAGAACAATAGAATTCAATTTAGTTATATTGAAAGGATTAAAAAAAATTGCACTATAAATTACCAAAATTTATTTCATTACTTTTACCTAAAACAACAACATTTTGAAGAAATCTTGCAACAGCGCAATTATTAAAAAAATTGTAAATTGAAACGTTATCTTCAGATAACTTCAATGTAATTAATAAAATTGAAGATAAATTAATACTCAACAAAAATTGTTTCAAATATTTTTACCTACAACACCGGATTTTTGAAGAAGTTTGGCAACAATGCATAATTAAATCAATTTTCTCTTAAATCTTCAAAAGTATCATTTAGATTGTAATAAATAAAACTAAAAAAATATTTAAACTAAATTTTCTATAAAAATTGTAACAAACAAATTTTACCTAAAATATCGGATTTTCGAAAAAATCTGGCAACAATGCTTAATAGCAAATTTCTTAAATTGCGACGTTATCTTCAAAGATATCATTTTGAAATCACATACTACCGTCCCAGAATCAATAAACTTAGTGACCCACCTACCCACCCAAGTGTTTGTGATCAAGAAAACATATCACAACACTTGGGTGGGTGGGTGGAAACTATAGTCAAAACAAACTGTCCCGCAATCAATGAATTTAGTGACCCACGCACCCACCCAAGTATTTGTGAGCAAAAAATTGAATCACAAACACTTAGGGTAAGTGGGCGGAAACTACTGTCCGGCAATCAATAAATTTAGTGACCCACCCACCCACCCAAATATATGTGAGCAAGAAATTGGATCACAAACACTTAGGTGGGTGGGCGGGAACTAAATTCAAAACTATTGTCCCTGAATCAATGAACTTAGTATCCCACCCACCCACCCAAGTGTTTGTGAGCAAAAAAATGGATCACAAACACTTGGGTGGGTGGGCGGAAAATAAATTCAAAACTACTGTCCCGTAATCAATGAATTTAGTGACCCACCCACCCAAACAGGTATTTGTGAGCAAAAAAATAGATCACAAACACTTGGGTGGGTGGGCGGGAACTAAAGTCAAAACTATTGTCCCGCAATCAATGAATTTAGTGACCCTCCCACCCACCCAATTATTTGTGAGCAAAAAATTAAATCACAAACACTTGGGTGGGTGGGCGGGAACTAAAGTAAAAACTACTGTCTCAGAATCAATGAATTTAGTGACCCACCCACCCACCCAAGTATTTGTGAGCAAGAAATTGGATAACAAACACTTGGGCGGGTAGGCGGGAACTAATGTCAAAATTACTGTCCCGCAATCAATGAACTTAGTGACCCACCCACCCACCCAAGTGTTTGTGATCAAGAAAAGAGATCACAAAAACTTGGGTGGGTAAGCGGGAACTAAAGTCAAAACTACTGTCCCAGAATCAATGAATTTAGTGACCCACCCACCCACCCAAGTATTTGTGAGCAAGAAATTGGATCACAAACACTTGGGTGGGTGGGCGGGAACTAAAGTCAAAACTACTGTCCCAAAATCAAAAAATTTAGTGACCCACCCGCCCACCCAAGTGTTTGTGATCAAGAAATTAGATCACAAACACTTGGGTGGGCGGGCGGGAACTAAAGTCAAAACTACTGTCCCGCAATCAATAAATTTAGTTACCCACCCACCCACCCAAGTGTTTGTGAGCAAGAAATTAGATCACAAACACTTGGGTGGGTGGGCGGAAACTAAAGTCAAAACTACTGTGCCAGAATCAATGAATTTAGTATCCCACCCAACCCCCCAAGTGTTTGTGATCAAGAAAACAGATCACAAACACTTAGGTGGGAAAGCGGGATTTAAAGTCGAAACTTCTGTCCCGCAATCAATGAATTTAGTGACCCACCCACCCACCCAAGTGTTAGTGATCAAGAAAGCAGATCACAAACACTTGGGCGGATAGGCGGGAACTAAAGTCATAACTACTGTCCCGCAATCAATGATTTTAGTGTACACCCACCTAAGTATTTGTGAGCAAGAAATTGAATCACAAACACTTGGGTGGGTAAGCGGGAACTAAAGTCAAAACTACTGTCCCGCAGTCAATGAATTTAGTGACCCACCCACCCACCCAAGTGTTTATGATCAAGAAAACAGATCACAAACACTTGGGCGGGTGGGCGGGACCTAAAGTCAAAACTACTGTCCCGCAATCAATGAATTTAGAGACCCATGTTTGCGATCAATAAAATAGATCACAAACACTTGGGCGGGTGGGCGGAAACTAAAGTCAAAACTACTTTCCCGCAATCAATAAATTTAGTGACCCACCCACGCACCCAAGTGTTTGTGAGCAAGAAAATAGATCAGAAACTCTTGGGTAGAAGGGCGGGAACTAAAGTTAAAACTACTGTTCCACATTCAATGAATTTAGTGACCCATGTTTGCGATCAATAAAATAGATCACAAACACTTGGGCGGGTGGGCGGGAACTAAAGTCAAAACTACTGTCCCGCAATCAATGAATTTAGTGACCCACCACCCACCCAAGTGTTTGTGGGCAAGAATATAGATCACAAACACTTGGGTGGGTGGGCGGGAACTAAAGTCAAAACTACTGTCCCGCAATCAATGAATTTAGTGACCCATGTTTGCGATCAATAAAATAGATCACAAACACTTGGGCGGGTGGGCGGAAACTAAAGTCAAAACTACTTTCCCGCAATCAATGAATTTAGTGACCCACCCACCCACCCAAGTGTTTGTGAGCAAGAAAATAGATCAGAAACTCTTGGGTGGGAAGGCGGGAACTAAAGTTAAAACTACTGTTCCACAATCATTGAATTTAGTTACCCACCCAAATAATTGTGAGCAAAAAATTGGATTACAAACACTTGGGTGGGTGGGCGGGAACTAAATTCAAAACTATTGTCCCGCAATCAATAAATTTAGTGACCCACCCACCCAAGTATTTGTGAGCAAAAAATTATATCACAAACACTTGGGTGGGTTGGCGGGAACTAATACAAAACTACTGTCCCGCAATCAATGAATTTAGTAACCCACCCACCCAAGTGTTTGTGATCGAGAAATTGGATCACAAACACTTGGGTGAGTGAGCGAGATTTAAAGTCAAAACTACTGTCCCGCAATAAATAACTTTAGTGACCCACCTACCCACTCATATGTTTGTGACCAAGAAATTGGATCACAAACAATTGGGTGGGTGGGCGGGAACTAAAATCAAATCTACTGTCCCGCAATCAATAAACTTAGTAATCCACCACCCACCCAAGTGTTTGTGAGCAAAAAATTAGATCACAAACACTTGGGTGGGTGGGCGGAAACTAAAATCAAAACTACTGTCCCGCAATCAATGAATTTAATGATACACCCACCCACCCAAGTATTTGTGAGCAAGCAATTGGATCACAAACACTTGGGTGGGTGAGCGGGAACTAAAGTCAAAACTACTGTCTCAGAACCAATGAACTTAATGCCCCACCCGCCCACCCAAGTATTTGTAAGCAACAAATTAGATCACAAACACTTGGGTGGGTGGGCGGAAACTAAAGTTAAAACTATTGTCCTAGAATCAATGGACTTAGTGATCCACCCACTCACCCAAGTGTTTGTGATCAAGAAATTAGATCACAAACACTTGAGCGGGTGGGCGGGAACTAAATTCAAAAATAGTGTCCCAGAATCAATGAACTTAGTGCCCCACCCACTCAAGTGTTTGTTATCAAGAAATTGGATCACAAACACTTGGGCAAGTGGTCGGAAACTAAATTCAAAACTACTGTCCCAGAATTAATGAACTTAGTATAAAGTGACATATCATAATAAGTGACAACAGTCAAAAATGACAATAAAAAAGAACAAAAAATTAAATGAAATGTTAAAAAACAGTTAAAAGTGACAAGTAACCTAACCTAACAAAAAGTGACACAGCAACTACTTAAAAATAGCATTAGTAAAAAACATGAGATCATTGAGCAATGTCAATAATTCACATCTCACAAAACAATGTCACAAATTATAAAAAAGTGATTTATGCCAAAAAATAACATTTAAAGAAATGCTCACTTAACCTCAAAAAGTAGAATTTTTACACTAGTCAAATGTAAAAATGTAAAATCCAATGTTACAATAGTAAAAAGTGACAACTACCAAAAAGTGACGTAAACAAATAATGTAAAAGTTATACCGCCTAATCTCAAAAAGTAGTATGTCAACATAATTGGAAAAAAACCTAACCTAACCTAACAAAAAATGACAGCAATCAAAAGTAGCAAATGACATCTGTCAAAAACGATATTCTTGAGTAACTTCTGTCAAAAATTAACGCTCGTAATTTTTATTTATAATTGCTTCCGGTTTTTAGTTGAAAACATCCGGTTTGTTAATTATACTTCTATAAAGTTGGGTATCGCTAAACGTATTTGGTCCACAATACACCTGATTTGCGTACCAACATATATATATATATAGTTAAATAAATAATTTTGATTTAAAGTTTCTGAAAAGCGCAATTCTTAATATTTTTTGATCAATTCTTTCCTGCATTTAGTTATCATGTTGGGCAACCTTAGTACTAAAGTAAAATGTGCTATATTGATTAAAATTATTTTTCAAAAATTATCAAAATTTATTTTTAGTTAATTTTTATTTAACTCTTAATATTGTACAAAATAAAAAAAATTAATAACTTTGAAACCATACATTGGATTTTGATGAAATTTGGCAACAATGCACTCCAACAATAGCAGTACCAAGTGAAAAAAATTGATCAAGATTTACACAACTTTTGTAACTAGAGAAATTGAAATCAGAAAAAGTTAAATAACTTTTTAACCATACATCGGATTATTATTAAATTTGGCAACAATGCACTCTAATAACAGCAGTACCAACTGTAAAAAATTGATTAATAATTATACGGCCAGTTCAACATAACCTCAAAATTAATCGCCACGCAGCATTTTTAATTAGAAAAATTGACAATAGAAAAAATTGAATAACCTCAAAACCATACATTGGATTTTGATAAAATTTGGCAACAATGCACTCCAATAACAGCAGTACCAACTGTAAAAAATTGATTAAAAATTACACGGTCAATTTTACATAACCTCAAAATTAATCGTTACACAGCATTTTTAATTAGATAAATTGACATTAGAAAAAAATGATTAACCTTAAAACCATACATTGAATTTTAACGAAATTTGGCAACAATGCACTTTTATATTAGTAGTAACAACTGTAAAAAATAGATCAAAATTTATAGGGTCAATTTTGCATAACCTCAAAAGTCAATTAAATATATTAAAAATAGAAAAAGTTGAATAACTTTAAAACAATGCATTGATATTTAATGAAATTTGGCAACAATGTACTCCAATAGCAGTAGTACCAATGGTAAAAAAATTATTACATAACCTCAAATTAATCATTTGTAATTACACAAATTGAGCTAAATATATTTTTCCTACATATTGTCTTCACTTGTCAACACCGGAAACAGGCGACTTCCTGGAGATTGAGTCAACAGGTGAAATAGCAGCTCCCCCAACCCTTATAGCCATCCATCTTCCTCCTGCGGGATTTCAGATTTATCGCAAGTCTCTACGGCACACTTATAAAGGACTCAATAATACGAACTCAACTTTGGTACAATTTATCCTTCAAAGCCAACTCGATTGATGATTTATTTAAATTCCATTTTACTACAATAACAGGAAAAAGGTTGAGATTTAAATTATAACAGAATTTTTACAAATAACCGAGTTACATGCAATAATTCATGTCCATTAAACGGAGATGTTTGTTGCGTAGATAAAACGGGTTCAGATTGTATCTTGGGGCATCCGTCATGCGTGTTTACATACTGGGGCTTTATTTACCAGAGATAGACATGAATCAAGTTTATAGCGTTTTGTAAACAGGGTTGGTGGGGTGGTGGGGGAGGCGTAGTTGCATCCTCTGTTGCTCAAAATAAAACTAGCGCGGGACACGTTATCTGCGCATTAAATATGAAAAATTCGCCGATAAATCACAGAGCGCTGTGTTCAATATACAGCGGGGGGTCATAAAGTGGGGAAGGGGGTCAAGACAGGAACAAAACAGTCGAGCTTCGGGTGTAATAAAACGTGAATGTATCGGGTCAAATTGAAACACACAAAAGGAAGCGCGGTGTAATCGAACGGTCCGTGGGGTTGGGGTTAGGGGTGGATAAATCTCCGCAGGGTCTAGTCAAATATTTAAACTGCCGGCGTCGCTTAAATATGTACATTGTTGGTTTGTATGATTACAAATAAAAAGTATTGAAACTCATTAGACTAGAAAAAATTAAATCACGCGACATTTATCAGCGATCGCTTTTTCTGGGAATTGTAGAATTGGAGCCACTCAATATAATTGGGCGCAATTTCCCGCGTAATTTCCCAGGTAACGCGACATAACCTGTGAACTGTTATTTTTTCTTTTTTTCTATTTTTCTACGAAACTGTTTTCCACGGTTCGCTGCGATTCTCGGGGGCGGCCCGGAAACGGGAAAGTTAGCAGGAAATGAAGCGAGCGACGTGTGCGGCGGACGTGACGTCATGCGGAAAATCACCGGGCGAATATGTGAACTCCCCCCTCTTTTCTCTCCCCCCCCCCTCCCTCCGCACCTTCTTCTCTTTTCATCCCTTAACTTCACGTGTGTTGCAACTCGGAAAAACTTTCAAGCCGACTTGAAAAGTTAATATTAAATTAAATTTGTTGGTTCGTAGTGGGTGTTGGTTTGAGATTCCACTTGTATTGGATTTGTCACTTGACTAAATTATTGTAATTTTTTTAATATTTTTTATTTCATCTGTCATTAACTTTTAAGATTATGTAAAATTAAACGTATAAATTTTAATCTATTTTTTACGATTGGTACTACTGCTGTGGCAGTACATTGTTGCCAAATTTCATAAAAATCCAATGTATGGTTTTGAACTTATTCAACTTTTTCTATTTTCAATTTATTTAAATATAAATGCTGTGTGACGTTTATTTTTAAGGTTATGTAAAATTGACCTTATAAATTTCGATCTACTTTTTACAGTTGGTACTACTAATATTAGAGTGCATTGTTGCCAAATTTCATTTAATTCCAATGATTGGTTTTAAAGTTATTCAATTTTTTTATTCAGTAAAATATTTAAAATTAAATAAAAAAACAATTTTTTAAAAATAATTTTAATCAATATAGCATATTTTACTTCAATACCAAGATTGCCCAACATGTTAGCTACATGCAGAAAAAAATTGATCAAGAAATTTTGAAAACTGCGCTTTTCAGAAACCTAAAGCCAAAATTATTTATATATATATATATATATATATATATATATATATATATATATATATATATATACATAGGTAGGTAAAACAGGTTTTAATAGAACCAATTTTTTAGCGCTTTATGGCAGTTTATGTTTCCACACTAACCAAAAACTGTTATGAGATATACCAAGTTAAAAATTAATTGAAATTTAATATTAAAGCTAATGAGTTCAAGAAGAAGCTTATTATTTAAAATGATGTACCTTCCTAACGGTTTATTGGATTTTGGTGCAATTTGGTACCAATATGCTCTATTATCATTAGCACCAATTGCATAAATTGAATATATATAGTGACAAGCTCAATTTTGTATAACCTAAATTTGATCGATTGCTGAGAGTCTGGAATTATCACTTTAATTGTCTGATCTTCAAAGCCAGATATTTGCGGAAAAATTTCTTACAGACATTTTAGATTTAGATGATAAGCACACATTTTCAACTTTTTGGCCGGATTTATAATTTTGAACGCCAAATTCTTTATTTTAGAAGCCAAATTTACATCATAAACACAATTTTTCAACTTTTTGGTTGGATTTCTTACTAAAAGGCCGGATTTATTACTTTATAATGCAAACTATTCATTTTCGAGGTCGGAATTATATTACGACATCAAAATTTTTCACTATTTGGCCGGATTTATAGAGTTTACGGCAAGATTTTCCACAAAAAAGTCGGATTTATTACTTTAAATAGCCAATTCTTCATTTAAGCACTTTTTTTACATTTCAGCCGGATTTCTTAAATTTTCGGCCGGATTTCTTACTAAAAAGCCGGATTTATTACTTTAAATTGCGAATTCTATGTATTCAAGGCCGAATTTATATTATATCATCAAGATATTTAATTTTTAAGCGGATTCAAAGTATTTGCGGCCGGAATTCTTACTAAAAAGCCGGATTTATTACTTTAAATAACAAATTCTTAACTTTAGAAGCCGGAATTACATCTTAATCAAATTTTTTCCACTTTTTAATAATTTTTTTATATTTCTTATTGACGGGCCAAATTTATTACTTCAAACTATTCATTTTAAAATGCAAATTTACAACAATTTTTTGCACTTTTTGGCCGGATTTCTTAAAGCTCTCAAAAAACCTTCGAAGAAACTTCACTAAACGTCAATAATGTCATTAAACGTTCGTAAATTTTCAAAAAAAATTACAAAAATTCAAAATTATTTCTGAACTATAGGCCATGTCATAAATCATTCTAAAACTGTCAAAAATGTTCCCGAACTGTCAATTATGCCATAAAACGTTCTTAAACTGTATATATATATATATATATATATATAATTTTTTCCAACTTTTTATCAAACTATGTCTAATTCAAAAATCAAATTTTTAGCTTTAAATCTAAATGATGCTGTACAACCTTTTATGTATACATAAAGCATATATATATACATATATGAATAATGAAGAAAACAATAATTTATTGCATCAAGAAATCAATCCATCAAAAAAGTGCCATTTTTAGCTTTAAATTTAAATGGTGCTGTAAGACCCTTTATGTATACATAAAGTATATATATATATATATATATATATATATATATATATATATATATATATATAATTTATATCAAATTATATCTAATTCAGAAAACAATCATTTATTGTATCTAGAAATCAATCCATCAAAAATTGCGCAATTTTTAACTTTTAATCTAAATGGTGCTTTAAGTTTCTTTATGTATACATAAAGTATATAATTATATAATTTTTTTCCGAATTTTTAACAAATTATGTCTAATTCAAAAAGCAATAATTTATTCTATCTTAAAATCAATTCATGAAAAATTGTGTCATTTTTAGCTTTAAATGTAAATGGTGCAGTAAGTCCCTATATGTATACATAAAGTATATAAATATAATTTTTTTCCAAATTTGTATCAAATTATGTCTAATTCAGAGAACAATAATTTATTGTATCTAAAAATCAATTCATCAAAAATTGCGCCATTTTTTAGCTTTTAATCTAAATGGTGCTATAAGTCCTGTTATGTATACATAGAATATATATATATATATATAAATATATAGCTTTAAATCAAAATGATGCTGCAAGTCCTTTTATGTATAAATAAAGTATATATATATATATATATATATATGTAAATATAATTTTTTTCCAAATTTTTAACAAATTATGTCTAATTCAAAAAGCAATAATTTATTTTATCTAGAAACCAATCCATCAAAAATTGCGCCATTTTTAGCATTAAATCTAAATGGTGCTGTAAGTCCCTTTATGTATACATATATGTATATATAATTTTTTTCAAATTTTTTTATCAAATTATATCTAATTCAGAAAGCAATAATTTATTGTATATATTAAATGGTGCTATAAGTCCCTTTATGTACACATAAAGTATATATATATAGATAATTTTTTTTCCGAATTTTTAACAAATAAGGTGTAATTCAAAAAACAATAATTTATTGTATCTAGAAATAATCAATCCATCAAAAATTGCGCAATTTTCAGCTTCGTCCCTAAATGGTGCTGTAAGTCCCTTTATGTATACATAAAGTATATATATATATATATATTTATATATATATATATATATATATATATATATATAATTTTTTTCTGATTTCTATCAAACTATATCTAATTCAAAAAGCAATAATTTATTGTATCTAAAAATCAATCCATCAAAAATTACGCCATTTTTAGCTTTAAATCTAAATGGTGCTGTAAGTCCCTTTCTGTATACATAAAGTATATATATATATATATATATATTTTCTAAATTTTTAGGAAATTATGTCTAATTCAGAAAGCAATAATTTATTGTATTGTATCTGAAAAACAATTCGTCAAAATGTGCGCTATTTGCAGCATTGACAGCTTCATCCCTAAATGGTGCTGTAAGTCCCTTTATGTATACATAAAGTATATATATATATATATAATTTTTTTCTGATTTTTATCAATTATGTCTAATTCAAAAAGCAATAATTTATTGTATCTAAAAATCAATCCATCAAAAATTACGCCATTTTTAGCTTTAAATCTAAATGGTGCTGTAAGTCACTTTCTGTATACATAAAGTATATATATATATAATTTTTTTCTAATTTTTAGGAAATTATGTCTAATTCAGAAAGCAATAATTTATTGTATTGTATCTGAAAAACAATCTGTCAAAATGTGCGCTATTTGCAGCATTAAATTAAAATGGTGCTGTAAGTCCCTTCAGGTGTACACAAAGTATATAAATATACATATATATATATTGTATCTAGAAATCAATCCATCAAAAATTGCGCCATTTTTAGCTTTAAATCTAAATGGTGCTGTAAGTACCTTTATGTATACATAAAGTATATATATATAATTTTTTTTTTAAATTTTTATCAAATTATGTTTAAATCAAAAAGCAATAATTTATTGTATCTAAAAATCAATTCATCAAAAATTGAGCCATTTTTAGCTTTAAATCAAAATGGTGCTGTAAGTCCCTTTATGTATACATAAAGTATATACGAATATAATTTTTTTCCGATTTTTTATCACATTATGTATAATTCAGAAAGCAATAATTTATTGTAAAAGTATATATGTATGTATATATAATTTTTTTCCAAATTTTTATCAAATTATATCTAATTCAGAAAGCAATAATTTATTGTATCTAGAAACCAATCCATCAAAAATTGCGCCATTTTTAGCTTTAAATCTAAGTGGTGCTGTAAGACCCTTTATGTATACATAAAGTATATATATATATATATAATTTTTTTCCGAATTTTTAACAAATTATGTGTAATTCAGAAAACAAATATTTATTTTATCTAGAAATCAATCCATCAAAATTTGCGCCAATTTTAGCTTTAAATTTAAATGGTGCTGTAAGTCCCTTTCTGTATACATAAAGTATATATATATATTATTTTTTTTCCAAATTTTTAGGAAATTATGTCTAATTCAGAAAGCAATAATTTATTGTATTGTATCTGAAAAACAATCTGTCAAAATGTGCGCTATTTGCAGCATTAAATTAAAATGGTGCTGTAAGTCCCTTTATGTATACATAAAGTATATATATCATTTTGTTCCGATTTTTTATCAAATTATGTATACTTAAAGTATATTTATATATGTATATATGTATAATTTTTTCCAAACTTTTATCAAATTATGTCTAATTCAGAAAACAATAATTTTTTGTATCTAGAAATCAATCCATCAAAAATAGCGCCAATTTCAACTTTAAATCTAAATGGTGCTGTAAGTCCTTTTATGTATACATAAAGTATATAAATATATATAATTTTTTTCCGAATTTTAAGGAAATTATGTCTAACTCAGAAAACAAAAAATGGTGCTGTAAGTCCCTTTATGTATACATAAAGTATATATATATATATAATTTTTTCTAAATTTTACTGGTTAATGTGTCCACGCCTCCTCTGATATAAAGATTTCTGGATCACCAACACTTGGGCGGGTGAGTGGGCACTCCATTCCCAACTACCGGCTGGTAATCATAAGCAAACCAAATTTGGTAAAAAAATATTAAAAAATACGCCCACAATTTTTAAACAAAATTAATATTTTTAAATATATATATATATACATAGATAGGCAAAACCTGCTTAATGCAAACCAATAATTTTAGCAACATTTATGATAAACCGAATCATAATAATATATCGAGTGAGGTATCAAATGAAAGTTTATATCAATTGCAATAAAGTAATTCAATAATCCATTATTTTACCAAATTAATTCGCACAATTAAACGGATTGAAAGTTAAAGTGCACTTATTTGAAACGAACTTTATTTTAACTTAATCCCGTCGCTTCGAGAAAATCTGATAAAATGTCTTTGTGTCCGTGCTCTTTCTCGACACTTTTGTTAGAAAATTTAATACTGAAAGAAAAACCTTTTTGCCTCCACCTCCATCACACAAGAATAAAGTCGGGTTCAAACTGTCGTTGATTGCTTCTCCCTTGCAAGCACTCCCTTAATCAAAACTAACGGGTAATTTTAACTTTTAAGTTTTCGATGAGTGGGGATGCGACAGCCGCACAAACCGCAAACAAATCGAAATCACTCCTGCTGAGATGCGATAAGAAATAATTCGTGGCAATTTCTCATATTTACCCAATAATATTTACAATTAGAATTTTAAATTATTATTGGTGGAGAAGCACAACAGCGAAGAGGCTTTCGTTGTTACAACCCCTTAATGGAAAACGAGCGACGTGCCGTGCTGGAATCGTGCCGCGGAGGAAACCGCCAGATTCGAGATTAGACACGGACCGACGATATCCCGAGACAAGACAAATCGTCGCTTCCGGTTTAAAACACATTGATTGTTTTTTGCGCAACAATGCGTCAGTCATTTAAATGCATTCAGTTCCGATCGTTAAACATTTACAATTTGCCAAAATAAATCAATAAGTTATTGACAACTAACATCAGCAGAGGTGAGAATGATCCAATTTCTGGATAACTAACACTCGGGCGGGTAGGCGTCAAACACGAATAAACTAAACATAACTTACCGCAGACTTCAAATAAAATGTGAAACTCACCTGAAACAAAAAAAATTACATAATTACAAACCTCATTTCATAGCTTAGTTTGTCAATTTAAATAAATGGTTTATCAATTTAACAGTAGTTGTCAAGTGTTTGCGATCAAACACTTGGGTGGGTGGGCGGGGAGCACTAATAAATGCTGTATGGAATTTAGTGCAATTTATGCAGTTGGTAGAAGTGATATTGAAGTAAACTTTAGGTAAATTGTACTAAAATCCAATGTATAGTTTACGAGTTATGAATTTATTAAACAGCTAAAGCTTGTCACAAACGAGTTGATTGATGTCATATAAATTGAGGTTATGTCAAATTGATCGTATAGAATTTAATGCAATTCATGCAGTTGGTAGAAGTGATATTGAAATAAACTTTAGGTAAATTGAATCAAAATCCAATGTATAATTTGCGAGTTATGAATTTATTAAACAACTGGAGCTTATCATAAACGAGTTAATTGATGTCATATAAATTGAGGTTATGTTAAATTGATCGTATGGAATTTAATGCAATTTATGCAGTTGGTAGAAGTGATATTGAAGTAAACTTTAAGTAAATTGTATCAAATTCCAATGTATAGTTTGGAAGTTATAAATTTATTAAACAGCTAAAGCTTGTCACAAACGAGTTGATTGATGTCATATAAATTGAGTTTATGCCAAATTGATCGTATGGAATTTGATGCAATTTATGCAGTTGGTAGAAGTAATATTGAAGTAAACTTTAAGTAAATTGTATCAAATTCCAATGTATAGTTTGGAAGTTATAAATTTATTAAACAGCTAAAGCTTGTCACAAACGAGTTGATTGATGTCATATAAATTGAGTTTATGCCAAATTGATCGTATGGAATTTGATGCAATTTATGCAGTTGGTAGAAGTAATATTGAAGTAAACTTTAAGTAAATTGTATCAAATTCCAATGTATAGTTTGCAAGTTATGAATTTATTAATAAACTGCAGCAAATCACAAACGAGTTGATTGATGTCATATAAATTGAGGTTATGTCAAACTGAACGTATGGAATTTAATGCAATTTATGCAGTTGGTAGAAGTAATAATGAAGTAAACTTTAGGTAAATTGTATCAAATTCCAATGTATAGTTTGCAAAATATGAATTAACTATTCAAATTGCTCTACTTAAGAAAATTCAAAAATCATCACTTTTCTTTAGTTAGAAACAAAACTAACTATTCAAATTGGTCCTAATTTTGGATTCTAATGTCAACTAGTTTTAGAAAACAAATTCCAGAAAATAGTTTATTAAAATTGATAATTAACAAAATAACGACCAATTAACAGATTTAAGAAAATTTAAAAATCATCACTTTTCTTTAGTTAAAATCAAAACTAACTATTCAAATTGCTCCTAATTTTGGATTCTAATGTCAACTGGTTTTAGAAAACAAATTCCAAAAAAACGTCCATTAAAATCAATAATTAACAAAATGACGCCTAATTAACTGATTTAGGTACATTTAAAAATCATCACTTTTCTTTAGTTAGAAACAAAACTAACCATTCAAATTGCTCCTAATTTTGGATTCTAATTTCAACTGGTTTTAAAAAACAAATTCTAAAAAGGCGTCCATTAAAATTGATAATTAACAAAATAGCGGCTAATTAACTGATTAAAGTGAATTTAAAAATTATCACTTTTCTTTAGTTAAATTCAAAACTAACCGTTCAAATTGCTCCTAATTTTGGATTCTAATATTAACTGGTTTTAGAAAACAAATTAATAGGCACAATTTAAAAGAATCTCAAACTAATTGATCTAACCTAAGCTAACCTAAACCAATCAATAGTCTTAAGAGACAACTTAAAAGTACATAACTCAAAAACTATTCATTGCAAATTGATGCCATTTGGTACCAATATACCTTAGTAACATAAGTACCAAATGTATAAAAATCAGAAAAATTGATATGTTCAATTTAAGAGAACTTCAAAGTAATTGATCTGACCTAAACCAATCAATAATCTTAAGAGACAACTTAAAAGTGCATAACTCAAAAACTAATCATTGGAAATTGATGCAATTTGACAATAATAAACCTCATCAACATAGGTACCAACTGTGTAAAAATAAACAAAATCAATACGCTCAATTTGGTATAATCTCAAACTAATTGATCCGACCTAAACCAATCAATAGTCTTAAAAGACAATTTAAAAGTGCATAACTCAAAAACTATTCATTGGAAATTGATGCAATTTGAACCACAATAAACCTCACCAACATAGGTACCAACTGTGTAAAAATAAACAAAATCGATACGCTCAATTTGGTATAATCTCTAACTAATTGATCCGACCTAAACCAATCAATAATCTTAAGAGAAAACATAAAAATGCGTAACTCAAAAACTATTCATTGGAAACTGATGCAATTTAGTACCAATAGACCTTAGTAACGTAGGTACCAATTGTATAAAAATAAATAAAATTGATACGCTCAATTTAAAAAAACCTCAAATTATTTGATCAGACCTAAACCAATCAATAGTCTTAAAAGACAACTTAAAAGTGCATAACTCAAAAACTATTCATTGGAAATTGATGCAATTTGACAACAATAGACCTCGCCAACATAAGTACCAACTGTGTAAAAATAAACAAAATCGATACGCTCAATTTGATATAAAATGCATGTTTCTGACTTAAATATTGTAAACTTGTAATGTTAATGATTTATTGATAATTTAGTTTAGTTGCAAACCATATTTAGCTAAGTAACAAACCTCAAAACTACAAATTAATCTGAATTAAGCAACGCAATAACATTTTAAGTGCAACAAATAAATTTCTAAACCAATTTTAAACAAAATTTCAATTTAGTCAAGTTGCAAACCATATTTAGCCAAGCTGCAAACCACAAAATAATTTCTATTTATGAGCAAAACCAAAAATTATAAGATACATATATTTTAACGCCGTTTTTAACAAATTGTGATGAGTTTAGCCAAGTTTCAAACCAAATTTAGCCAAGTTGCAAACCAACAAATTGCAAATTTAACCAAAAAATGAATGTTGATAAGTTATAAATTGTTAATTTGCAATATTAAACATTTAGTTTTGTTGCAAACCATCATTAGACAAGTCGCAAACCTCAAAACTACAATTTAATCTCGATTGAGCAACTCGCTGACATGTTGGAGGCAATAAAGCTACTTTTAAACAAACTTGCATTTCTATTTGCTATTTATGCAGCATTTATTAGTGTTCCCCGCCCACCCGCCCAAGTGTTTGTAAACTATTCATTTGCCAACAAACACTTGGGTGGGTGGGCGGGAACTAAATTTGAAAGTAGTCGGCATGCAGCATTTATTAGTAATCCCCGCCCACCCGCCCAAGTGTTTGTGAGCTATTCTTCTGACAACAAACACTTGGGTGGGTGAGTGGGAACTAATTTAAAAACTAGTCAGCATGCAGCATTTATTAGTGCTCCCCGCCCATCAAAAGAATAGTTCAGAAACACTTGAGCGGGTGAGCGGGGAACACGAATAAATGCTGCATGCCAAATAGTTTCAAACTTAGTTCCCGCCCACCCACCCAAGCGTTTCTTGTCAAAGGAATAGCTCACAAACACTTGGGCGGGTAATTTATGCAATATCGACGTCAACTATCATCTCCCCAAGTATCAAAGATAAAGTATCATCTGAAACGTCAAAAAATTATCTGTCAAAGTGTCAGCTGCCTTCACAATTATCAATGTGGGAACATTAATAATGTTTCAATTTTATAATTTAGAATATTATCGACATTTACTGAACATGATGAAGAACATTATTGATTATTTTGTTATATTTTTAACAAATCTATTTACTCTAGTTTGCAATATTTCGTAAATCTAAGCTAAGCATGTACTTTAGCCATACATGCCCTGTAAAAGGTCAATGAACTTTGCAACAAACAATTTCATATTATTATAGTTAATACAAATAAAACCCCTGAATTAGTTAATAAATGATAAAAGTAGATCAAAATGAGTATAATACTGCAAGAACAAGTCATAATTGTTGCTTATATAAACCTAACCAAGATTACATAAAATTGTGCAATAATGACTCATCTATAATCAAGCTTACAATGAAATATTTATTATTATTAATCAATTTACTAAACAAAACACGTTGATTCCTGTTACCTTAGTAATCTGCTTGTCTCCTGCTATGTTGTTATGGTATCCTGATGTAATCAACACGCCCACACAATTATAAACTTGTTTTCACTCCCCGACACAAAATGGCTGCCCGTGCACGGCCCGTAACTAACACAACTATGGCCGCCTTGCTGGGAGTGAAGTGGTCGTGACTTCGGTCTCCCACTTACTATGCGTCGTGTCGACTCGCGCAGAGTCGGCTCAGCTGTGTACATATGTACTGAAGTCGTATGCGTTGCGGATAAAATCATTGAATATGTTTTACAAAAAAGTTGCTAATTATGTCTCCAAAGTACTTCTAGTGTATATTCTCTCAAGTATTGAATAATAATTCAAAAAATGTTCTCAAGTTGTTAGTCATGTTCCTAAGATGTTGATAATGTTTCCAATTAGTCGGTATTTTGGCAAAAAGATCTCAATCTATCAAATAAGTTGTTCTCAATATTCTTAATGATTTCAATGCTCTCAATTTTCCTAATGTTCTTAATGTTCTCAATGTTCTCAATGTTCTCAATGTTCTCAATGTTCTCAATGTTCTCAATGTTCTCAATGTTCTCAATGTTCTCAATGTTCTCAATGTTCTCAATGTTCTCAATGTTCTCAATGTTCTCAATGTTCTCAATGTTCTCAATGTTCTCAATGTTCTCAATGTTCTTAATATCCTTAATGTTTTCAATATTCAAAATGTTCTTAATGTTCTCAATACTTCCAATGTTCTTAGCGTTCTCAATGTTCTTATTGTTTATAATGTTCCTAATGTTTCCAATGTTCTTAATAATTACATTGTTCTTAATGTTCTTAACATTCTCAACCATCTTGATGGTTTTACAATTCAAAATTCAGAATGTTCTTAATGTTTTCAATATTTTCCATGTTCTCAATGTTCTTAGTATACTTAATATTTGTCAATGTTTTTAATGTTTTTAATGTTCTTAATGTTCTTAATGTTCTTAATGTTCTTAATGTTCTTAATGTTCTTAATGTTCTTAATGTTCTTAATGTTCTTAATGTTCTTAATGTTTTTAATGTTCTCAATGTTCTCAATGTTCTCAATGTTCTTAATGTTCCTAATGTTCCTAATGTTCTTAATGTTCTTAATGTTCTTAATGTTTTTAATGTTCTAAATGCTTTTTTCAATGTTTTTGATTTTAAATATTTTGACAAAGTTTAATGAACATTACAAGTTTGACAAATGACAACAAATTTGTTGTTGTTGTCGTTGTTGTTGTTGTTGTATAGCTTATTTGACAGTTCAAAACCAGAAGTATAATTCATGACTGCAGTTTGTCGTTCGACAGATTACAATAAATTGACATGTCACAAAAATGACAAATTTGGCAATTATCAAAAAAATTTAAACCCAATTATTAAAAAAATTACACATTCGATAATTGTCATAGGCAAAATCTGAGAAACTTGAAAATCGTCAAAAATTACAAAATTGGATTTTGTCAAAAATTGACAAAATTAACAAATAAAAACAAATATCTTTCAAAAATTGACAAAAGTAAACAAATGACAAATTTTATAAATATAAAAAAATGACACAATTGTCAAAAAATAACAATTAAAAAATTAAAAAAATACAAATTTGACAAAAGTAAATTGACTAATTTAAAAATTGTCAAAAAATGACAAAATCGACAATTGTCAAAAAAATAACAAAATTTGCCAATTGTCAAAAAAATACAAATTTGAGAATTGTCAAGAAATAACAAATATGGCAAATCAAAAAAATGATTAAATTGACAACCGTTAAAAAATAACAAAGTTGACAGATTCCAAAGACTACTGAGGTGTTCACAACTTTCTAACTTAATTATTTATCAGAGTTTGCAACTCTAAACTTTAATATTCTAATGTCAAATTTGAAAAAAAAAAAATTTAATGAACTAATTAAAAATAACAAATACAAAATTGACAAATTAAAAAAAAAAATAAAAATTGAAAAATTTAAAAAAAAAATTTAAAAAAAAAAAAAAAATTTAAAAAAAAATTTAAATTTAAAAAAATCAATAAAAAAAAATAAAATTTATGTCAAATATAAATTTTGACAAATAAAAAAGCGTTAAATTTAATTTATTTTTTATATAAAAAAATGTCAAAAATTGACAAATTTTACGCTCAAACATTTGACAAATAAAAAAAAAAACCATTTTAAAAAATATTAGAAAAAATAATTTTAAATACAACTTAGTGACAAAAAAAAGTTTAAATTTTACAAACAAAAAAAAATTAAAAAATACGATTTTCAAATATTTAAATAAATAAAAAAAAATCAAATATAAAAAAATTAAAAAACAAAAAAAAATTAAAAATTAAAAATTAAAAAATTAAAAAAATTAAAAATTAAAAAATTGGAAAATTAAAAAATTAAAAAATTAAAAAAAAAAAATTAAAAATTAAAAAAATTAAAAATTGAAAAATTTTAAAAAAAAATTAAAAAAAAAAAAAATTTAAAAAAAAATTTAAATTTAAAAAAATCAATAAAAAAAATAAAATTATGTCAAATATAAATTTTGACAAATAAAAAAACGTTAAATTTAATTTATTTTTTATATAAAAAAATATCAAAAATTGACAAATTTTACGCTCAAACATTTGACAAATAAAAAAAAATCAATTTAAAAAATATTAGAAAAAACAATTTTAAATACAACTAAGTGACAAAAAAAAGTTTAAATTTTACAAACAAAAAAAAATAAAAAATACGATTTTCAAATATTTAAATAAATAAAAAAAAATCAAATATAAAAAAATTAAAAAACTAAAAAAATTAAAAAACTAAAAAAAAATAAAAATTAAAAAATTAAAAAATTAAAAAAATTAAAAAATTAAAAAATTAAAAAATTAAAAAAATGGAAAATTAAAAAACTAAAAAAATTAAAAATAATTAATTATAAAAAAATGTTATTTAATTAATTTAAAAAATAACAAATTAATATAGTAATTAAAATGACAAAAAAATAAATAAAAAATCTAACTTTCAGAGATTCAAATGTCAAATTTTATACAAGTATCAAATTTAAAATAAAAACGTCAAAGTTGACGTTTAAACATTTGACAAATAAAAAGTCAAGTTTAATAAATTAAAAAATATTAAATTAAAAAATAAAAAACTTAAATTAAAAAAATGACAAACAAAAAAATAAAAAAAAAATTTATGTCAAAATTGACAAATAAAAAATTGTCAAATTTAACAAATTAAATAAATTTATAAAAATTTGACAATAAAAAATAAAATTTGACAAATTAAAAAAATATTAAATAAACAAAAGAAAAATTTAAAAAACAAAATTTAAAAAAAAAAATTAAAACTTATGTTTATTTTTTATTAAATTTAAAAAATAACAAATAAAAATTAAAATTTGATAAATTAAAAAAATTAAAATTAAAAAATTATTAGATAATCAAATAAAAAATTTAAAAAAATTAAAAAATAAAATATTAAAAAATTAAGAAACTTAAATATTTAAGTCAAATTTGACAAATAAAAAAAAGTCAAATTTTCCAAAATAAAAAAAGTAAATATGAAAAAAAAATAAAAGTTATGAATAATGAATTATAGAATAACAAAAAAAAATCAAATATTTAATTATCAAATTTGAAAATTTTTAATTAAAAACTATAAGTTTATCCAAGTTTCAAACCATATTTAGCCAAGTTGAAAACCAACACATTACAAAATAGTTTCTATTAATGAGCAAAGTAAAATATTATAAATTTCAATCCTGTTTCTAATAAATTGCAAATAGTTTAGCTAAGTTGCAAACCATTAAATCTTATTGTCAATAAAAGAAAATTAATTATTTATTAATAATTTGGTTTTGTCGCAAACTTTAAAACTACAAATAAGTCTTGATTTAGCAACAAAACAACATTTAAAATGCAATAAATAAAAAGCATAATTTACCCAAGTTGCAAACCACCAAATCAAAAAAATTGTCCCAAACAAATAAACGTCGATTGATCAATACTTTGAATGCAATACATAAATTTAAATGCAAATTTTCAACAAATTTGAATAATTTAGTCAAGTCGCAAACCAAATTTAGCCAAGTTGCAAACCACAAAACAGCAAAATTTAACTACAAACTAAATCTACTTAAAATAAATATTGTCAATTGGCAATGTTGATTATTTAATGATAATTTAGTTTAGTTACAAACCATATTTAGCCAAGTTGCAAACTTTAAAACTATAATTTAGTAACAAAATAATATTTCGGTTTGCAATGTATAATTTTCAATGGCGGTTTACAACCTAAACATAATTTAGTCAAGTTTCAAACCAAATTCAGCCAAATTGCAAATGTATATAAAATAATAATAATTTAGTTTTGTGACAAATCATATTTAGCCAAGTCGCAAATCTAAAAACTACAAACTAACCTCGATTGAGCAAGACAATAACATTTTGAATGCAATAAATAAATTTCATTTCAAATAAATTTACTGAATAGTCAAGTTGCAAACCAAGTTTAGCCAAGTCGCAAACCTCAAGAATGCAAATTAACTCTACTGAGCAATACAACAAAATTTTTGATGCAATAAATGAACTTCAATGCTAATTTTAAACAAACTTAAAATTTAGTCAAGTTGCAAACCGAATTTAGTTTAGTTGCAAACCACCACCTAGCAAATTTAGTTATAAAATGCATGTTATTGGCGTAAATACTGTTAATTTGTAATGTTAATAAATAAGTTTATTTGCAAACCACGTTTAGCCAAGTCGCAAACCTCAAAACTACAAAATAATCCGAATTGAGCAACTCAATAACATTTTAAATGCAATAAATAAATTTCTAAACCAATTGTAAGCAAAATTTCAATTTAGTCAAGTTGCAAACAATATTTAGCCAAGCTGCAAACCAACACACTACAAAATAATTTCTATTTATGAGCAAAACCAAAAATTATAAAATACATACATTTCAACGCAGTTTGTAACAAATTTTAAATAGTTTAGCCAAGTTGCAAACCAAATTTAGCCAAGTCGCAAACCACAAAACTGGAAATTATTCTCAATATTGCTTCAACCAATTAGCCAAGTTGCAAATTGTAAATTTAACTAGAAAATGAACGTAATAATTCATTTTAATTAATAAAACAATTTGAACAATTTAAAACAATTAATAATTTGTGCTGGAATGAGATGGTTTGAGGGGGAGAATTCAAATATTTGTAACAATTTATTCTCCCGGTTGAAATAAGCGAGAAGTTTCCGAATTACTCGTGCAGATGCACCTAGGCGGTAAACAAGTCCATAAATCGGACTGATGGGGAAGTGGTGGAGGCGGTGGGGTCGAGTTCACCCCTCACCCCCTTTAAACCACCTAGTAGGGATAGAATAAATCAAATGTAAATACACACAGAGTGGTAATGCATGAAACAATTCTCTCAAGACTAAAACACCCATGCAAATCACTTCACACCGGGTTTATGTGTGTTGAGAGCGGGAGGAAATTGTCGGTTGTACACCCCTACCTTTAAGGGGGTAGCGGTATAAATCCGCTAGATATGTTTAATTACAGTCGGCCGGGCGATTATTAATAGTCGGCCTAATCTTCATTGTGCGGTTGCTATTATTGTACGTGGGTTGGGGTTGGAGTAACTGGCTGCGATATGCACATTTTGTTAATAGGCGCGCTCTCTCTCGGAATTAATATTTGCAAGATGCTCTCATTATATTTTCAAAACTGGGCTCTAATCACGTTTTCCGCATCGGAAGTCACGTCTGAGATATTAATGTTGTCTTGCCCAAATTGGGCGCAAATTAATGAGAAATTAATTTTAAATCTTATATGTCTCAAGACAACAAACAGAAAATAAAAATAAAAGCAACCGGAACCGGAACACGGGATAGAACACGCGACCGGATCCATCGGACACGACATCTGAACATAAAAGGCTTTGAAACCAACCCTTCGCTGCCGGCGTTATTTTAATAAATCTGTCAGCGCGCCGAAATATGTTAAATACATCATATCATGATGCGTGTTTATTTCCACCCTTAATATAAGGGTAGCTGGCAAGGGAAATAACGATACTGCTAATTTAACGAAGCTGAAGGCGGCAGGCAGGCGACACGGTGGCTATGGTATTCATTATTTTGTTTTTGATGCGATACGGAGAGTTGTAATGACATAAGTCCTCCCCTATGATATGCCAAGGGGTTGTAAACAAACCCGAGCAGCTTTATTTCTATAATAAAGTTAAGTGGCGTTTAGTTGGACGGCAGGTTTCGTTTCACTCGAATGAAATTCGGTATTCAATCAATTTGTTTGATTGATAATTTTAATCCTCTATTTGGTTTGCTACTTAAATTAATTGAAATAACATTTTCTATTGCATAAAATTTAATTAAATTATTAGCCAATTGGAATAAATTACACCTTTTTCGTACAGTTTTATGGTAAATTTGGTTTGAAACTTGACTAAAATGTTTAAAATTATCATTAAAATTTATTTATTGCATCCAAAAGTTGTTGTGTTCTTAAATCAAGATTAATTGCAGTTTTGAGGTTTGCGACTTGGCTAAATTTGGTTTGCAACTTGACTAAATTATTCAAATTTGTTAAAAATTTGCATTGAAATGTGTTTTAATATACTCAAATTATTGTTGATTAATAAAGATTAAGTTTGGTGGTTTGCAACTAAACAAAATTCGGTTTGCAACTCGAGTAAATTATAAGTTTAATTAAAATTAACATTGATTCTTTTATTGCATCAAAAATGTTGTTACTACATTGCTCGATAGAGTTAATTTGCAATTTTGAGGTTTGCGACTTGGCTAAATTTCGTTTGAAACCCGACTAAATTATGCACATTGCCTCTAAATTGTTGTTGTGTTGTCCGATCAAAATTTTTTCCAAGTTTAAGGTTTGCGACTTAAAAAAATATGCCAAAACAAAATTAAATTATCAATATATAATTTTGATGGTTTGCAACTTGACTAAATTTAATTCAAAAAGTTGAAATTTGTTTATTTTATAATATTTAACTTTGTAACTTGGCTAAACTAATTGATCGTGATTAAAATTGCATTTTAAATTTATATTTTGCATAAACTTGGTTTGTTCAACATAAATTATGTTAATTTTAAAAGTTTGCGACTCAGATAAATTTGGTTTGTAACTTGACTAAATTATGCACTTTTGTTTAAAAGTAGCTTTATTGCTTCCAAAATGTTAACGTATTGCTCAATCGAGATTAAATTGTAGTTTTGAGGTTTGCGACTCGGCTAATTATGGTTTGCAACAAAACTAAATGTTTAATATTGCAAAATAACAATATATAACTCATCAACATTCATTTTTTGGTTAAATTTGTAATTTGTTGGTTCGCAACTTGGCTAAATTTGGTTTGCAACTTAGCTAAACTATTCACAATTTGTTAAAAGCAGCGTTGAAATGTATATATCTAATAATTTTTGGTTTTGCTCATAAATAGAAATTATTTTGTAGTGTGTTGGTTTGCAGCTTGGCTAAATATGATTTAAACTTGACTAAATTGAACTTTTGTTAAAAATTGGTTTAGAAATTTATTTGTTCTACTTAAAATGTTATTGCGTTGCTCAATTCTAATTTGTAGTTTTGAGGTTTGCGATTTGGCTAAACATGGTTTGCAAATAATCTTAGTTATTAACATTACATATTAACAATATTTAAGTCAATAATGCATGCATTTTATAACTAAATTTGCTAGGTGGTGGTTTGCAACTAAACTAAATTCGATTTGCAACTTGACTAAATTTTAAGTTTCTTTAAAATTAGCATCGAAGTTCATTTATTGCATCAAAAATGTTGTTGCATTGCTCATTAGAGTTAATTTGGAATTTTGAGGTTTGCGACTTGGCTAAACTTGGTTTGCAACTTGACTATTTAGTAAATTTATTTGAAATTATTAATGAAATTTATTTATTGCATTCAAAATGTTATGGTGTTGCTCAATCGAGGTTAATTTGTAGTTTTGGGGTTTGCAACTTGACTAAATATGATTTGTTACAAAACTAAATTATCAACATTGCATTGGTTTGAAACTTGACTAAATTATGTTTAGGTTTACAATTGCCATTGAAAATTATTCATTGCAAACCGAAATATTATTTTGTTACTAAATTATAGTTTTAAAATTTGTAACTTGGCTAAATATGGTTTGTAACAAATCTAAATTATCACTAAATAATCAACAATGCCAATTGACAATATTTATTTTACGTAGATTTAGTTTGTAGTTAAATTTTGCAGTTTTGAGGTTTGCAACTTGGCTAAATTTGGTTTACAACTTGACTAAATTGTAAATTTATTTAAAATTACCAATTAAATTCATTTATTGCATTCAAAATGTTATTTTGTTGCTCAATCAAGATTAATTTGTAGTTTTGAGGTTTGCGACTTGGCTAAATATAGTTAACATCAAAACTAAACTAAACATAATTAACATTGCAAATTGTCAATATTTATTTGATTAACAATAAATTTTTCATTAGGTAGTTTGCAACTTGGCTAAATTGGGTTTGCGACTTTACTAAGTTATTCAAATTTGTTATGTTATGTTATGTTGTTTATTAAATGTAAAAAATTTTGTAAAAAAAATGCATTCAAATTTATTTATTGTATTTTAAATATTGTTTTGTTGATTTTGTTGATACATTTCATTTAATTTGTAGTTTTGAGGTTTGCGACTTGGATAAATATGGTTTGCAACTTGACTAAATTATCAATAGATAGAATAAATTATTTTGCGAATTAATGGTTTGCAACTTGACTAAACTATTCGCAATTTATTAGAAACAAGATTGAAATTTATATATTTTATTTTGCTCATAAATAGAAACTATTTTGTAATGTAATGGTTTGCAACTTGACTAAAAATGGTTTAAAACTTGTCTAAACTGAAATTTATTTTTTTTTGTAATTTTTGATAATTTAAAATTTTATATATTTTTTTTTTATATTTCAAACTTTTTTTATTTGCCCAATTTGACCTTAAAATATTAGAAAAATTAAAAAAAAAATGTCTGTCAAATTTGACTATTTTGTTTTGTAAAATTTGACAGATTTTATTTATGTTTAAACGTCAACATTTTTTTGTTTTTTCAAACATATAAATATTTTAATTTTTTAATATGTAATTCTTTTAAAATAACAAAGAATTTATAAAATAGTTCTTTTATTTCTATTGACGTTTAAACGTCATTTGACAAATAAAAAAAAATTAAATTTCTAATTTTTTTTTATTTGTTAAGTTTGTCAAACTTTGATATTTTTATGTCAATTTTCTTTATATAAAATTTGACATTTGAAAATTGTATTTTTTTTTTTTTTTTTAATTTATTTGTTATCTTAATTTTTTAATTTTTATATGTCATTTTAATAACTTTTCATTTGTCATTTTTCAAATAATTTATTATATATTTTGACATTTTTTAATAAATATTTAAGTTTTATAATTTTTTAATTTGTCATTTTTTAATTTTTTATTTGCTTATCCAATAGTTTTTTAACTTGAATTTTTTTAATTTTCCAAATTTCACTTTTAATATGTCAAATTTGACATTTTTTATTGTCAAATTTGACATAAATATTGAAATTTTTTAATTTGTCATTTTTAATTTTATTGTCATTTTTTATTTGCTTATGTAATAGTTTTTTAATTTGTCAAATTTCATTTTTTTGTCAAATTTTTATAAATTTTTTTATTTGTCAAGTTTGATTTATTTTTGTCATTTTTTAAATTTTTCATTAAATTTTTTTAATTTGTCAAATTTCACTTTTTTTGTCATATGTTTAAACGTCAAACTTGACAAATAAAAAAAATTGTTTAAATTTCTATTTTTTTTACATTTTTTATGTCAATTTTCTTTGTATAAAATTTAACATTTGAAAATTCTATTTTTTTTTTTTTTTATTATTTATCTTAATTTTTTTTTGCAATTTTTTAATTTTTGTCATTTTAATAACTTTTTATTTGTCATTTTTCAAATAATTTAAATTTGACATTTTTTTTATTTGTCAAATTTCATTTTTTTTTGTCAAATTTTTATAAATTTTTTAATTTGTCATTTTTTAAATTTTTCATTTAATTTTTTTAATTTGTCAAATTTAACTTGACAAATAGAAAAATTTTCTAATTTATTTTTGTAATTTGTTAAGTTTGTCATATTTGACATTTTTTGTCAATTTTCATTGTAAAAAATTTGACAATTGAAAATTTAATTTTTTTAATTTTTTTTAAGTTTATCTTAATTTTTCAATTTTTATATATTTTAACTCATTTGTCTTTTTCAAATTAAATAAAAAAATAATTAAAATTTGACATTTTTTTATTTGTCAAATTTGACATACTAAATATTTAAGTTTTTAATTTTTAAAATTTTTACTTTTTCAATTTTTTTTTTTAATTTTAAATTTTAATTTTTTTTTAATGTATTAATCTTTTAATTTTTAATTTTTTAATTTTTTAATTTTTTAATTTTACATTTGATTATTAATTTCTTTTAATATGTCAAATTTGATATTTAAATATTTAGCAAATGTCATTCTTTTGTTAAATTTAAAATTTATTTGTTAAGTTTGAATTTTTTTTGTCAGAATTTAACAATTTTTTATATTAAATTTGACACTTTATTTGTTTTAATTTTAACATTTTTGTGTTTCTCATTTTTAATTTAATTTTATTTGTTGATTTACATTTTTTTATGTTTTAAATTTGACATTTAAATAATAAAATATTGGTGTTGGTGTGCAAGATATTATATCACAAACACTTGGGCGGGTGGGCGAAAACTAAGTTCAAGTTTTGTAAGCGTGTTGTTTGAGTTGGTGTAACACACCCACCCGCCCAAGTGTTTGTTATCAACAAATTAGATCACAAAAACTTGGGCGGGTAGGAAGAAACCAAGTTCAAGTTTTATGCGCGTGTAGTTTAAATTGGTGTAACCCACCCACCCGCCCAAGTGTTTGAGATCAAGATATTAAATCACAAACACGAGTAGGCGGGAACAAAGTTTAAGTTAAAGTCAAGTTTTATGCGCATGTAGTTTTAGTTAGTGTAATCCAATTCACAAACACTTGGGCGGGTGAGCAGGAACAAAATTTAAGTTAAGTGCGCGTGTGGTTTTGAGTAAGTGTATCCCACCCACCCACCCAAATGTTGGTGAACAAAATATTAATTCACAAACAATTGGGCGGGTGGGCGAGAACTAAGTTCATGTTTTGTGAGCGTGTGGTTTGAGTTAGTGTAACCCACCCACCCGCCCAAGTGTTTGTGATCAAAAAATTACATCACAAACACTTGAGCGGGTGAGCGGGAACTAAGTTAAGTGCGCGTGTGGTTTGAGAAAGTGTACCCCACCCACCCACCCAAGTGTTGGTGAACAAAATATTAATTCACAAACACTTGGGCGGGTGGGCGGAAACAAAGTTTAAGTTAAGTGCGCGTGTAGTTTGAGAAAGTGTACCCCACCCACCCACCCAAGTGTTAGTGAACAAAATATTAATTCACAAACACTTGGGCGGGTGGGCGGGAACAAAATTTAAGTTAAGTGCTAGTATGGTTTGAGTAAGTGTACCCCACCCACCCACCCAAGTGTTGGTGAACAAAATATTAATTCACAAACACTTGGGCGGGTGGGCGGGAACAAAATTTAAGTTAAGTGCGCGTGTGGTTTCAGTAAGTGTACCCCACCCACCCACCCAAGTGTTGGTAAAAAAAAAATTAATTCACAAACACTTGGGTGGGTGGGCGGGAACAAAGTTTAAGTTAAGTGCGGGTGTGGTTTGAGTAAGTGTACCCCACCCACCCACCCAAGTGTTGGTGAACAAAATATTAATTCACAAACACTTGAGCGGGTGGGCGGAAACAAAATTTAAGTTAAGTGCGCGTGTGGTTTGAGTAAGTGTACCCCACCCACCCACCCAAGTGTTGGTGAACAAAATATTAATTCACAAACACTTGGGCGGGTGGGCGAGAACAAAATTTAAGTTAAGTGCGCGTGTGGGTTGAGTAAGTGTACCCCACCCACCCACCCAAGTGTTGGTAAACAAAATATTAATTCACAAACACTTGAGCGGGTGGGCGGGAACAAAATTTAAGTTAAGTGCGCGTGTGGTTTGAGTAAGTGTACCCCACCCACCCACCCAAGTGTTGGTGAACAAAATATTAATTCACAAACACTTGGGCTGGTGGGCGGGAACAAAATTTAAGTTAAGTGCGCGTGTGGTTTCAGTAAGTGTACCCCACCCACCCACCCAAGTGTTGGTAAAAAAAAAATTAATTCACAAACACTTGGGTGGGTGGGCGGGAACAAAGTTTAAGTTAAGTGCGGGTGTGGTTTGAGTAAGTGTACCCCACCCACCCACCCAAGTGTTGGTAAACAAAATATTAACTCACAAACACTTGGGCGGGTGGGCGGGAACAAAGTTTAAGTTAAGTACGCGTGTGGTTTGAGTAAGTGTACCCCACCCACCCACCCAAGTGTTGGTAAACAAAATATTAACTCACAAACACTTGGGCGGGTGGGCGGGAACAAAGTTTAAGTTAAGTGCGCGTGTGGTTTGAGTAAGTATACCCCACCCACCCACCCAAGTGTTGGTGAACAAAATATTAACTCACAAACATTTGGGCGGGTGGGCGGAAACAAAGTTTACGCTTTAAAGAAGAGTGGTTTGAGTAAGTAATAATTTGTAGTTTTGAGGTTTGCGACTCGGCTAAATTTGGTTTGAAATTTAACTAAATTATTTACAATTTATAAAAACTCATTGATTACATTTTAATTGTAGTAATGCTTACAAACCAAAATTAATTCGTAATTTTGGGGTTTGCAACTCGACTAAATAGAGTTTGCAACTTGGCTAAACCATAAACTCTTAATAAAAAATTTATATTTATATTTTTTTCATATACGATTGATTTTTGAGCAATAAGTCTATTTAAAAAAATATGGTTTGCGACTCGGATAAATTGATTTGATATTTTTATTCAATAGCATTTGTAGACAATTTAACAATTGATTACTTTTAAACCTTTCATTGGAAATTGATACAAATTGGCAACATCGGACCTCAATATTATAAGTACTAACTGTGTAAAAATAAATAAAATCCATACGCTCAATTTGACATAACCTCAAATTTATTGATCTGACTTAGATCAATCAATTGTCTTAAGAGATAACTAAAAAGTGCATAACTCAAAAATCATTCATTGAAATTTGATGCAAATTGGCACCAATAGACCTTAACATTATAAGTACCAACTGCATAAAAATAAATAAAATTGATACGCTCAATTTAACATAACCTCAAATTGATTGATCTGACTTAACTAAATAAATAGTCTCAAGAGATAACTAAAAACTGCATAACTTGAAAACCATTTATTCGAAATTGATGCAAATTGGTAACAATAGACCTCAATATCATAACTACTAACTGTATAAAAATTAATAAAATCGATACGCTCAATTTGATATAACCTCAAATTAATTGATCTCACTTAGATCAACCAATTGTCTTAAAGGATAACTAAAAATTGAATAACTCAAAAACCATTCATTAAAATTTGATGCAAATAAGCACCGATAGACCTTAACATTATAAGTACCAACTGTGTAAAAATAAATAAAATCGATACGCTCAATTTGACATAACCTCAAATTAATTGATCTGACTTTAAGAAATCAATAATCTTAAAAGATAACTAAAAACTGCATAACTTAAAAATTATTCATTGAAATTTGTTGCAAATTGGCATCAATATACATTAACACTATAAGTACCAACTATGCAAAAATAAACAAAATCCATACGATCAACTTTCAACAAATCATTGAATTTAGTAACTTTAAACATATTTTTACGTCAATTTAACTAAACGGCTTTATTGAAAACCGGATTGAATAACGCCGCCGATATCGAAAACCGCTCAATCCTCGCTATTTTATTATTAACCCAATCAAAGAGGGCGCTGTTAGCATCAGCGTAAAATTGCCTCGCATGTGAAAAAAAAAACGCGAAAAAAACTGACTCGACTCGATTGCATTCGATTATTACGAACAAAAGAAAGATTAATGCGATTTTAAGAAACAATGTACTGACACCCCCTTCAACATAAACTGTATGTAGTAGTAGAGAAAGGGTGGCGCGGCTTGACTTGGCTGGCTTCTCTTTACGTAATTTATTAACGGGCCACTTTAAATTTTGCCCTTGGAGGCGTCGAAAAACCGATTACCAGCGAGCGAGATTAATTATTAAAGGCTCATCCGGCTAATTTAATCATCCAACTACTCGGGAATTTTGTAAACACAGTCGGCAGTCAATTGTTTCGCGATAAAACACGTTTTCATAATGGGGAGAAAACGCACCAACATCCATCATATTGAGTCGTCTTTAATATTAGTTTAAGCTCAGCTGAGGTCACATTTCTTAAGATATTTTAACCAAATTTGTCCAGCATATAGTACAAACATTTTTTATTTAATTTCAAACTCAAAAACATTCCGATTGAATCTTCTCTTGATAAAATCACTTCTTCCGCATGACTATTCCAGTGGCCCCTTCCCTAATGCATTCTTGATGAATTCATTTCAACTTTATTCAAGCTTCTTTCTGCCCCTTATTTATGTATCGCCTTAATTTCCTTTTCATTCATTTTTATTGCGAGTGAGAGCTACATGGAAACCTTCATTAGGGAAAATTATAATTTACTGCGATATAGAAAGAATGGGACTTCGATGTTGCCGGGTGGTGGGGAGTTGCGTTTGCTTTCATGGGAGAATTTTAATATCTACGGCCAGAGAGATGGATGGATGGAGAGATGGGGAGAAAAGGAATTGATGCTGCTCCGCTTCGTTCCTGCGGGAGGATTTATATTAAACGAATAAGGATGATTTTGTTTCTTTTACTGTGCGGGAATTTCTTTTTCATTCTGTTTTTCTTTTTTCGCTCCCGGATTCCAGTTGCTGAAAGCAGCAGGGTTAATTACTTTCGCTTTAATCATCCAACACTTGTTTCCTGCTATATTGGCTGTAATCCTGCCGATATTAGTTGAGAAATGTTTTTAAATAACCTCACAGTATGACTTTAATGATTAATTTATTTCTAAAATAAACCAACTACGTCATTTCAATTTATCATTTTGATTGCTCAATTTAGATTCAATTGTTTTAATGAATGCGTTTGTTATCAGAAAAAATGTGGAGCACATTGATTTCACTTTAATCTCTAAACTAAACTGATGATTCACAAACAAAAAATTATATAAACTTGCAACTTTACCCATATTCTGGTTTATTTACGTTCATATCAACTTTACAACCGTATCGATTTCGTTTATTTTTACACAGTTGGTTGTTATAATATTGAAGCCTATTGCAGCCAATTTGCATCAATTTCCAATGAATAGTTTTCAAGTTATGCAGTTGTTAGTTATCTCTTAAAACTATTAAATTATTTAAGCCAATACATTTAATTTGATGTTATGTTAAATTGAGCCTATCGATTTTATTTATTTTTACTCAGTTGGTACTTATGGTATTAAAGTCTATTAATACCAATTTGCATCAAATTCCAATAAATAGTTTTTGAGTTATGCACTTTTTAGTTAATCTCTTAAGACAATTGAATGATTTAAGTCAGATCAATTAATTTGAGGTTATGTCAAATTGAGCCTATCGATTTTGTGTATTTCTACACAGTTGGTACTTATGGTATTAAAGTCTATTAATCCCAAATTGCATCAAATTCCAATATATAGTTTTTGAGTTATACACTTTTTAGTTATCTCTTAGGACTATAGCTTGATTTAAGTCAGTTCAATTAAATTGAGGTTATGTCAAATTGACCGTATCGATTTTGTTTATTTTTACACAGTTGGTAGTTATGATATTAAAGTCTATTAATCCCAATTTGCATCAAATTCCAATAAATAGTTTTTGAGTTATACACTTTTTAGTTATCTCTTAAGACAACTGATTTATCTAATTGAGATCAATTAATTTGAAGTTAAGTCAAATTGAACGTATCAATTTTATTAATTTTTACACAGTTGGTAGTCATGATGTTGAAGTCCATTGTTGTCAATTTCCATCAATTTTCAATTAATCGTTTTCGAGTTATGCAGTTTTTAGTTATCTCTTGATTGATTATTGATTGAATTAGATCAGATCAATTAAATTAAGGTTATGTCAAATTAAGCGAATCAATTTGATTAATTTTAACACATTAAGTACTTATAATACTGAGGTCTATTATTACCAATTTGAATCAAATTCCAATGAATAGTTTTTGAAATAATGTCTTTTAAAACTATTGATTGATTGAAGTCAAAGAACTTTGCAATTGATTTGCAACTTGACTAAATATAGTTTGCAACTTTGCTATATCAACAATAATTAATAAAATTTGTTAGAAATATTTAATTTATTTTGAATAAATTTATTCGGCAATTTAATGGTTTGCAATTCGGCTAAATATGGTTTACAACTAGGTTAAATCAACCTTTTTTTTTTAATAAAAATTGGCAAAAATAATAATTTATCGCATTAAATATAAATCGTTTTGTAATTTAAACCATATTATTTGTCTTAGCGCAGTCAGTAAGAATCTAACTGTTTTCTTTTAATTATTTAAGGATTTAAATAAAACGTTTCTGACTAAATTATTTTGGCGCAACCGGTAACATTTTTAATATACTCTTTAAAATAATTCTAAGAAACAATTTATTTGTTTTAATTGTTAGATAAATGACAATTTAAAAACAAAAAATTTATTGATAATTGTATTGGCGCTGTCGGTAAGATCGGTATTTAGTCACTAAATCCATACCCATCAAAAATTGCGCCGTTTTAAGCATTACATCTAAATGGTGCTGTAAGTCCCATTATGTATACATATTGTGTATATATATACATACAAAAAATTTTTATTTTAATTTTAAACAAATAATGTCTAAATTAGAAATAAAAAAATTTACTCGTATTTAGAAATCAATCCATCAAAAATTTCGCCATTTTTAGCTTTAAATCTAAATGGTGCTGCAAATCCCTTTATGTATACATAAAGTATATATATCCAAATTTTCATCAAATTATGTCTAATTCAGGAAGCAATAATTTATTGCATCTAGAAATCAATTCATCAAAAATTGTGCCATTTTTAGCTTTAAATCTAGATGATGCTGTAAGTCCTTTTATGTTTACATAAAATATAAAAACATAACTTTTTCCAAATTTTTATCAAATGCTGTAAGTCCTTTTATACATAAAATATATAAATATAATTTTTTTTCAAAATTTTTATCAAAGTATGTCTAATTCAAAAAGTATAAATTATTGTTTCTAGAAATTAATCCATCAAAAATTGCGCCATTTTTAGCTTTAAATCTGAATGGTGCTGTAAGTCCCTTTATGTATACATTAAGTATATATATATATATATATATATATATAATTTGTTCCAAATTTTCATCAAATTATGTCTATTTCAGAAAGCAATAATTTATTGTATCTAGAAATCAATCTATCAAAAATTGCGCCATTTTTAGCTTTAAATCTAGGTGATGCTGTAAGTCCTTTTATGTATACATAAAGTATATATATATAAAAATTTTATTCTAAATTTGTATCAAATTATGTCTAATTCAGAAAGCAATAATTTATTGTATCTAGAAATCAATCCATCAAAAATGATGCTGTAAGTCCCTTTATGTATACATAAAGTATATAATTTTTTTTTTTTTTCCAAATTTTTATGAAATTATGTCTAATTCAGACAGCAATAATTTATTGTATCTAGAAATCAATCCATCAAAAATTACGCCATTTTTAGCTTTAAATCTAAATGGTGCTGCAAGTATGTATACATAAAATATATATATATATATATATATATATAGATAATTTTTTCCAATTTTTTATCAAATTATGTTTAATTCAGAAAGCAATATTGTATCTAGAAATCAATCCATCAAAAATTGCGTCATTTTTTAAATTTAAATCTAAATGCTGTTGTAAGTCCCATTATGTATACATAAAGTATATATATATTTATATAATTTTTATTCCAAATTTTTATCAAATTATGTCTAAATCAGAAAACAATAATTTATTGTATCTAGAAATCTATCCATCAAAAATTGCTCCATTTATCGCTTTAAATCTAAATGGTGTTGTAAGTCCCTTTATGTATACATATAGTAAATATATATATATATATATATATATACAATTTTTTTTTTCAAATTTGTATCAAATGCTCTAAGTCCCTTTATGTATACATAAAGTATATATATATATATATATACATATAAATTTTTCCGAATTTTTATGAAATTATGTTTAATTTAAAAAGCAATAATTTATTGTATCTAGAAATCAATTTATCAAAAACTGCGCCATTTTTAGCTTTAAACCTAAATGGTGCTGTAAGTCCCTTTATGTGTACATAAAGTATATATATATATAATTTTTTTCAGATTTTAATCAATTTATGTACAATTTACAACCCAAAAACTCAATGTTGTATCTGAAAAAAAAATCTATCTAAAACTGCGTAATTTTTAGCATTAAAATAAAACGGTGCCGTATGTTCCTTTATGTCGATATATTAAATCAATTTTAAAGCCAAAAATTATAGTTGTATCTAGAAAACAATCCATCAAATATTGCACCGTTTTCAGCATTAAATCAAAAATATGCTATAAATTCCATTACACGTTATGTGTATATTTGTATATATGTATATATATTTTTTTCCTAATTTATATTAAATTATGTTTAATTTAAAAACTAAAATTTAAAGTAGCATTTTTTAGCATTAAATCAAAATGGTGCTGTAAGTCTTTATATGTATACATAAAGTATATATATATATATATATATATATATATATATATATATATATATATATATATATATTTATATACTTTATGTATACATAAAAGGACTTACAGCACCATTTTGATTTAATGCTAAAAAAGCTACTTTAAATTTTAGTTTTTAAATTAAACATAATTTAATATAAATTAAGAAAAAAATAATATATATACATATATACATATATACACATAATGTGTAGTGGAACTTATACCATCATTTTGATTTAATGCTGAAAACGGTGCAATTTTTGATGGATTGTTTTTTAGATACAACTATAATTTTTGGCTTTAAAATTGATTTGATTATACTTGGAAAAAAAATTATATATGTTTAATATATCGACATAAAGGAACATACGGCACCGTTTTGTTTTAATGCTAAAAATTACGCAGTTTTAGATAGATTTTTTTTCAAATACAACATTGAGTTTTTGGGTTCTAAATTTTACCTAATTTGATTAAAATCTGAATATATATATATATATATATATAGTTTATGTAAACATACAGGGACTTACACATTTAGGTTTAAAGTTAAAATGGGGCAATTTTTGATGGATTGATTTCTAGATACAATAAATTATTGCTTTCTGAATTAGACATAATTTGATAAAAATTCTGAAAAAAAAAATACATATATATATATATGTATACTTGCTTTCTGAATTAGACATAATTTGATAAAATATCGATTTTTTTTTAATTTATATATATACTTTATGTGTACAGAAAGGGACTTACAGCACCATTTAGATTTAAAGCTATAAATGGCGCAAATTCTGATGGATTAATTTTTAGATACAATATTGCTTTCTGTATTAGACATAATTTGATAAAAATTTGGAAAAAAATCATATATGTATATATATACATATAAATTTTTTTTCCAAATTTTTATCAAATTATGTCTAATTCAGAAAGCAATATTGTATCTAAAAATTAATCCATCAAAATTTGCGCCATTTATAGCTTTAAATCTAAATGGTGCTGTAAGTCCCTTTATGTACACATAAAGTATATATATATAAATTTTAAAAAATCCGATATTTTATCAAATTATGTCTAATTCAAAAAGCAAGTATATATATATATGTATTTTTTTTTCAGAATTTTTATCAAATTATGTCTAATTCAGAAAGCAATAATGTATTGTATCTAGAAATCAATCCATCAAAAATTTCCCCATTTTAACTTTAAACCTAAATGGTGCTGTAAGTCCCTTTATGTATACATAAAGTATATATATATATATAATTTTTTTCAGATTTTAATCAAATTATGTACAATTAGAAGCCAAAAACTTAATGTTGTACCTGAAAAAAAAATCTATCTAAAACTGCGTAATTTTTAGCATTAAAACAAAACGGTGCCGTATGTTCCTTTATGTCGATATATTAAATATATATAATTTTTTTTTCCAAATATAATCAAATGAACTTTAAAGCCAAAAATTATAGTTGTATCTAGAAAACAATCCATCAAAAATTGCACCGTTTTCAGCATTAAATCAAAATGATGCTATAAGTTCCATTACACATTATGTGTATATATGTATATATATATATTTTTCCAAATTTATATCAAATTATGTTTAATTTAAAAAAACAAAAATTTAAGGTAGCATTTTTTAGCATTAAATCAAAATGGTGCTGTAAGTCCTTTTATGTATACATAAAGTATATATATATACAATTTTTTTATCAACATCAATCAATCATGTCTAATTTGATTGCCAAAAATTTATTATTGTATCTGGAAATCAATCCATCAAAAATTGAACCATTTATAGCATTAAATCAAAATGGTGCTGTAAGTCCCTTTATGTATACTGAAAGTATATATATATATATATATATATATATATATATATATATATATATATATATAAATTTTTTTCCAAATTTTATATAAATCAGCAACACCTAAACAGGTAAGTGTGCACTTCAGTTTAAAAAATGTTATAAAGTGGCCCAACCGCCCACCCAAAAATTGGTCATCAACACCATTTCATTAAGAAATTTCTTACGCTAAAAAACTGAATTATTTCAAAACCATACATTGGATTTTATTCAAATTTGGCAACAATGCTTTTCTAAAACCGTACTACCAACTGTAAAAATTAAATCAAAATTCATTCGGTCAGTTTTACATAACCTCAAAATTAGTGAACTGCTTAGATTCGTACTTAGCGGATCTTAAGATAGAAAAAGTTGAATAATTGTAAAACCATACATTGGAATTTGATACAATTTTGTTACAATATATGAAAATATCAATACTACAAAATGTACTAATAATATCAATTTTCATACGACAAATTTAACATAACCTCAATTTATATGACACTAATTAACTCATTTGTGGTAAGCTGAAGTTGATTAATAAATTCATAACTCGCAAACCATTCATTCGATTTAATTGCAATTTGGACAAAATATACTTGAGTGTCACTACTACCAACTGTAGAAATTTTATCAAATTCCATACGACAATTTTGATATAACCTCAATTTAAATGACATCAGTTGTTAAATGAATTTAAAATTCGCAAACTTTTTTGCAATTTGGTGAGTATATAGTTGAGTATATAGTTCAATTAGTCATAGTTTAGTAGAGTCGCAAACCAAATTTAGCCAAGTTGCAAACCAAAAAAAATAACAATTAGATCTGTCATATGCCACCAATAAAATTAAGTTTGTAGATTGATTCAAACCTCCACTCACCTCATTTCCGGCAAACAATTTAGTACCAAAACTCAGCTCACCTGTAACAAAGGCAATTATTAGATGTAAACTAAATCGATTCTTTTAATTTGCAACGTGACGGAATTTCACATTTCTAATCGAACAGAATGAAAAGGAATTCTCTCACCTGTTACACCTTTTTCACGCCAATTAAATTTAAGAATGGGAAGCCCTCTATAGAGCCCAATCAACTTGAACCAATTCAACCCCAACACATCACGCAGCCAGACGGTAAAAAGCAAAAAAGCGCACGGATGATATAAATACGCATCAGCGTCACTTGACTTAGAAATATATATCGGGTCGGGATTAATTCCTGAATTTTTTTATTCAACCACCACCCACCAAATCGCCTCCCAAACACACACTTGGCCGGATTATTCCGAGCGCTTTAAATCATTCGCCAACATGGCGGCAATATAGGAGAAATTGCATCCTTAACGTGAACCCAATTAACTATAATAACAAAGTACTTTAAACGCTCATATCTTCCAAACCAATTAAGTTATTAATATGAAATTTTGAGGATATATGAAGAGGTCGCTGTGGAGTATACTCGAGGGGTGAGTTGATGATATGTGTGGTTTTGCTGTAACACAAATGTAGCATTAATGAATGTTTCGTTACGTCTCCGTGCTCCACGAATAATACAGATCTGGGTATTAATGGCAAACCCATTATGCAAAACGAGTCAGGTGGTTTAATTAGCGACGTCGCGAAACACTTGATACCGGCGTCGAGACGCCTGAAAAGCTGCGGCAGGCAGGCAGGCAGGCGGGCGCATCAGACGTAGCAGTTGATTATATCAAAGAAAAGTCGGTCGCCCGCCCGTGGGGAGGAATTGAGTTCCGCTTTTCATATATCATCACTTAATACGGAAATTTTATCATCATTTCCTGCAACATCCGATACTTTATTGAGGGTGAGGAATTAAGCCCCATTTGTGTCAATTAGGGATATACTAATTGGTTAAAAAACAAAGCAGATTATGTTAAGCCATTTAACGGATTTGTTTTGTTATATTTTTACATTTTATTGACTAATGGCCGGATTACTTGCTACTAAAAAAAATTTAATAACTTCAAAACCATACATTGGATTTTCTGGAAATTTGGCAACAATGCTTCTCAAAAGCCGTACTACCAACTGTAAAAAAATAATCAAAATTTATTCAGTCAATTTTGCATAACCTCAAAATTAGAGAACTAACTAGATTTCAAATTATCAGATATGAAGATGGAAAAGTTGAATAATTTTGAAACCATACATTCGATTTAATTCAAATTTGACAACAATGCTTTACAAATACCTTAGTACCAACTGTAAAAAAATAATTTAAATTTGTTCGGTCAATTTTGCATAACCTCAAAATTAGAGAACTGACTAGATTTCAAATTATCAGATATGAAGATGAAAAAGTTGAATAAGTTTGAAACCATACATTGGATTTTATTCAAATTTGGCAACAATGCTTTACAAAAACCTTAGTACCAACTGTCAAAAATTAATTTAAATTTGTTCGGTCAGTTTTGCATAACCTCAAAAGTTGATAACTGACTAGATTTGAAGTTAACAAATATGAAGATGGCAAAAGTTAAATAATTTTAAAACTAGACATTGGATTTTGTGTAAATTTGGCAACAATGCTTTGCAAAAGCCGTTCTAGAAACTGTAAATTTTTTATCAAAATTTATTAGGTCAGTTTTGCATAACCTCAAACTAAGTCAACTGCCAAGATTCAAAGTTAACGGATATAAAGACGGAAAAAGATGAATAATTTCTAAACTATACATTGGATTTTGATAAAATTTGGCAACAATGCACTCCAACAACATTAGTACCAACTGTAGAAAATAGATCAAAATCAATACGGTATATTTTGCATAAATTCAAAACTAAGAAACTTGTACAATTTGGTTTGAAAAAATTTTAAATAAAAAAATTAAATAACTTTGAAATCATACATTGGATATACTTGAAATTTGGCAACAATGCACTCCAACAACAGTAGTGTCAACTGTAATAAATAGATCAAAACTTATACGGTCAATTTTACATAACCTCAAAATAAACGCTGTATAGTATTAAAATTAGAGAAATTGCAAATAGAAAAAGTTGAATAAATTCAAAACCATACATTGGATTATTATGAAACTTGTCAACAATGCAGCCAAACATCAGTACTACCAACTGTATAAAATTTAATAAAATTGATACAGTAAATTTTGCATAACCTCAAAAATAATGATCTCACAATAATCAGTTCTGAAATGTTACTGAATTTGCAAAATTAATAACTTCAAAACTATACATTAGATTTTAATGACAATTGGCAACAATGCAGTTAAACATCAGTGCTACCAACTGTATAAAATTTATTAAAATTGATACGGTGAATTTTGCATAACCTCAAAAATATTGATCTCACGATTATTAGTTCTGGAATGATACTAAGTTTACAAAAATTAATAACTTCAAAACCATTTATTGGATTTTATTGAAATTTGGCAACAATGCAGCCAAAGATCAGTACTACTAATAGTAAAAAAATCATTAAAATCGATACGGCAATTTTCATATAACCTCAAAAATACTGATCTTACTATAATCAGTTCTGGAATGTTAATGAATTTACAAAAAATAATAACTTCAAAACTATACATTGGATTTTATTCAACTTTGGCAACAATGCAGTTAAACATCAGTACTACCAACTGTATAAAATTTATTAAAATTGATACGGTGAATTTTGCATAACCTCAAAAATAATGATCTCACAATAATCATTTCTGGAATGTTACTGAATTTACAAAAATTAATAACTTCATAACCATACATTGGATTTTAATAAAATTTGGCAACAATGCAGATAAATACCAGTACTACCAACTGTATAAATTTATTAAAATCGATACGGTGGATTTTGCATAACCTAAAAAATAATGATCGTATGACAATCAGTTCTAGAATTTTACTGAATTTACAAAAATTAATAACTTCAAAACTATACATTGGATTTTAATGAAATTTGGCAACATTGCACTCCAATAATAGTAGTATCAACTGTAAAAAATTGATTTAATATTATACGGTCAATTTTGCATAACCTCCAAATTAGAAAATTGATCCGATCCGGTTTCAAAAATTTTGAAATAAAAAAAGTTGAATAACTTATAAACTATACATTGAATTTTATTGAAAGTTGGCAATAATAGACACAAATAGCATTTGTACTAACCCTACAAAATTCATTAAAATCAATATGATAAAATTCTCAGTCCAAATTTTTAATTTGCAAAAAACCTTCACAACAAAAATGACTAAAACAAAATTATTTTATAAATTTTCATGCATATGAGGGTAAACAAGAATCATACATTTTAATGTGATAGAGCCCCCTGCGGACACAAATGGATGTCATTAATTGTTGGAAATTATAAACTTTCTGATTTGTTGGGTGCGAGCTGCGTGCGGCAATAAAAATGATGCATGCCTCCTCCGCCGGTCGCACTTTCGTAATTACCGCCAGAATAATTCACATCTTGCACCTGCTTTAAAGCAATGGGTGCCCCCCAACCCCCAACCCACCTTCTTTCACTCCAACCCCCTTTGATTAATATTCCCTTTATCTCTGTTGTTGAAAATGTGCGCGCTTTGTAAAACACATTAATAAGGAAGTTTTCACGCCTTGCAAAGGACCTTCTTGAAATTGTTTTATGTTGCATTAGAGAATAATAATATTCCCCCTTACAGCATGCGTTTTTAATATCCGGCAATTTCAATAATGACGCCCGTCGATGTGGAGTGGAGAACTCCAATATGTGCGGTTTTGGTGTCGGGACACGCGGCGTTTTATATATGTGGGTTGCATTCCAGGGGGGCAGCTAGGAATGATATTAGCAAGTGGGCTTGCGGCGTCGCCTTCTTTGTTAACTTTTTATTATTTCAATCTGGAATGGTTTCACAGCGTGAAACTGCTATTTTCAAGACGACTTCACTAAATTCCTCTAAATAAGTTTTCAAAATTAGAATGTTTGTATTCATTTTTATTTCATAAAGAGTTATTACCATACGGCTTTGTTGCTGCATACAGGAGAAGAGCTCACTGCAGCCAATTACCATTCAATCGACTGTGATTTCGTTTCCAATACAAGGAAACTAATTGAAAGAATAACGTTGGCTTCCTTTCGCAATTATATTCCTGCTGCATAATTGATGTGCATACAACGTACTTCGAGTTTTCTTCAAATTGACTTCAAAGAAATATTTTGTTGTTTTATTTATTTGTCAACGAAGTGTAATTAATTTTATTTTCATCCAGTCACAATTCGTTCATCGCAAATCAATTTATATACACGTCACTAAATGTCAGTTATTAAATGTTTATGTGAAGCTATTCATGGATTTTCAACTGTCAATCGCGAAGCGACTAATTGTGACGTTACTAAACGTCAGCTATTAAATGTTTATGAACTGTCAATCGCAAAAAGACATTGTAGCTACTAATTCATCTGATGTCAATTTTGTTTTTTTTTTCAAAATTACAATTTATTTTCAAATTTTTTAATTTCAAATTTTTTTTTATTTTAAATAAAAATTTTGTTTTTTAATCGTTAATTTTTTAAATATGTAATTTTTTCTAAAAACATTAACTTATTTTTCAAAAACTATTTTTTTTTTCAATTCTTAAAAATGTAGATTTTATTTTTCATAAATGTAGATTTTTTTTTTAACAAATGGTAAATGTTTTTTTAATGATCTTTTTTTCAGTTTTTTATCAATAATGTTGCTTTTATTAAATACACAATTTTTTTTTCAATTGTTTTTCTAAAAAGTTAAACTTTTTTAAATAAAAGTTAGTTTAAAAAAACTTTCTGATTAACTTAAATTTTTTTTTTTCAAAAATGTTTTTTTTTAAAGTAGATTTCAAAAATTTAAATTGTTTTTTTATTATTTTTTTTCTAGAAATTTATTTTTTTATCAAAAAGTTTTTATTTACTATTTAGTTTGATTTTTTTCATAAAAATATTTTTTTTTAAATCTAAATTTTAAACATATCTTCTTTTAAAAATATTTTGTTTTTTGCATAAACATGATTTTTGTTTTTTTTTTTTTTTTAATTCAATCTTTTTAATTTTTTTTTTTAAATGTGATTTTATTTTCAAAAAATAACTGTTTTTCAAAAAGTATTTTTTTAATATTCATTTTTTATTTTAATAAATTTTTGATCAAAAATTGGTTTCTATTTTTTTTTATTGTAGTTTTAATTTATGACTTAATAAAAATAAATTGATTTTCAAAAAAATAAGATTTTTAAATATATTTTGTTTTTTTGCAAAAATATTATTACTATTTATTATAATTTAATTTAAATAAATTGATTTTCAAAAATAATTTCTTTAAAAAAAATCTTTTTTTTTATAAAAATTTAAAAAAAATTGCAAAATGTTTTAAATTTTTATTTTTTAATGAAATGTTTTATCAATAAAGTAATTGTTTTTTTAAAAATGTTAATCATTTTTTTTTTAAATTTTTTAAAAACGTTATTTTTTCAACAATGTAGTTTTTATTTTTAAAAGCTCCAACATTTTTTAATTTTTGTTTACAAAACGTTAATTTTTTCAAAAATTTTAATTTAATTTTCAAAAATGTTGTTTTTTTTTAATACATATTTTTTTTACTTTTTTTTCACATTATTTTTTTTTTAACATTCTCTTAATTTTCTTTTTCTTAAATGTAAAATTTTTAATCGTAAATTTTTTATATGTTAGTTTGTTAATATTTTATTTTTTTAAAAAAAGTTTCTTGTAGTCAAAATGTATATATCTTATCTCAAAAACAAATTATTTATCAAAATAATTTGAGAGTAATTTTTCGATTTTTTTTTTCAAAATTGATCTTTTTTTCATTTTTTTTTTCTCAAAACTGTTCTTTATTTTTTTTAATTGTTTTTATCAAAATAAAATTGTGATCTTTTATTGTAATTTTATTTAACTTTCAAATTCTTTTTTGCAAAATGTTTTATTTTTTTATTTTTTTCTTTTCTTTTGACAAAATAATAGATTTTTTTAATCGAAATGTTTATTTTTTTAATATAAAAAATCTAAAATAAAATATTTTTCAGAAACGTTGATCTTTTTATACATTTCAAAAATCATTTTTTTTTTTCACATATAAAAAAACTTTTTAAAATAAAAAGATTTTTCAAAAATGTATAATTTATTTTTTTATGCAAAACGTTAATTTATTTTTAAAAAATATTGATTCTAATATTTTTTTGATATTTCATTTTTTGTTTAAACTTCTTTTTCAGTTTTTTTTTACATTTTTTTATAATTATCCATTTTTTTTTCTCAAAAAACATATTTTATATTTATTGTGAAACTGATTTTTATATTAATTTATTTTTATTTTTTCATAAAATCTGTATTTTTTTTTCAGAAAAAGTAAATTTTATAAAAAAAAAAAATTTAAGTATTTTTTTTTTCATTAATATTATTTTCTTAAAAAGTTTTGTAATTTGTGTAAAAATCAAATTTTGTTTAATTTTTTTTTTCAAAAATAATATTATTTTGCAAAAATGCTAATTTTTTTCCATAAATATAGATTTTTTTATCAAAAAGGTTATAATTTTTTTTTTTTTCAAAAAATTGAATGTGTATTAAAATAAATTATTCTTTTTCAATTGTGATTTTTTTATTAAAATTTAAAAAAATATACTTGCAAAATGTTTTTTTATTTTTTATAAATGTAAACTTTAATTTTTTTAATTAATTTTTTATAAATGTAGATTTTGATTTAATTTACTAAATTTATATTTTAAATGTTATTTTTTTCGAAAAACGTAAAAAATTTATTTTTTTTTTTAAGTAATGTTATTTTTTTTTTTCGACAATGTAGGTTTTATTTTTAAAAACCTAATATTTTTAAACAATTTTTTTTTTCAAAAACGATTATTTTTAATTTTTCAATTTTTTTTTTAATTGTGTTTTTTTTTTAATTAATTAATTTTTCTTTTTTAAACTTCAAAACTATTTTTCTTAAATTTTTTTTTTCAAAAAAATTTTTGATTTTTTATAATCAACATTTTTATTTCTTCTCTCAAAAATGTAGATTTTATTTAAAAAAAATGATAATTGTAATTTATTTTAATCAAAAATTTTCGTAATTAAAAATATTATTTTTTGAAACAAATGTAAAGGATTTTTTCAAAAAATATCTTTTTTCAGTTTTTTTTGTCAAACATGTTTATTTTATTTAAAAAAATTAATGTATTTAAATAAATAATTTTTTTATTAGAATTAAAAAAAAGTAAAATATTTTATCTTTTATTTTTTTATAAATTATATAAATGTTTTTTTTTTTAATGTAGTTTTTATTTTTATTTAGAATATTTATATTTTAAATGAAAATTTTTTTTTAATAAAGTTTTTTTGTAATAAAAATGTTTATATCTTTTCTCAAAAATGCAGATTTTATTTAAAAAAAAAACTGATTAAACTAAAAAAAAAAAAATAATAAATGTTTTTTTTCAAAAATAAACCTTTTTTTAAATTTTTTATTTCAAAAATGTTTAATACATTTTTCTAGAGAAATAATTATTTTTCTTTTTTATCAAAATTAATTTTTCTTTTTTTAAATTTTTTTTGCAAAATGTTTTTTTTTTTTTGTTTTTTTTTTTTTTGTCAAAATAATAATTATTTTATTTTATCTAATTTAACTATAAATTATTTTTTTCAAAAATATAGAACATCTATAATTAAAAACATTTCAAAAATATTTTTTTTAAAACTTCTGATTTTTTCAAATATTTGATCAAAATTGGTTTTTTAAAGGTAAAATTTAAAAAAATGTGATTTAATATTTTTTTCAAAAAAGTTTTGTTTTATAGAAAAAAAAATTCTTCATAAATAATAATTTTTTGTAGATTTTATTTTTAAAAAATGTAGAGTAGTAAACAATCTATGTTATTTAAAACATTTTTAGATTCTAATTTTTTTGCAAAGTGTTTTTTATCAAAATAGTAATTATTTTTTTAATATTTCATTTTAATTTAATTTTTTTTTTTTTATAAATGTTTATTTTTTTCCATAAATGTAAATTTAATTTTTTATAACAAAAAAAAATTTTTTAGTATGTATAAACAATTTTTTTTTCTTAATATATAGTTTTGTTCCGTGTTTTGTCAAAAAATTTTGTCTAAGTAAATTTTTTTTTTTTTAAATGTTTTTTTTTAATTTTTTTAATTTTTATTTTGAAAAAACAATTTTTTTAAATAAATCTTTCAATTTTTTTTTATTTTAAAAATTATAAGTTTTGTTATTCAAAATTATTTTTTTTTGTCAAAAATATATTTTTTATTTATTTTTATTTGTTTTATTAAAAAAAAAAACTGTTTATTGTATATCTTTTATCAATTTTTTTTTTGTAAAATAATGATTTTATTTAAAAAATAACATTTCAGTATTTTTTTTTTCTTCGTATATGTTATTTTCTTTAATAAATTTGCAATTTTTTTTGTTTCAAAACACAAATTTTGTTATTCAAAACGTTTATAAAAAAAATAATTTTTATTTTTTTCAAAAATTTTTATGATCAGTTTTTTTAAAGGTAAAATATTTTTTTGTTATTAAAATAATTATTTTTTCCAAAATGTAAAATTAATAATTTTGTTTAGGTTTTTTGTCATTTGTTTTGTCCAATTTTTTTTTTTTTGTTAAATTTTTTAAGAATTGTAATTATTTTTATAAAAAAAAGAAAAAAAAATTAAAAATTGTTTTTTTTTCATAATTTTTTTTTTCCAAAAACATTAATTTTTCTTTTAAAAAAGTTAATTTTTATTGTAAACTTTTTTTTTTTAATATTGACACACTTTGTTTTCATTCAAAACGTTTGTTTATATAATTTTTTTTTAATTTTATTAAAATTTTTTGCAAAATTTTTTTTATTAAAATGTTTTTTTTTCATAAATTTAAATTTAATTTTTAATAAATTTGAAAAAATAATTACCATATCGTAATAATGTTTTCAAAAAAAAATGTCAGTAACAAAATAATTTTTTAAATGTACAATTTATTTTTTATTTTAAGAAATTTTATCTGTATTTATACAAATATTTTTTTTTTATCTTTTTCAAAATTTTATATTTTTACTATAAAGGTTAAATTTTATTTTTAAATTTTTATCTTAAGTTTTTTTTTTGGCAAAAATTTTTTTAAACGTATGTATATTTAATTCTTTTAATTTAGAATTTATTTTAACAAATTTGATTTTTTAAAGCAATAGTACTTAAAAAAAATATTTTTCAAAAATGTCTTTTTTTTTTGAAATTTTAGTTTAATTTTTTATTTGATTTTTTCTATCAAAATATTTATTTTAATTTTTTTTTTAACCAAACTGACTTTTGGATTAGTTAGTTTTTTACAAACGTAATTTTTTATTTTTTTTTTTATTTACTAAATAAAAAAAAAAACTTTTTTAATCAAAAAGTATTTTTTTTTTTAATAATGTTATTTTTTTTCGACAATGTAGGTTTTATTTTTAAAAATTTATATTTTTTAAACTATTTTTTTAACACGTTTTTTTTTCAATTTTTTTTTTAATTGTGATTTTTTTTTGTTTTGGAAAATACATATTAAATTCTTTTTTTTTTTTCAAGAATTTCAAAATTATATTTCTTAAATTTTCAATCGATAATTTTTTAAATGTTTTTTTTTCTGTAAAAAAAAATTTTTTTTATAATAAAATTTTTCTGTCAAAAAGGTAGATTTTATTTAAAAAAAAATTTAATGTTTTATCAAAATAAATGATTTAGTTTTTAAATTTTTTAAAATTATATTATTATTTTTATTTTTTGTAAAATAATGATTTTATTTAAAAAAAAAACATTTTTTTTTTCTTCGTAAATGTTTTTTTCTTTAATAAATTTGCAATTTTTTTTTTAAACTAATTTTGTTATTCAAAACGTTTATAAAAAAAATTAAATTTTTTTTTTTTTTTTAAATAATTTTGATCAGTTTTATTTAAATGTAGAATAATTTTTATTTTTTCCAAAAATGTAAAATTAATAATTTTGTTTTTTTTTTAATTTGATTTGCCAAATTGTAAAATATTTGAAAAATTATAAATATTTTTGCAAAAAAATTTTTTTTTCTTAAATCTTTTTTTCCAAAAACATTAATTTTTTAAAAAAAAAAGTTAATTTTTTTAAAAATTTTATTTTACTTTTCAAAAATTAAATTTTCTTACTAAATTATTTTAGCAATATGTTTATTTTTTCCATAAATTTAAATTTAATTTTAATTTTTTTTTTTTTTTATAAAAATGCTAAGTTTTTTAAATATTTTTTTAAACGTATGATATTTAATTTTTTAATTTTTTTTTTTTAACTTGAAATTTATTTTAACAAATTTGATTTTTTAAAGCAATAGTATTATAGTATTATAGTAGTAGTAGTAGTAAGTGTAGATTTTTTAAACTTTTAGATTAATTTTTATATAAACTTGATTTTTTCTATCAAAATATTTATTTTAATTTTTAATTTTTTTTTTTAATATTTTTTTTTAGATTAACAGTTATTTACCCAAAAATGTAATATTTCTGCTAAAAAAGAATATGACAAATTGGTTTAAAGTGGTTCAAGTTTTGGGCAATTTGCAAATTAAAAAAAAAATGATGTTTGGAAAAGTAAACAAACAAACACAGGGGCACAGATGTCAGACCACAATGACAACTGACCTGAATTTGCCGTCGACTGCAAATTCAGGTCAGTTGGTCAAATGACAGTTGATAGCTGTCAAAAATAATTTATCATCATTTAGAAACCATTTAATGTAAATTAAGAACTCGCCTAAAACAAAAAAAAAAACATTAGTCAAGTTTGACATCTATCTGTCATCTGTCAACTTTATTACAATTAGTAGTTTTTAAAAGTTCAGTCATTTTAATCGCTTCGCTAAGATTTATGTACAGTGGCGTACATTTTGTTTCCTATTGTCGCTTCGCGATTGACAGTTGATCAAAATAACTTTATAATCGCTTCAGATTGCGCTTCGCAATTGATAGTTAAAGTCATTTGTTGTATTTTAAGATATATGTACAGTGGCGTACATTTTGTTCGCCATATGTCGCTTCGTGATTGACAGTTGAAGTAAATAACTTTATAATCGCTTCAAATTTCGCTTCCAGATTGATAATTAAAGTCAATATTTATCTTTTAAAAATGTATGTACAGTGGCGTACATTTTGTTTACCATATGTCGCTTCGTGATTGACAGTTGAAGTAAATAATTTCTTTTTCGCTTCAGATGACGCTTCGCGATTGATAATTGAAGTCAATGTTTATCTTTTAAAAATGTATGTACAGTGGCGTACATTTTGTTTCCCATATGTCGCTTCGCGATTGACAGTTAATGTAAATAATTTTATAATCGCTTCAGATGTCGCTTCGCAATTGATAGTTGAAGTCATAGTTTGTATTTTAAAATTTATGTACAGTGGCGTACATTTTGTTTCCCATGTCGCTTCGCGATTGACAGTTGATCAAAATAACTTTATAATCGCTTCAGATGGCGCTTCGCAATTGATAATTGAAGTCATAGTTTGCATTTTAAAATGTATGTACAGTGGCGTACATTTTGTTTCGCATATGTCGCTTCGCGATTGACAGTTGATGTCAATAACTTTTTTATTCGCTTCGTGGATTATTTTTTTCAAAATATACTTGTAGTTTTGTTATTTGTTGACCGATTTTAATGAATTTAAAAGCATTTTAAAGCAAAAACTTTGGACTAGACGATGATATAAAAATACGTCAAACAAAATCAATAAATCAAGTCGTAAATTGAATATAATGTTTGCTTTGTTGTAGTTGTTAAAAGTTGAGTAATAAATTACGTCTAGGAATGTTTTCGCGGATGGAAAAGTCTCCGGTTCGGAATCAAACTATTCCCTCATCAAAACCCCTTCCTTATCTACCACCCACCTTTCTCTCCCACCGTTGAATCGATAAAAGTGTCCACGTAAACACTTCCCTCTGTTTACATGACCGGTTATCTGGAAGTTTTCCCATTTCGAAATATCGCCGACTTGATCGGAACTTGTTGATTAATCACGCCGGTGGCAGTTGTTTGCGTCTCTTGAGGCTCGCAATCGATTGTCATTTTAAGCCCGGTTTTGGGGTTTGCATTTATTTTAAATGGAAAGGGTTGGGAGAATTGCGCTTCCACAAAACAAAATGTGTAAAAGTCTGCGGGCGATAAGGAGAAGTTACTTTCGAACAAAGTTGCGAATTGTCCGTTTTAGCTTTTAATCTAGATTTTCGAACAATGTTGTATCAAATTATTGTAGGTTAATATTTCCAAAACCCATCATCGTTCAAAGTGAGGGATCAAAAGATTTTAAGCTTAAAATTATTGGGGTCCGCTTTAAGGAAAGCTTTTTTATATGTCCGAATGTATTCAACTCGATTTCCACTCAGGAGGGATAATGCATCCTGGGTTGAACGATATAAAAATTTGAATACATTTCAGGATCAAACTCACACCACCTGCACAGCTGACAATTTTCTTTGTATTTATTAAAAGTTTTTTCGGCAATTTTAATAAGTTCCGGGAGAAATTATCGCGAGGGGAGTTTTTTCACTTCCTTTGTACTTATTCGCAACTTTATTAAAAATAATAAAGTTGCAAAAGAAAAAAATAAAAGAAGAGATAAGAAATTGCCAAAGTTTCCTTTAGCAACCACAAGGGGCGCATCTCAATTTTTTAATAAAATTATTTCGATTAAATTAATATAATTGTAACTTTGCGTGTAGAAAAAGGTTGCACGCATTGTCCGCAGTTTGTGAATTGCGGTCGTTAAGATAATTCGTATTTAATAAGACGCATCGCCTAAATAATGGCTGTCACGTACAGGTAAGCGGCAAAGGTGGCTTTAACTTTAACAAAGAGGGAGCCCATTGTTATGTATAATATATCCCACCCCCACCTCCACATCAAATCACCCCCAATATTCCCAAAATTTTGCTGATAACTTATTCCAATTGTGAAAACTTTGTACAAGGCATTAACGAATCTATTAACAAACTTAAGCGCTTTATGCATTCGACTAATTATTAACAACACTGTCTTTAGTTGAAAGATATTTTGATAAAAAATTGCAATTGAAAATTTATTACTATGTCACGCTTTGCAATTAACCTAAAAATAATTAGTCTAATTATTAACTAAATATAAAATCACCCAAAAACTAATTAGTCGCTTCGCAATTGACTCCTTATGTCACGCTTCGCACTTAACCTAAAATTAATTTAAATCTAATTAATCGCTTCGCGATTGACAATTAAGTCACAACTGACTTATTAAGAAACTTCCCAACAACTAATTAGTCGCTTCGCGATTGACTTCTTATGTCACGCTTCGCACTTAACCTAAAATTAATTTAAATCTAATTAATCGCTTCGCGATTGACAATTAAGTCACAACTGACTTATTAAGAAACTTCCCAACAACTAATTAGTCGCTTCGCGATTGACTTCTTATGTCACGCTTCGCACTTAACCTAAAATTAATTTAAATCTAATTAATCGCTTCGCGATTGACAATTAAGTCACAACTGACTTATTAAGAAACTTCCCAACAACTAATTAGTCGCTTCGCGATTGACTTCTTATGCCACGCTTTGCACCTAACCTAAAAATAATATGAATCTAATTAGTCGCTTCGCAATTAACAATTAAGTCACAACTGACTTATTAAGAAACTTCCCAACAACTAATTAGTCGCTTCGCGATTGACTCCTTATGTCACGCTTCGCACTTAACCTAAAATTAATTTAAATCTAATTAGTCGCTTCGCGATTGACAATTGAGTCACAACTGACTTATTAAGAAAATTCCCAACAACTAATTAGTCGCTTCGCAATTGACTCCTTTTGTCACGCTTCGCACTTAACCTAAAATTAATTTAAATCTAATTAGTCGCTTCGCGATTGACAATTGAGTCACAACTGACTAATTGTAAAATTTCCCAACAACTAATTAGTCGCTTCGCGATAGACTCCTTATGTCACGCTTCGCACTTAACCTAAAATTAATTTGAATCTAATTAGTTTTTAAATAATAAATTTCCAAACAACTAATTAGTCGCTTCAGGATTGACTCCTTATGTCACGCTTCGCACTTAACCTGAAAATAATTTAAATCTACTTAGTCGCTTTGCGATTAACAACTGAGTCACAACTGACTAATTGTAAAATTTCCCAACAACTAATGAGTCGCTCCGCGATTGACTCCTTATGTCACGCTTCGCACTTAACCTAAAAATAAGTTAAATCTACTTAGTCGCTTCGCGATTCACAACTGAGTCATAACTGATTTAAAAATAATTAAAAATCATCCCTTTTCTTTAGTTAAAAACAAAACTAACCATTCAATATGCTCATAATTTTAGATTCTAAAGTCAACAGTTTTTAGAAAACAAATTCCAAAATTGCGTCCTTTAAAATTGATAATTAACAAAATGGCGGCCAATTAACTGATTAAGTAAATTCAAAAATCATTACTTTTCTTTAGTTAGAAGCCAAACTAACTATCCAAAATGTTTCATTTAACTTATGAATGTTGGACAGTAGTTTGAAAAAGTGTTCCCGCCCACCCGCACAAGTGTTTGTGATCCAAGTTCTTTATCACAAACAATTGGGCGGGTAAGCGGGCACACAGATTATAAGACCAACGTCTGGTGGTTTAAAAAAGTGTTCCCGCCCACCCGCCCAAGTGTTGGTGATCCAACTGCTTGACAACAAACACTTGGGTGGGTGGGCGGAAACAAAGTTTATGAATGTTGAAACAGTGGTTTAAAAAAGTGTTCCCGCCCACCCGCCCAAGTGATGATGAACCAACTGCTTGACAACAAACACTTGGGTGAGTGGACGGGCACACAGTCCATGAATGTTGGATCGGTGGTTTAAAAAAAAGTTCCCACCCACCCGCCCATTGATTGTGATATAAGTTTTTGATCACAAATACTTGGGCGAGTGGACGGGCATTAAGTTCATGATAGTTGGTTTAAAAAATTGCCCCATCTAGCCGCCCAAATGTTTGTAATATGAATCACAAACACTTAGGTAAGCGGGCGGGCACACAGTCCATAAACTTTAACCGGTGGTTTAAAAAATGTTCTTGCCCACCCGCCCAACTGTTTGTGATTTAATTTCTTGATCCCAAGCACTTGGGAAGGTAGGCAAGCACTCAGTCCATGAATGTTGTTTCGGTGGTTACAAAAAGTGTTCCCGCCCACCCGCCCAAATGTTTGAAATATAATTTCATGACCACAAACACGTGGGTGGGTGGGCGGAAACACGGTCCATGAATGTTAGACCGCTGGTTTGAAAAAGTTTTCCCGCCCACTCGCCTAAGTGTTTGTGATATAATTTCTTAATCACAAACACTTGGGTGGATGAGCGGGCACACAGACCATGAATGTTGGACCAGTGGTTTAAAAAAGTGTTCCCGCCCACCCGCCCAAATGTTGGTGATCCAACAGCTTGGCAACAAACACTTGGGTGGGTGGGCGGGAACAAAATTCATAAATATTAGACCTGTGGTTTGAAAAAGTGTTCCCGCCCACCCGCCCAAGTGTTTGTGATATAATTTCTTAATCACAAACACTTGGGTGGGTGAGCGGGCACACAGTCCATAAATGTTGGACCAGTGGTTTAAAAAAGTGTTCCCGCCCACCCGCCCAAGTGTTGATGTTCCAACTGCTTGACAACAAACACTTGGATGGGTGGGCGGGCACACAGTTCATGAATGTTGGACCGGTGGTTTGAAAAAAAGTTCCCGCCCACCCGCCCAAGTGTTGATGATCCAACTGCTTGACAACAAACACTTGGGTGGGTGAGCGGGCACACAGTCCATAAATGTTAGACCGGTGGCTTAAAAAAGTGTTCCCGCCCACCCGCCCAAGTGTTTGTGATATAATTTCTTGATCACAAACACTTGGGTGGGTGGGCGGGCACACAGTCCATAAATGTTGGACCAGTGGTTTGTAAAAGTGTTCCCGCCCACCCGCCCAAGTGTTTGTGATATAATTTCTTGATCACAAACACTTAGGTAGGTGGGCGAGCACTGAATTCATAAATGTTGGACCAATGGTTTGAAAAAGTGTCGCTTTATTACTAACAATTTGATATGTTAAGTGTCGCTTCGCCATTAAAAGTTAAAAAATCAAAAATCGCTTCACAAATAAAGGTTTGACATTTAAAGTGCCGCTTCGCGATTAAAAATAAAGCACCAAAAGTCGCTTCGCGATCAACAATAAATTAATCAAAAGTCGCTTCACACTTATCAGTTTGACATTTAAGGTGTCGCTTCGCGATTAAAAATGAAGCACCAATAGTCGCTTCGCGATCAACAATAAATTAATCTAAAGTCGTTTCACAAATAAAGAATTGACATTTAAAGTGTCGCTTCGCGATTAAAAATGAAGCACCAAAAGTCGCTTCGCGATCAACAATAAATTAATCTAAAGTCGCTTCACAAATAAAAGTTTGACATTTAAAGTGTCGCTTCGCGATTAAAAATAGAGCACCAAAAGTCGCTTCGCGACCAACAATAAATTAATCAAAAGTCGTTTCACACTTATCAGTTTGACATTTAAGATGTCGCTTCGCGATTAAAAATAAAATACCAAAAGTCGCTTCGCGATTAACAATAAATTAATCAAAAGTCGCTTCACAAATAAAGAATTGACATTTAAAGTGTCGCTTCGCGATTAAAAATGAAGCACCAAAAGTCGCTTCGTGATCAACAATAAATTAATCTAAAGTCGCTTCACAAATAAAAGTTTGACATTTAAAGTGTCGCTTCGCGATTAAAAATAAAGCACCAAAAGTCGCTTCGCGACCAACAATGAATTAATCAAAAGTCGCTTCACACTTATCAGTTTGACATTTAAAGTGCCGCTTCGCGATTAAAAATGAAGCACCAATAGTCGCTTCGCGATCAACAATAAATTAATCTAAAGTCGTTTCACAAATAAAGAATTGACATTTAAAGTGTCGCTTCGCGATTAAAAATGAAGCACCAAAAGTCGCTTCGCAATCAACAATAAATTAATCTAAAGTCGCTTCACAAATAAAAGTTTGACATTTAAAGTGTCGCTTCGCGATTAAAAATAGAGCACCAAAAGTCGCTTCGCGATTAACAATGAATTAATCAAAAGTCGCTTCAAAAATAAAGGTTTGACATTTAAGATGTCGCTTCGCGATTAAAAAATAAGCACCAAAAGTCGCTTCGCGATTAACAATGAACTAATCAATAGTCGCTTCACAAATAAAGGTTTGACATTTAAAGTGTCGCTTCGCGATTAAAAATTAAGTACTAGAAGTCGCTTCGCAACCAACAATGAATTGATCAAAAGTCGCTTCACAAATAAAGGTTTGACATTTAAGATGTCGCTTCGCAATTAAAAATAAAGCACCAAAAGTCGCTTCGCGATCAACAATAAATTAATCAAATGTCGCTTCACACTTATCAGTTTGACATTTAAGGTGTCGCTTCGCGATTAAAAATAAAGTACCAAAAGTCGCTTCGCGATTAACAATGAATTAATCAAAAGTCGCTTCACAAATAAAGAATTGACATTTAAGATGTCGCTTCGCGATTAAAAATAAAGTACCAAAAGTCTCTTCGCGATCAACAATGAATTAATCAAAAGTCGCTTCACAAATAAAAGTTTGACATTTAAGATGTCGCTTCGCGATTAAAAATAATGCACCAAAAGTCGCTTCGCGACCAACAATGAATTAATCAAAAGTCGCTTCACAAATAAAGGTTTGACATTTAAGGTGTCGCTTTGCGATTAAAAATAAAGCACCAAATGTCGCTTCGCGACCAACAATGAATTAATCAAAAGTCGCTTCACAAATAAAAGTTTGACATTTAAGATGTCGCTTCGCGATTAAAATTAAAGCACCAAAAGTCGCTTCGCGATTAACAATAAATTAATAAAAAGTCGCTTCACAAATAAAGGTTTGACATTTAAGGTGTCGCTTCGCGATTAAAAATAAAGCACCAAAAGTCGCTTCGCAATCAACAATGAATTAATCAAAAGTCGCTTCACAAATAAAGGTTTGACATTTAAGGTGTCGCTTTGCGATTAAAAATAAAGCACCAAATGTCGCTTCGCGACCAACAATGAATTAATCAAAAGTCGCTTCACAAATAAAGGTTTGACATTTCAGGTGTCGCTTTGCGATTAAAAATAAAGCACCAAATGTCGCTTCGCGACCAACAATGAATTAATCAAAAGTCGCTTCACAAATAAAGGTTTGACATTTCAGGTGTCGCTTCGCGATTAAAAATAAAGCACCAAAAGTCGCTTCGCGATCAACAATGAATTAATCAAATGTCGCTTCACACTTATCAGTTTGACATTTAAGGTGTCGCTTCGCGTTAAAAAATAAAGCACCAAAAGTCGCTTCGCGATCAACAATAAATTAATCAAATGTCGCTTCACACTTATCAGTTTGACATTTAAGTTGTCGCTTCGCGATTAAAAATAAAGCACCAAAAGTCGCTTCGCGATCAACAATGAATTAATCAAATGTCGCTTCACACTTATCAGTTTGACATTTAAGTTGTCGCTTCGCGATTAAAAATGGAGCACCAAAAGTCGCTTCGCGATTAACAATAAACTAATAAAAAGTCGCTTCACAAATAAAGGTTTGACATTTAAGGTGTCGCTTTGCAATTAAAAATAAAGCACCAAAAGTCGCTTCACGATCAACAATGAATTAATCAAAAGTCGCTTCACAAATAAAAGTTTGACATTTAAGATGTCGCTTCGCGATTAAAATTAAAGCACCAAAAGTCGCTTCGCGATTAACAATAAATTAATAAAAAGTCGCTTCACAAATAAAGGTTTGACATTTAAGGTGTCGCTTCGCAATTAAAATAAAAACACCAAAAGTCGCTTCGCGATCAACAATGAATTAATCAAAAGTCGCTTCACAAATAAAGGTTTGACATTTAAGGTGTCGCTTCGCGATTAAAAATAAAGCACCAAAAGTCGCTTCGCAATTAACAATAAATTAATCAATAGTCGCTTCACAACAAAGAGTTTGACAAGTGAAGTGTCGCTTCACAATTAAAAATATAACAAGCAAAAGTCGTTTCACAACTAACAGCTTCAAACCAATCGCGAAGTAACATTTCAACTGAGTCGGTTTCAAGTTAATCGCAAAGCGACATCGTACGTCCTGAGGACAATTATTTAATCGCAAAGCGACCTATGAAATTCCAACGTTAGAAAAGTGCTTCAAACTAATCGCGAAGCGACATACTAACTTTCAATGATACCGAGTCGGTTTCTAGTTAATCGCGAAGCGACATCGAACGTCCTGAGGACAATTATTTAATCGCGAAGCGACCTAAGAAGTTCTGATGTTAGTAAAGTGCTCCAAACTAGTCGCGAAGCAATAAACTAACTTTCAATGATACTGAGTCGGTTTCTAGTTAATCGCGAAGCGACATCGTACTTCCTGAGAACAATTATTTAATCGCGAAGCGACCTATGAAGTTCTGACGTTAATAAAGTGCTTCAAACTGATCGCGAAGCGACATACTAATTTTCAATAATACTGAGCCGATTTTTTGTTAATCGCGAAGCGACACGTGCGTCCTGAAAACAATTATTTAATCGCAAAGCGACCTATGAAGTGCATCAAACTAATCGCTTACTAAATTAGTTTCTAATTAATCGCTTAGCAACTTACTAGAACGCAATTAAATAAAAATTGAAAATTATAACTCAAATATAAAAACCAACTTGATATTAATAAAATATCAAACTGTATTTTTAACATTGCCTCAATTCGATTGCAAAAATATTGATAGAAATCAACCCCTAAATGAAAACATAAACAACCCTTAATCCAGGCTCTCGCTTCACAGTTTTATTTTTATAACGCGATGCGCTTTTCCCATCAGCATCTTGTTGACTCTGTGGAAATTGGAGTAGTTTTCCAATAACATCTGGACATTGACTGTTGGGAAAGGGGTGAGATTGTAGCCGCCACCACCACTACCACCCTCCATCCAGCAGCTAGCTAGCTAGCTAGCTAGCAAGCGCATACCCTGTCTGTTTTTGAGTGCTATCTTTGACAGATTATTGAGCCTCGAAAAGTTTTAATTGATTCCTTGAAATTAATGAGATTTACCCTGTTTACTGAATGGAAAGAAACCACCCCACACCCATCTTATTAACAATTCTCCCATCCCCTCCGGAGTACAGAAGGATGAATTTATAAAATTGGTCCTCTTTGATGCTTGTAATTATTAAGATTGTTGCCGACTAATTGCCCCGAATTGCTGTTTAATTCAATTACAATTCGGCACGCGCTTTATGGCAGCCATCTTGTTTATTAGGGGTTGTAATGTATGAGAAATTAATCTAATTTGTTTGTTACAAGTTTATGAAAGTTAATTAAACAAATTTTAAAAATTTCAACATTAAATCTACAAAGATGGTTGAATACGGATACAGATGTCAAATCACAATGACAACTGACCTGAAAATGGAGCCCATGACAACTGACAGTTGACAGCTGTCAAAAATAATTTACCTTTTAGTTGGTCAACAATCGTTTAATGTAAACTAGAAGCTCACCTGAAACAAAATAAAAATCATTAATAATTTTACATACACAATTCTTTATTAATGCTTTTACCGTGACACAACTGTCAATCGCGAAGCAACAAATTAGCTTTAGAATATTTTTTTGGGTTTAGTACAGACCGTGACACAACAATTAATCGCGAAGCGACTAGTATAATATTAGAATTTTTTATTAATGCCCTAATCGTGACACAACTGTCAATCGCGAAGCGACAAATTAGCTTTAGAATATTTTTTTGGGTTTAGTACAGACCGTGACACAACAATTAATCGCGAAGCGACTAGTATAATATTAGAATTTTTTATTAATGCCCTAACCGTGACACAACTGTCAATCGCGAAGCGACAAATTAGCTTTAGAATATTTTTTTGGGTTTAGTACAGACCGTGACACAACAATTAATCGCGAAGCGACTAGTATAATATTAGAATTTTTTATTAATGCCCTAACCGTGACACAACTGTCAATCGCGAAGCGACAAATTAGCTTTAGAATATTTTTTTGGGTTTAGTACAGACCGTGACACAACAATTAATCGCGAGGCGACTAGTATAATATTAGAATTTTTTATTAATGCCCTAACCGTGACACAACTGTCAATCGCGAAGCGACAAATTAGCTTTAGAATATTTTTTTGGGTTTAGTACAGACCGTGACACAACAATTAATCGCGAAGCGACTAGTATAATATTAGAATTTTTTATTAATGCCCTAACCGTGACACAACTGTCAATCGCGAAGCGACAAATTAGCTTTAGAATATTTTTTTGGGTTTAGTACAGACCGTGACACAACAATTAATCGCGAGGCGACTAGTATAATATTAGAATTTTTTATTAATGCCCTAACCGTGACACAACTGTCAATCGCGAAGCGACAAATTTGCTTTAATATATTTTGTAGGTTAAGTACTGACCGTGACACAACAATTAATCGCGAAGCGACTAGTATAAAATTAGAATTTTTTATTAAAGCCCTAACCGTGACACAAATGTCAATCGCGAAGCGACAAATTAATTTCAATATATTTTGTAGGTTAAGTACAGACCGTGACACAACAATTAATCGCAAAGCGACTAGTATAATATTATAATTTTTTATTAATGCCCTAACCGTGACACAACTGTCAATCGCAAAACGACAAATTAGCTTTAGAATATTTTTTTGGGTTTAGTACAGACCGTGACACAACAATTAATCGCGAAGCGACTAGTATAATATTATAATTTTTTATTAATGCCCTAATCGTGACACAACTGTCAATCGCGAAGCGACAAATTAGCTTTAGAATATTTTTTTGGGTTTAGTACTGACCGTGACACAACAATTAATCGCGAAGCGACTAGTATAATATTATAATTTTTTATTAATGCCCTAACCGTGACACAACGGTCAATAGCGAAGCGACAAATTATTTTAATTTTTTTTTTTGGGTTAAGTACAGACCGTGACACAACAATTAATCGCGAAGCGACTAGTATAATATTAGAATTTTTTATTAAAGCCCTAACCGTGACACAAATGTCAATCGCGAAGCGACAAATTAATTTCAATATATTTTGTAGGTTAAGTACAGACCGTGACACAACAATTAATCGCGAAGCGACTAGTATAGTATTATAATTTTTTATTAATGACCTAACCGTGACACAACTGTCAATCGCGAAGCGACAAATTAGCTTTAGAATATTTTTTTGGGTTTAGTACAGACCGTGACACAACAATTAAACGCGAAGCGACTAGTATAATTTTATAATTTTTTATTAATGCCCTAACCGTGACACAACTGTCAATCGCGAAGCGACAAATTAGCTATAGAATATTTTTTTGGGATTAGTACAGACCGTGACACAACAATTAATCTCGAAGCGACTAGTAAAATTTTATAATTTTTTATTAATGCCCTAACCGTGACACAACTGTCAATCGCGAAGCGACAAATTAGCTTTAGAATATTTTTTTGGGTTTAGTACAGACCGTGACACAACAATTAATCGCGAAGCGACTAGTATAATATTAGAATTTTTTATTAATGCCCTAATCGTGACACAACTGTCAATCGCGAAGCGACAAATTAGCTTTAGAATATTTTTTTGGGTTTAGTACAGACCGTGACACAACAATTAATCGCGAAGCGACTAGTATAATATTAGAATTTTTTATTAATGCCCTAACCGTGACACAACTGTCAATCGCGAAGCGACAAATTAGCTTTAGAATATTTTTTTGGGTTTAGTACAGACCGTGACACAACAATTAAACGCGAAGCGACTAGTATAATTTTATAATTTTTTATTAATGCCCTAACCGTGACACAACTGTCAATCGCGAAGCGACAAATTAGCTTTAGAATATTTTTTTGGGTTTAGTACAGACCGTGACACAACAATTAAACGCGAAGCGACTAGTATAATTTTATAATTTTTTATTAATGCCCTAACCGTGACACAACTGTCAATCGCGAAGCGACAAATTAGCTATAGAATATTTTTTTGGGATTAGTACAGACCGTGACACAACAATTAATCTCGAAGCGACTAGTAAAATTTTATAATTTTTTATTAATGCCCTAACCGTGACACAACTGTCAATCGCGAAGCGACAAATTAGCTTTAGAATATTTTTTTGGGTTTAGTACAGACCGTGACACAACAATTAAACGCGAAGCGACTAGTATAATTTTATAATTTTTTATTAATGCCCTAACCGTGACACAACTGTCAATCGCGAAGCGACAAATTAGCTATAGAATATTTTTTTGGGATTAGTACAGACCGTGACACAACAATTAATCTCGAAGCGACTAGTATAATTTTATAATTTTTTATTAATGCCCTAACCGTGACACAACTGTCAATCGCGAAGCGACAAATTAGCTATAGAATATTTTTTTGGGTTTAGTACAGACCGTGACACAACAATTAAACGCGAAGCGACTAGTATAATTTTATAATTTTTTATTAATGCCCTAACCGTGACACAACTGTCAATCGCGAAGCGACAAATTAGCTATAGAATATTTTTTTGGGATTAGTACAGACCGTGACACAACAATTAATCTCGAAGCGACTAGTATAATTTTATAATTTTTTATTAATGCCCTAACCGTGACACAACTGTCAATCGCGAAGCGACAAATTAGCTTTAGAATATTTTTTTGGGTTTAGTACAGACCGTGACACAACAATTAAACGCGAAGCGACTAGTATAATTTTATAATTTTTTATTAATGCCCTAACCGTGACACAACTGTCAATCGCGAAGCGACAAATTAGCTATAGAATATTTTTTTGGGATTAGTACAGACCGTGACACAACAATTAATCTCGAAGCGACTAGTAAAATTTTATAATTTTTTATTAATGCCCTAACCGTGACACAACTGTCAATCGCGAAGCGACAAATTAGCTTTAGAATATTTTTTTGGGTTTAGTACAGACCGTGACACAATCAATTAATCGCGAAGCGACTAGTATAATATTAGAATTTTTTATTAATGCCCTAACCGTGACACAACTGTCAATCGCGAAGCGACAAATTAGCTTTAGAATATTTTTTTGGGTTTAGTACAGACCGTGACACAACAATTAATCGCGAAGCGACTAGTATAATATTAGAATTTTTTATTAATGCCCTAACCGTGACACAACTGTCAATCGCGAAGCGACAAATTAGCTTTAGAATATTTTTTTGGGTTTAGTACAGACCGTGACACAACAATTAATCGCGAAGCGACTAGTATAATATTAGAATTTTTTATTAATGCCCTAACCGTGACACAACTGTCAATCGCGAAGCAACAAATTTGCTTTAATATATTTTGTAGGTTAAGTACTGACCGTGACACAACAATTAATCGCGAAGCGACTAGTATAATTTTATAATTTTTTATTAATGCCCTAACCGTGACACAACTGTCAATCGCGAAGCGACAAATTTGCTTTAATATATTTTGTAGGTTAAGTACTGACTGTGACACAACAATTAGGGTGCAGTCTCACTGCACCACCGCCACCAACTATCACCGTTTGCCACTAACCACCAAAATGTACTACGGTCTCACTGCAGCCACTGGTGACCACCAAATATTTAAATTTCCCACTCTTTTCTATGTCGGTAGAAGAATGCTATATTTATATTTGGGGCCTTTTATTTACTAATGTAATTAGTTTATCAATGTCGGATGGTGTCCATGTTTCTCCCATGTTACCGTTTTTAAAATTCTCAAATATCAAAGCAAAAATGACAGATTATGTTTTGATTTGTAAAATATCAAGTTAGTATGTTTCAAATGACGATCAACCGTTGCCGCGTTACCACCAACCGATTTGAAATTATGAAACGGTGGTTACCAAATGACAGATGCCGGCGAGAATAGTGAATCAGTGGGACCGTCGCCATATGATTTAACGTGTTCGAATTTTAGTTGGTGGCGGTGGGTGGTGCAGTGAGACTGCAGCCTTAATCGCGAAGCGACTAGTATAATTTTTTAATAATGCCCTAACCGTGACACAACTGTCAATCGCGAAGCGACAAATTAGCTTTAATATATTTTGTAGGTTAAATTCAGACCGTGACACAACAATTAATCGCGAAGCGACTAGTATAATAATATAATTTTCTATTAATGCCCTAACCGTGACACAACTGTCAATCGCGAAGCGACAAATTAGCTTTAATATATTTTGTAGGTTAAATTCAGACCGTGACACAACAATTAATCGCGAAGCGACTAGTATAATATTATAATTTTTTATTAATGCCCTAACCGTGACACAACTGTCAATCGCGAAGCGACAAATTAGCTTTAATATATTTTGTAGGTTAAGTACTGACCGTGACACAACAATTAATCGCGAAGCGACTAGTATAATTTTATAATTTTTTATTAATGCCCTAACCGTGACACAACTGTCAATCGCGAAGCGACAAATTAGCTTTAATATATTTTGTAGGTTAAGTACAGACCGTGACACAACAATTAATCGCGAAGCGACTAGTATAATATTATAATTTTTTATTAATGCCCTAACCGTGACACAACTGTCAATCGCGAAGCGACAAATTAGCTTTAATATATTTTGTAGGTTAAGTACAGACCGTGACACAATAATTAATCGCAAAGCGACTAGTATAATAATATAATTTTCTATTAATGCCCTAACCGTGACACAACTGTCAATCGCGAAGCGACAAATTAGCATTAGAATATTTTTTTGGGTTTATTACAGACCGTGACACAACAATTAATCGCGAAGCGACTAGTATAATATTACAATTTTCCATCAATGCTCTTACCGTGACACAACTGTCAATCGCGAAGCGACAAATTAGCTTTAATATATTTTGTAGGTTAAGTATAGACCGTGACACAACAATTAATCGCGAAGCGACTAGTATAGTATTATAATTTTTTATTAATGCCCTAACCGTGACACAACTGTCAATCGCGAAGCGACAAATTAGCTTTAATATATTTTGTAGGTTAAGTACTGACCGTGACACAACAATTAATCGCGAAGCGACTAGTATAGTATTATAATTTTTTATTAATGCCCTAACCGTGACACAACTGTCAATCGCGAAGCGACAAATTAGCTTTAATATATTTTGTAGGTTAAATTCAGACCGTGACACAACAATTAATCGCGAAGCGACTAGTATAATAATATAATTTTCTATTAATGCCCTAACCGTGACACAACTGTCAATCGCGAAGCGACAAATTAGCTTTAATATATTTTGTAGGTTAAATTCAGACCGTGACACAACAATTAATCGCGAAGCGACTAGTATAATATTATAATTTTTTATTAATGCCCTAACCGTGACACAACTGTCAATCGCGAAGCGACAAATTAGCTTTAATATATTTTGTAGGTTAAGTACTGACCGTGACACAACAATTAATCGCGAAGCGACTAGTATAATTTTATAATTTTTTATTAATGCCCTAACCGTGACACAACTGTCAATCGCGAAGCGACAAATTTGCTTTAATATATTTTGTAGGTTAAGTACTGACTGTGACACAACAATTAGGGTGCAGTCTCACTGCACCACCGCCACCAACTATCACCGTTTGCCACTAACCACCAAAATGTACTACGGTCTCACTGCAGCCACTGGTGACCACCAAATATTTAAATTTCCCACTCTTTTCTATGTCGGTAGAAGAATGCTATATTTATATTTGGGGCCTTTTATTTACTAATGTAATTAGTTTATCAATGTCGGATGGTGTCCATGTTTCTCCCATGTTACCGTTTTTAAAATTCTCAAATATCAAAGCAAAAATGACAGATTATGTTTTGATTTGTAAAATATCAAGTTAGTATGTTTCAAATGACGATCAACCGTTGCCGCGTTACCACCAACCGATTTGAAATTATGAAACGGTGGTTACCAAATGACAGATGCCGGCGAGAATAGTGAATCAGTGGGACCGTCGCCATATGATTTAACGTGTTCGAATTTTAGTTGGTGGCGGTGGGTGGTGCAGTGAGACTGCAGCCTTAATCGCGAAGCGACTAGTATAATTTTTTAATAATGCCCTAACCGTGACACAACTGTCAATCGCGAAGCGACAAATTAGCTTTAATATATTTTGTAGGTTAAATTCAGACCGTGACACAACAATTAATCGCGAAGCGACTAGTATAATAATATAATTTTCTATTAATGCCCTAACCGTGACACAACTGTCAATCGCGAAGCGACAAATTAGCTTTAATATATTTTGTAGGTTAAATTCAGACCGTGACACAACAATTAATCGCGAAGCGACTAGTATAATATTATAATTTTTTATTAATGCCCTAACCGTGACACAACTGTCAATCGCGAAGCGACAAATTAGCTTTAATATATTTTGTAGGTTAAGTACTGACCGTGACACAACAATTAATCGCGAAGCGACTAGTATAATTTTATAATTTTTTATTAATGCCCTAACCGTGACACAACTGTCAATCGCGAAGCGACAAATTAGCTTTAATATATTTTGTAGGTTAAGTACAGACCGTGACACAACAATTAATCGCGAAGCGACTAGTATAATATTATAATTTTTTATTAATGCCCTAACCGTGACACAACTGTCAATCGCGAAGCGACAAATTAGCTTTAATATATTTTGTAGGTTAAGTACAGACCGTGACACAATAATTAATCGCAAAGCGACTAGTATAATAATATAATTTTCTATTAATGCCCTAACCGTGACACAACTGTCAATCGCGAAGCGACAAATTAGCATTAGAATATTTTTTTGGGTTTATTACAGACCGTGACACAACAATTAATCGCGAAGCGACTAGTATAATATTACAATTTTCCATCAATGCTCTTACCGTGACACAACTGTCAATCGCGAAGCGACAAATTAGCTTTAATATATTTTGTAGGTTAAGTATAGACCGTGACACAACAATTAATCGCGAAGCGACTAGTATAGTATTATAATTTTTTATTAATGCCCTAACCGTGACACAACTGTCAATCGCGAAGCGACAAATTAGCTTTAATATATTTTGTAGGTTAAGTACTGACCGTGACACAACAATTAATCGCGAAGCGACTAGTATAGTATTATAATTTTTTATTAATGCCCTAACCGTGACACAACTGTCAATCGCGAAGCGACAAATTAGCTTTAATATATTTTGTAGGTTAAATTCAGACCGTGACACAACAATTAATCGCGAAGCGACTAGTATAATAATATAATTTTCTATTAATGCCCTAACCGTGACACAACTGTCAATCGCGAAGCGACAAATTAGCTTTAATATATTTTGTAGGTTAAATTCAGACCGTGACACAACAATTAATCGCGAAGCGACTAGTATAATATTATAATTTTTTATTAATGCCCTAACCGTGACACAACTGTCAATCGCGAAGCGACAAATTAGCTTTAATATATTTTGTAGGTTAAGTACTGACCGTGACACAACAATTAATCGCGAAGCGACTAGTATAATTTTATAATTTTTTATTAATGCCCTAACCGTGACACAACTGTCAATCGCGAAGCGACAAATTAGCTTTAGAATATTTTTTTGGGTTTAGTACAGACCGTGACACAACAATTAATCGCAAAGCGACTAGTATAAAATTTTAATTTTTTATTAATGCCCTAACCGTGACACAACTGTCAATCGCGAAGCGACAAATTAGCTTTAATATATTTTTTTGGGTTGAGTATAGACCGTGACACAACAATTAATCGCGAAGCGACTAGTATAGTATTATAATTTTTTATTAATGCCCTAACCGTGACACAACTGTCAATCGCGAAGCGACAAATTAAATTAATAATTTTTTTAGGTTAAGTACAAACCGTGACACAACAATTAATCGCAAAGCAACTAATAAAATATTACAATTTTTTATCAATGCTCTTACCGTGACACATCTGTCAATCGTAAAGCAACAAACCAAATCTAAAAATTGAAAAAGTTGAATAACTCCAAAACCATAGATTAGATTTTAGTGCAATTTGGTGACAATATAGTTTAATACCAGTACTACCAACTGTACAATATTATATTAAATTCGATACGACCAATTCAATGTAACCTCAATTAATCAATCAACCACTTGAGATAAGTTACAGCTGTTTAATAAATTCATAACTTGCAAACTATACATTAGAATTTGATACAATTTATCTAAAGTATACTTCAATATCATTTCTACCAACTGCATTAATTGCATTAAATTCTATACAACCAATTTGACATAACCTCAATTTATATGACATCAATGAACTAGTTTGTGATAAGCTCCAGCCGTTTAATAAATTCATAACTCGCAAACTATACATTGAAATTTTATACAATTTATTTAAAGTTTACTTCAATATCACTTCTACCAACTGCATAAATTTTATCAAATTCCATACGATCAATTTGACATAACCTCAATTTATATGACATCAATCAACTCCTTTGTGGTTTGCTGTAGTTTGTTAATAAATTCTTAACTCGCAAACTGTACATTGGATTTTGATTTAATTTACCTGAAGTATACTTCAATATCAGTATTACCAACTGCACAAAATGTAATTGAGTTAATATCCGATTTTCAGCAAGGTATAACAACTTAATTAAGCCGAGCAAAATTTCATTAAGTTTTCTCGTGAAAATTATTGAAAGTTTCGTTTCGAATAAGGATTCCACCAAACTGGAGTTTGCAAAACAATGTTTATTTAGTACGAGCAGCGTCCCCGCAAACATGCAAATATTTTCTGATAATCAATCAGAATGCTTCCCGGGGGTTATATTTTCCCTCGATAGAAGGAAATTCATCAGCGGAAAAATAATAAAAAAACAAAGTTGAAGTCATAAATTTTTATACCTGTATTCGAGAGACGACGGAAAGTATTAATGTTATTAAATCCAATAGAGAGTGGACTGGCGGCTTTTGATGTTTGTTACGCCTCACACTCTATATAGTCTGATGGGTCTTTGTTGATTACGCAATCAACAATATATCGCGCCGCCACTTTGTAGTTTTAAAAATGAAAAGCCCGACTAATGGAGCTACAATCCATCCATCCGTGTTCGTCCGGTTTATTTGCATTTTTCATGTTTCCATATGAATTAATAAGCCGCCCCTTCATGCGGAATGTAATATCCAGAGCAGACTTATGCAAATATTCAAGGGATGAACAGCAGTCAACAAATAACAAAAATTATTATTTTTTATGCACTGCACATCACAAATGAGTTCATTTGGGTCAATTAAATGGACTTCACGTCGAATTAGTCGCATCGAATTTTATATTATTTATGCAGTTTGTAGCATTTTAATCGAAGTATATTGTTGCAAAGTTTTATAAAAATCCAATATATGGTTTTGAAGTTATTCAATATTTTTAATTACAAATGTTGTTTGACGTTTATTTTTGAGGTTATGTAAAAGTGACCGTATAAATTTCAATCAATTTTGTACAGTTGGTACTATTGTTATTGAAGTGCATTGTTGCCAAATTTCATTAAAATCCAATGTAGGATTAAAACGTTATTCAACTTTTTTCATCGTCAAATCCGAAAGTTCGGATCTAGCCAGTTATCCAATTTTGAGGTTATGTAAAATTGACCAAATAAATTTTGATTTACGATTTATAGTTTGTAGTACTGACACTCAACTATATTTTGACCAAACTCTTGACTTGACAAAATTGGTGATTTTGAGTTATTCATGGTTACAAGAAGTGGAAATAGAAAAAGTTGAATAGTTCCAAAACCAAACATTGGATTTTGATGAAAGCTGGCAAAAATATACTTAAGCGTCAGTGCTACCAATTGTAAAAAATATATTAAAATTAGTGCGGCTGATTTGACATACCTCAATATATGTGATCTCAATTAATTCAATTAATGAGTGCAGTAGTATTAAAATAAATTCATAACTCCTAAACCAAACATTGGATTTAGATGCAATGTATGGATAATAGCCTTCATTACCGTTACTACCAACCACATAAATAAAAACAAATTCGATACGACAGATTAGACGTAACCTTAATTTATATGATCTCAAATAAATCAATTAATGAGAGCAGTGGTATCGAAATAAACTCATAACTCCTAATCCAAACATTGAATTTGGATGCAATTTATGAATAATATACTTCAATACCATTACTACCAACCACATAAATTAAAACAAATTCAATACGTTAGATTAAATTTAATCTCAATTTATATGATCTCGCCAAATTCATTTAATGAGTAGAGTGGTATTGAAATAAATCCATAACTCCTAATCCATACATTGGATTTGGATGCAATTTATGGATAATACACTTCAACACCATTACTACCAACCACATAAATTAGAACAAATTCAATACGTCAGATTAGATATAATCTCAATTTATATGATCTCACCAAATTCATTTAATGAGTAGAGTGGTATTGAAATAAATCCATAACTCCTAATCCATACATTGGATTTGGATGCAATTTATAGATAATACGCTTCAATACAATTACTACCAACCACATAAATTAGAACAAATTCAATACGTCAGATTAGATATAATCTCAATTTATATGATCTCACAAAATTCGTTTAATGAGTAGAGTGGTATTGAAATTAATCCATAACTCCTAATCCATACATTGGATTTGGATGCAAATTATGGATAATATACTTCAATACCATTACTACCAACCACATAGATTAGAACAAATTCGATACGTCAGATTAGATATTATCTCAATTTATATGATCTCTCCAAACTCATTTAATGAGTAGAGTGGTATTGAAATAAATTCATAACTCCTAATCCATACATTGGATTTGGATGCAATTAATGGATAATATATTCCAATACTAGTACTACCAACCACATAAATTAAAACAAATTCAATACGTCAGATTAAATTTAATCTCAATTTATATGATCTCACCAAATTCATTTAATGAGTAGAGTGGTATTGAAATAAATCCATAACTTCTAATCCATACATTGGATTTGGATGCAAACTATGGATAATATACTTCAATACCATTACTACCAACCACATAAATTTAAACAAAATCGATACGACAGATTTGACATAACCTCATTTACACAATCTCAATGACTCCATTCTATGGATGCGTAAGTATTGAAATATATTCATAACTCCTAATCCATACATTGGATTTGGATGCAATTTGTTGACAATACACTCCTATAACAGTGTTACCAACTATATAATTTTAAACAAATTCCACCATTTTGAATAATTGCATAATATTTTGTTAAAATTTATTAAGTTGGCAGTACTGAAGAAATTGTACAATCAATTTAATTAAATCGCCCGGGGAATCCAATTACTTATCATAACAGAAAGTTCCACGAACCGCGCGGTTCCTTATCAAAAATCGGAATCAATTAGGCCGCGCTCTGCTCGCATCTCACCCCCATTCCTCCCACTCTTATTATAAATTATTTATTGCGGCGATTTTTCTTCGGCGAACGGCTCTCGTTACCGGAATGAGCCATTATATAAATTGGACGGTTTTCGTTTGTTGTTGTTAAGGGAAGAGTAGAGGGTGGATTTTATAAGGGTTTGAGGAACTAATCTACCCCAACGCGCTTTTGACATTTCCGTCACGTACACATTGGGAAACTTATGGAGCGCTCTTCGTACAAGAGAGTAACTCCGTCATATTTCTTTGAGACAGGAAGTAAAGGGATAGGAGGGGGATGCTTGTTGTTGATGGAAGACAATGCACCCTGAGTGGATGCATTTGGAAAGGTTAAAAGGGTGAAGTGCATTCAGCTCTTAAAATGTCATTATGTTGTTGGCAATATTGAGCCAATTTTTTTGTTAAATTTTATTTGCATGGCGCTATTAAGGGATGATCCCTTTGTGCACAAAGCTAGGGACAATTACAGACTAATTAATTGCATGAGTTACCGTGTGGTTGAGCTCTATGATGCTACAGTCGCTGTCAGTTAAACGTATGCCCACTTTGATCAGACAGGTGATGCATCAAATAAATTTAGCTTGTGTCCAATCTAGCGTATCGATTTTGTTGCAATTTATATGGTTGGTAGCAATGGTATTGGAGTGTGTTATAAATAAATTGCATCAAAATCTAATAAATGGATTAGGAGTTATGAATTTATTTCAATACCACTCTGCTCATTAAATGAATTTGGTGAGATCACATAAATTGAGATTATGTCTAATCTGGCGTATCAATATTGTTTTAATTTATGAGGTTGGTAGTAATGATAATAAAGTGTATTATCCATAAAATGCATCCAAATCCAATGTATGGTTTAAAAGTTATGGATTTATTTCAATACCACTCTACTCATTAAATGAATTTGGTAAGATCATATAAATTGAAGTTATGACTAATTTGTCGTATCGAATTAGTTCCAATTTACGTAGTTGGTAGTAATGGCATTGAAGTGTATTATCCATAAATTGCATCCAAATCCAATGTATGGATTTAGAGTTATGAATTTATTTCAATACAACTCTACTCATTATATGAATTTGGTGAGATCATATAAATTGAGATTATGTCAAATTTAGCGTATCAATATTGCTTTAATTTATGCGGTTGGTACTAATGATAATAAAGAGTATTATCCATAAATTGCATCCAAATCCAATGTATGGATTAGGAGTTATAAATTTATTTCAATACCACTCTACCCATTAAACTAATTTAGTAAGATCATATAAATTGAGGTTATGTCTAATCTGGCGTATCAAATTTGTTCTAATTTATGTGGTTGGTAGTAATGGTATTGAAGTGATTTATCCATAAATTGCATCCAAATCCAATGTATGGATTAAAAGTTATGAATTTATTTCAATAACACTTTGCTCATTAAATGAATTTGGTAAGGCCACATAAATTGAGATTATGTCAAATCTGGCGTATCAATATTGTTTTAATTTATGTGGTTGGTAGTAATGATAATAAAGTGTATTATCCACAAATTGCATCCAAATCCAATGTATGGTTTAAAAGTTATGAATTTATTTCAATACCACTCCACTGATTACATAAATTTGGTGAGATCATACAAATTAAGGTTATGTCCAATTTGTTGTATCAAATTTGTTCCAATTTACGTGGTTGGTAGTAATAGTATTGAAGTATATTATCCATAAATTCCATCCAAATCCAATGTATAGATTAGGAGTTATTAATTTATTTCAATACCACTCTACTCATTAATTGAATTTGGTGAGGTCATATAAATTGAGATTATGTCAAATCTAGCGTATCAATATTGTTTTAATTTATGTGGTTGGTAGTAATGGTAATTAAGCGTATTATCCATAAATTGCATCCAAATCCAATGTATGGATTAGGAGTTATGAATTTATTTCAATACCACTCCACACATTAAATGAATTAATTGAGATCATATAAATTTAGGTTATGTCAAATCTGTCGTACCAAATTTGATTAAATTTGTGTGATAGTTAGCACTGATACTAAAGTATATTATCCATAAATTGCATCCAAATCTACTGTATAGTTTAGGAGTTATGAATTTATTTCAAAATGAATTATTTGGCATCAATTAAATTGAGGTTATGTCAAATCTGTCGGATTAAATTAAATACAATTTCTACAATTGGTAGCAATGATAATGAGCTACATCATCAATGAATTGCATACAAATCCAATGTATGGATTGTGAGTAATGAATTAATTATTAAACTAATTGAGGTTATGTCTAATAATTAGGCCACGCCCACTTAAAGCGGCTATGATTGTTTTTTGTTTGAATTGAATTAACACCAATTTCAAGCGGCAACTTTGTGGCTATCAAAGAAATATAAATTGCGACATTACACGGCGGCGGTAGCAACCCAACCACACATTCAATTTGAGGCAATCGAGTCGCGTTTTCCGCTCAGGCTGGGTAACTAAATGTCGATAAAAAACGGCGATATAATCCGATTCCATATATGAAGCCAATTCCGCCCCCTTTTCTTACAATGTAACCGAACCAAACCACCCTCGCATCTCTTTCAACCCCTATAACACACACAGACATAGTGTGCGGCGTTATTGGAACGTAAAGAAAACTATCGCGCAATTTTCCAATGTACATTGCGCGCCGTAAATGTAAACAGTTTTGTTGGGTTAGGATGGAATGGAATGGGGTTGAATGTGTGTCGCGATATAAGGAAAAAAACGATGTTAAGTTCCGCTGCATCCGCGAATCCCATCGTATGACATTACACGAGTAGTTGCATCTTTCCTTTGGAAAAACATTATAAAGCCATTAGGGAAGGGCTCGGCTTACCACGATAAGGCGCTCGCTTGTGTGTAAGGAGGAGGGGGAAGGAGATACCGAGCAACCCCGTTTACCCCACAAAGTAGCGGCTTGATTAAATCAAGCCTAAAGGACATTCATCCCATAAAGTCAGTTCTTAGAGCCCACCCGATTAATTTGTTACCAACTTTATAAAACGATAAAGTCAATCGAATTAAACTTAACTAAAGTATAATCAAATCAATACATAACCTCAAAATTAATTAATGTATTTGTACTTTCAGATTTGATGATAGAAAAAGTAGAATAACTTCAAAACCATACACTGGATTTTACTGAAATTTGGCAACAATGCGACTTATTATCACTACTATGAACTATAAAAAAATTAAATAAATTTATACGATCAATTTTGCATAACCTCAAAATTTATTACTTTGCGTCAATTGTGGTTAAATATATTAGAAACAGAAAAAGTTGTATAACTCAAAAATTATACATTGGATTTTAAGTAAATTTGGCAACAATGCTTTTTAAAAGCCCTACTACCAACTGTAAAAATTAAATCAAAATTTATTCGGTCAATTTTGCATAACCTCAAAATTAGTCAGCTTGCTAGATAAAAGTTGGCAGAAACAAAGATAGAAAAAATCAAATAATTTTAAAACCATACATTGGATTTCGATGAAATTTGGCAACAATGCTCCCCAGCAGTGGTACTACCAACTGTAAAAAATTTATTAACTTTTATTTGGTCAATTTTGGATAACCTCAAAATAAGTCAACTTGCTAGATACAAGTTGCCGGATTTGAAGATAGAAAAAGTTAAATAATTTCAATACCATACATTGGATTTTAATAAAATTTGGCAACAATGCTTCCCAGCAAAGGTACTACCAACTGTAAAAAATAGATTAAATTTTATTCGCTCAATTTTGCATAACCTCAAAATGAGTTAACTTGCTAGATACAAGTTGGCGGATTTGAAGATAGAAAAAGTTAAATAATTTCAAAACCATACATTGGATTTTGATGAAATTTGGCAACAATGCTTCCCAGCAAAGGTACTACCAACTTTAAAAAATAGATTAAATTTTATTCGCTCAATTTTGCATAACCTCAAAATTAGTCAACTTGCTAGATACAAGTTGGCGGATTTGAAGATAGAAAAAGTTAAATAATTTCAAAACCATACATTAGATTTTGATAAAATTTGGCAACAATGCTTCCAAGCAATCGTACTACCAACTGTAAAAAATAGATTAAATTTTATTCGGTCAATTTTGGATAAACTCAAAATTAGTCAACTTGCTGATACAAGTTGGCGGATTTGGAGATAGAAAAAGTTAAATAATTTCAAAACCATACATTGGATTTTGATGAAATTTGGCAACAATGCTCCCCAGCAGTGGTACTACCAACTGTAAAAAATAGATTAAATTGTATTCGGTCAATTTTGCATAACCTCAAAATTAGTCAGCTTGCTAGATAAAAGTTGGCAGAAACAAAGATAGAAAAAATCAAATAATTTTAAAACCATACATTGGATTTCGATGAAATTTGGCAACAATGCTCCCCAGCAGTGGTACTACCAACTGTAAAAAAATTATTAACTTTTATTCGGTCAATTTTAGATAACTTCAAAATTAGTCAACTTGTTAGATAAAAGTTGGTGGATTCGAAGATAGAAAAAGTTTAATAATTTCAAAACCATACATTGGATTTCGATAAAATTTGGCAACAATGCTTCCCAGCAAACGTACTACCAACTGTAAAAAATTTATTAACTTTTATTCAGTTAATTTTGCATAACCTTAAAATTAGTCAGCTCGTTAGATAAAAGTTGACAAATTCGAAGATAGAAAAAGTTAAATAATTTCAAAACTATACATTGGATTTTAATAAAATTTGGCAACTATGCTTCCCAGCAATCGTACTACCAACTGCAAAAAATAGATTAAATTTTATTCGGTCAATTTTGCATAACCTCAAAATTAGTCAGTTCATTAGATAAAAGTTGGCAGATTCAAAGATAGAAAAAGTTGAATAATTTCAAAACCATACATTGGATTTTAATAAAATTTGGCAACAATGCTTCCCAGCAAAGGTACTACCAACTGTAAAAAATAGATTAAATTTTATTCGGTCAATTTTGCATAACCTCAAAATTAGTCAACTTGCTAGATGCAAGTTGGCGTATTTGAAGATAGAAAAAGTTAAATAATTTCAAAACCATACATTGGATTTTGATGAAATTTGGAAAAATGTTTCCCAGCAATCGTACTACCAACTGTGAAAAATATAATGAAATTTAGTCGGTCAATTTTGCATAACCTCAAAATAAGTCAGCTTGCTAGATACAGTTGGCGGATTTGAAGATAGAAAAAGTTTAATAATTTCAAAACCATACATTGGATTTCGATAAAATTTGGCAACAATACTTCCCAGCAAACGTACTACCAACTGTAAAAAATTTATTAACTTTTATTCGGTCAATTTTGCATAACCTTAAAATTAGTCAGCTCGTTAGATAAAAGTTGGCAAATTCGAAGATAGAAAAAATTTAATAATTTCAAAACCATACATTGGATTTTGATCAAATTTGGCAATAATGCTTCCCAACAATTATATTACCAACTGTAAAAAATTTATTAACTTTTATTCGGTCAATTTTAGATAACCTCAAAATTAGTTAACTTGCTACATACAAGTAGGAGGATTTGAAGATAAAAAAATTCAAATAATTTCAAAACCATACATTGGATTTTAATAAAATTTGGCAACAATGCTTCCCAGCAAAGGTACTACCAACTGTAAAAAATTAATTAAATTTTATTCGCTCAATTTTGCATAACCTCAAAATTAGTCAACTTGCTAGATACAAGTTGGCGGATTTGAAGATAGAAAAAGTTTAATAATTTCAAAACCATACATTGGATTTCGATAAAATTTGGCAACAATGCTTCCCAGCAAACGTACTACCAACTGTGAAAAATATATTAACTTTTATTCGGTCAATTTTGCATAACCTCTAAATTAGTCAACTACTCTTATATCTTTAATTTAGAACCAATACTACCAACCACATAAATTAAAACAAATTCGATACGACAAATTAGACATAACCTCAATCTTAAGATGCATTTAAATTATGTCCATAATTTCTCACAAGTCAAATGCTTGATTAATGTTAGATATTATTAATCGCCCCCTCCTCCCCACAATCCAACCAAACCACCATCATCATTAATCCTTGGCGGCGGTGGTGGCGGCGTGCGCGTTATCGACGCTCGAGAGGAGACAACATCTAAGCCGGAAGAATCTTAAAAAAAATCATAATGATGCAAAGACAGAGAGAAAAAATGGATCATGCATGAGCCCCATTATTCATCCGCCGGAACGTCACAACATTATATAACCTTCCCTCTTCCCCTTTCCACATCATACAAATCTCGGGGGCACGCTACCCCCGTGGGGGGCGGCACGAAAAACTCGAATAATCAAGACGTTTCGGTCTTCTGCGGATGACCAGGCAGGCCGGCAAGATTAATCGTCGTCGCTACTTTTTTATGCGCTTTGCGGGTGGTGGCAGCGCGACTGCCAAGAGACCGGAAGCCGAGGACTCGTTTTTTATATGTCCCGGACATTTTTCACAACGGTAGGGGATTATAATCCCCCTTGGAGAAGGTGGAGGTTGGCTAAGCCGGGCAAAATATTAAAAAAGACACATTTATTACCAATAAAATTTATCATGGCCACCCTTGAGGGACAATCATAAATCATCAATCATCCCTTAATGTAAATCAAAATAATAAATACAAATTTAAATTAATTAATTAAAGTTAACTTTTAGATGGATTTGGTCTAAATTTTCACTTCCATTAACAAATACTTTAAGCCAATTAGCAAGTTGTTATAAAAATTAGGGGTTGTAATTTACAGTAGAGGTGTATTCTGACCTCATAAAGCTAACATAGGGGATGACCACCTCTCGCTGTGTAAGGGATGGCGATTAGGGAGTGATTAATCTCGTTGCAAAATATGCGCGAGGGGTGGATTAGCGGTTAATCTGACCGCGAATATTATGTATGTATGTAGGGGTTGGGAGTGGAATCGAAATAATTTCTGCTTGCAACTTAAGGGTTTGAAACTATGCTTAATTGATTTATTAAATTATTTATTAATGCGTTAGTAAAATAAGTTTAATCTTGTAATGTATTGGATTTTAATTAAATTTGTGTAAGCCAGTATTAGTATTACCGTAACATATTAATTAATCGCGAAGCGACTAGTAAAATATCATAATTTTTTTATCAATGATTTTACCGTGGCACAACTGTCAATCGCGAAGTGACAAAGTAAATTCAATTTTTTTACGTTAGGTTAGGTTAGGTTAGGTTATTCGCAAAGTAAATAGTATAATATTATAATATTTCATTAATGCTTCTACCGTGTCACAACTGTCAATCGCAAAGCAACAAAATAAAAAAATAAAAATTTCAGGTTAAGCACAGATCGTGACAAAAATTAATAGGAAAGCGACTAGTAATGTAATGCGCTTACCGTGACACAACTGTCAATCGCGAAGCAACAAAGTAAATTTATTATTTAAAAAAAATGAAAACAAAAACTATCAAAAAGTATTACAAAAATTATATTAAAAAAAAATTGAAATTTTTTTTTAATTTTATTTTTTTTTTTTATTTTAATTTTATTTTCAAATCCATAAATTGCATTTTTTAAATATTTCATCATTTTCATTTTAGTTTTTGTAATATTTATTTGTTTTTTCATAATTATTATATTATCTTTCATTTCATAGTTTTAATATTTTTTTTAAATAATAAAATAGGAAATTTATAAAAATAACCAAACAAAAAAAATTAAAATAACAATTTTTTTTTTTTTTAATTAATTTATGTGAATTTTAAAATTTAGAATAACTTAATAAAAAAATAAATAAAATTTAATAAATGAAACAAATCTAAAATAAAAATTGAAAGATAAAAAAATAAATATAAAAAATTAAATAAAAATTATAAAAAATGCAAAGTATAAATTTGAAAAAAACACTGAAAAATTATAAAAACTAAAATAATTATTATTATTGAAAGTTAAAGCAAAAATAAAAACTAATATTTAAAATAAAAGACAAAATAAAATCATAAAATTTAAAAATTAAATTATAAAAAAATTAAAAATTGAAAAAAAAAAATTAAAATTAATATTAAAAAAAATTAAAATTATAAAAATTGCAAAGTATGAATTTGGGAAATAAAAATTATAAGAAAATAAAATAAAAACTATGAATAAGTAAAATGAAAAAATTTAAATTAAAAAAAAAAAAGATTTAAAAAAAATTAAATTTTCATATTTATTATTTTATTTTTCATATTTTTTTTTTTTTTTTAATTATGTTTTTCCAAATTTTTGGTAAATTATAATAAAAATAAAAAATTATTATTATAAAAGCTAAAATAATTGATAAAAAATTAAAAAAAAAAAAAAAATTAAAACAAAAATTTAAAATTTAAAAAAAAATGCAAAAAACTAAAAACAAATAATAAAATAAAAATTATAATAAAAATAAAAACTAAAATTAAAAATTAACACAAAAATAATAAAAAGTAAAAAAAAAATATGTAAAATTAATATTAAAAATGGTAAGTTTAAATGTAATTTTCAAATACAGTTTTTTTTTGATTTTTTAAATTTTCTTTTTTAAAATTTCATTTCTATTTTTTTTAGTTTGAATTTAAATTTATTTTTTATTTTATTTTTTACAATTTTCATTTTTATTTTATAATTTTTATTTTTATTTTTAATTTATGGTGTGATAGCTCAATGGTAGAGCACTTGCATATCATGCGAGCAGTCCGGGGTTCGATCCCCGAAATATGACTGAAATGATAACTTGCTCTTTATCCACCAGCGTGGTTCGGAAGTCACGTTTTAAGCTGTTGGTCCCATCAAACCACTTTAAACAAGTCGTAGACTTACTGTGGCGATGTAAAATAGCCGTAAAAAGCATAAATAAATAAATAAATAAATTTTAGTTTTTCAAAGTTTTCTACATTTTTATTTTGACTGTTTATTGTTTTAATTTGTTTTTTAAATAATATAATTGTCCTTAATTTTTAAATAATTTTTTAAAAAATTATATAAAAATCAAAATTATTAAAATTAAACAAAAAATATAAAAAAACTATAAAAAACAAAAAAAAATTAAAACTAAAATAAATAAATTACAAAAAAAACAGAAATAATTAAAAAAAATGAAACTAAAAATAAAAATTAGAATATTTAAAAATTAGAACAAAAAAAATTTAATAAAAATTCTGATAAACTAAAATAAATATTGCAAAAAATAAAAAGAAAAAAATTAAATTAAAAAAAAAAACAAAAATTTAAAAAAGTTATTAAAAAAATGTAGGTTCAATTATAATTTTCAAATTAGTTTTTTATTTTTTTAAATTTTTATTTGTTTTTTAATTTCTTTTTTTTTTAATTTTTTTTCCAAAATAATAAATTTAAATTTTATTTTATTTTTCATAATTTTAATTTTAATTTTTGTTTTTTATAATTTAGTTTTCATAATTTTCACTTTATTTTTTACAATTTTAATTTTAATTTTTTATATAGATATTTTCTTTTTTTTAAATTTTAAATTTTAACTTTTTTAATATTATTTATCATTTTTATTTTTATGTTAATTTTTCATAGTTTTTATTATCAATTCTACATTTTAATTTTTTTAAATACATATTTCTATTTTATTTTTATTTAAAAACATTGGTTTTAATTTTCGCTTTAGCAGCCTTCTACAATTATTTATATATGTACATACATACATGATTTTCATTTTAGTTTTTATAATTTTTATTTCAGTTTTTAAGTTTAACTTTTTTAAATCTATTTTTTGCTTTTTTAATATTTTTTTCAGTTTTCATTTTTTATTTGTTTATATATATTTTTTTTTTCCTTGTAAATTTAAAAAAAAATATAAAATTTATATAAACATAAAAAATAAAAATTATAAAAACAAACAAAAAAAAATAACAAAAAAATAATAAAAAATTAAAAAACCTAGATTAAAAAAATGCAGTATGCAAAAAACAAAACTAAAAATAAAAATAAAAAATTTGAAAATAAAAACTAAATAACTAGAACAACAAATAATAAAATAAAAACTGTAAAAAATAAAATAAAAATTATAAAAACTAAATAAATGAATAAATTTAAAAAAAAACTTTAAAAAAATATATATAATAAAAAAAAAATAAAAATAAAGTTTTAATTATGAAAAATATAAGTTGAATTTTAATTTTGAAATTGATAGTTTTTTTTTGTTTTTTTAATTTTCTTTTTCATATTTTTTACATTACAATTTTTATAATTTTGTCAGTTTTTTTTTTTAATTTTTCTTTCTATTTTTGTCACTCATAACATTTATGTGCATTTTAGTTTTTATAATTTTTTTTTTTATAATTTATATTTTCAATTTATATATTTCTTTTTAATTTTTGTTTTTGTGTAATTTAAAAAAAAATAAAATTTATAAAAACATGAAACTAAACAAAATAAAAATTATAAAAACTAAAATAAAAATAAAAATTATTAAAAACAATAATAAAAAAATTTAAAATTTTAAAAATTTAAAAAAAATACAAAAATTATAAAAAAAAAACAAAAAAAAAATTAAAGATTTAAAAACAAAAACTAGAGAAAAAAGCAACATAAACTAAAATAAAAATTGTAAAAAACAAAATCTACAAAAAATAGTGAATAAATGAATTTAAAAATTTAAAACACAAAAATTGTAAAAAATAATAAAAAATGAAGATAAAAAATGTAAGTTTAATTTTAAACTCACTTTTTGATATTTTAAAACTTCATTTGCATTTTTTTAAATTTAAATTTTTTTAAATTTTATTTATATTTTTTTTAATTTTAATTTTTATAATCTTAATTTTTTTTTCATAAATTTTATAATTTTTATTTCCAAAATAAATAGTTTTTAATTTTCATTTTTCATTTTTATTTGTTTTTTTTTTTATTTTAGATTTTTTTTTTTTTTCAAATCATAGGTTACAATTTTTATAATTTTGTTAATTTTTCATAATATTCTTTTACAGTTTTTTTTTTTTTTTTTAATTTTATTTCTAATTTTGTCTTTTATAATTATTACATGCATTATATTATATTTGTTGCAATTTATATTTTTTTTTTTTTTTAATATTGAATAAATTTTTTTTTTATTTAAAAATTTAAAGCACAAAATTTTTAAAAAATAATAAAAAATTAAGATAAAAAATGTAAGTTTAATTTTAAACTCACTTTTTTGATATTTTAAAATATCATTTCTATTTTTTTATTTGCTTTTTTAAAATTTAAATTTTTCTTTAATTTCATTTATATTTTATTTTAATTTTAATTTTTATAATTTTTATTTGTTTATTTCATAAATTTTATAATTTTATTTCCAAAATAAATAGTTTTTAATTTTCATTTTTCATTTTTCATTTTTTTTATAATTTTTATATGCACTGTAAAAAGTAAAACAAAAATTATAAAAACTATTTCATTATTTCTCTTTTAGTTTTTCGTAATTTTAATTTTTAATTTCATTTTTTTATATTTTTTATTTTCATTTAAATTGTTTACAGTTTCAACTTAATTTTTCTTAATTTTATTTTTTTTTTATTCTTCATACTTATTATTTTGTCTTCCTAAGTTTTTATTTTTGATTTGATTCATTTTTTTAATTTTTTTTTATTAAGTTTTTTTTTTTAATTTTTCCTTGTGTAATTTTTAAAATAATAAAATTTATAAAAACAAATGAAACCAAACAAAATAAAGATTAAAAAAAGTAAAAAAAAAACAATATATTTACTAAAAAATTATAAAAACTAAAATAAAAATAAAAAATTTAAAAATAAAAATTATAAAATACAATAATAAAAAATTAAAAAACAAAAAAACAGAAAATAAAAAAAACATAAAACCGTTTTTTTTTTTTAATTTAATTTTAATTTTTATTTTAGTTTTTATAATTTTTATTTGCTTTTTTTTTATTTAAATTTTATTTTTTTATAATCTTTTCAAAATCATAGTTTACAATTTTTATAATTTTGTTAATTTTTCATAATATTCTTTTTCAATTTTTTTTTTTTTTTAAATTTTATTTCTAATTTGGTTTTTTTTTTTTTTTAATTTATTATACGCATTATATTATTTTTTTTGCAATTTATATTTTCTTTTTTTAATTTTAGTTTTTCAAAATTTCAATTTTTTATGAATAATGTTTTAGTTTAATTATTTTTTAAAATTTTCAATTAATTTTGTTTTTTATAATTTTTTTAATAATTATTCCTTATAAAAATTTCAAAACAATAAAAAAAAATTACAATAACATAAAAAAATAAAAATTATAAAAAACAAAAATAGTAAATGTAATCAAAAATAAAAATAAAAATGTTGGTTTAATTTTAATCTTCAAATTAATAGATTTTTTAAATATTTTTTTTTCATTATTTTCATTTCTTGTTTACTTTCATATTAGTTTTTAAAATTTTTATTTGTTTTTTTCATTATTTTTATTTTATTTTTTTTTATAATTTTTATTTCCAAAATTCATAGTTTTTTATATTTTTTATTATTTTTCATGATTTTTTATGCATTTTAGTTTTCATAAATTTTAACTTATTTTTTACCATTTTCATTTTTATTTTATTTATAATTTATAATTTATATTTTCTATTTTTTATATTTTTTTATATTTTTTTATATTTTTTTATATTTTTTTATAATTTTTTATTTCAGTTTTTCAGTTTATTTTTTCAAATCTATAGTTTGCATTTTATTTATTTTTTTTTTTTTTTAAATTTAATTTTTTTTTAATTTTTTTTTTTCTCTTTTCATTTTTGATTAGTTTAATTTTTTTTCTTTTTTTTTCTTTTTTTTTTCTTTTTTTTTCTTTTATTTTCTTTTTTTTCTTTTTTTTTCTTTTTTTTTCTTTTTTTTTTTTCTTTTTTTTTCTTTTTTTTTTCTTTTTTTTTCTTTTTTTTTTCTTTTTTTTTCTTTTTTTTTCTTTTTTTTTCTTTTTTTTTCTTTTTGTAATTTTTTAAATAATAAAATACGAAATTTCTAAAAAAGCAAACAAAACTGAAGAAAATAAAAATTATAAAAAGTAAAAATAAAAACTATAAAAAATTTGATTTAAAAAAAATGAAATAAAAACAATTAAAAAAAAATTTTAAACTTAGAATTTAAAAAAATTACAAAAAAATGAACATTCCAAAAAAAGAAAACTAAAAATTAAAGATTAGAAAACAAGAAATAAAAAAAAAATAATTATTATAAAACATAGTAAATGAATAAATTTTGAAAATAAAAACAAAAAAATAAATTAATGATAAAAATTAAAAAAAAAAGATAAAAATTTTAATTTTTAAGTTTTTTAAATTTTTTGAATTTACTGTTTTTCATAATTTTCATTTTTATAGTTTTTAGTTTGTTGTTTTCATGGTTTTAATTTTAATTTTTAGTTTTAATAATTTTATTACATTTTTTATTTTAAATCTATACTTTGCAAATTTTTAATTTTTTTTTTAATTTTTTTTATTAATTTTTATTTTCATATCTATAATTTTCATTATTTTTGATTTGTATCATTTTTTTAAATTTTAATTTTAATTATTTTTTTTTTATTTTTTGTAATTTTTAAAATAATAAAAACTAAGATAAAAAAAATAATAAAAATCTAATTAAAACAAAAATAAAAATAAAAACAAAAAAATATAAATATAAAAATTAAAATTAAAATTAAATATAAGTAAATTGATGAAAAAAAAAAATAAAAAAAAATAAAAAACAATAAAAAATAAAAGTAAAAAATGTAGGTTTCATTTTTATTTTCAAATTAATTTTTTAAATTTTAATGTCTTTTCTCATAATCTTAATTTTTTCATTTTCTTTTTTTTTTTTTTTTTCATTTTAAATTTTATCATTTTTATATTAGTTTTCCATAGTTTTAAATTTTTTCATAATTTTAATTTTTTAATTTTTACTTTTTTTTATAATTTTTATTTTCAATTTACTTTAATGTTTTTATAAATTTTATTTTTTATGATTGACATTTTTTCAGGATAAGTACAGATTGCTCGTGTGTCACGGTAACACGACGTGCCAATCGCAAAGCAATCAATAAAATTTAATATTTTGTTCAGGATAAGTACAGGCCGTGACACAACAATTAACCGCAAAGCAACTATAAAATTAAACAATTTTTCAATCATGTCCTTACCGTGACACAACAAAAACGACAAAGTAAATTTAATATTTTTGACATAATCGCAAAGCGACTAGAACAATATCATATTTATTCATGTATGCTGTTACCGTGACACAACTGTCAATCACAAAGCGACAAATAAATTTAAATATTTTGTTTGGTTAAGTACAAACCGTGACATAACAATTAATCGCAAAGTACACAATAACAATTTTTCAATAATGCCCTTACCGTGACAAATGTCAATCGCAAAGCAACAAATAAAATTAAATATTTCATCAACTTAAGTGCAATGCGTGACATAATATTTAGACAAGATGCAACTTGTATAATATAACAATTTTTCATGAACGCTCTTACCGTGACACAACTGTCAATTACAAATCTTATTTTTTTTTGCAAGTTAAGTACAGACCGTGACATAACAAATAATCGCAAAGCGACTAGTAAAATATTACATTTTTTTATCAATGCTTTTACCGTGACACAACCGTCAATCACGAAGCGACAAAGTAAACTAATTTTTTTAAGTTCAGTGCAGACCGTGACAACAATTAATCGCAAAGCGACAAGTACAATATAACAATTTTTCATCAATGCTCTTACCGTGACACAACTGTCAATCGCAAAGCGACAAATTAAATTAAATATTTTCAAAGTTAAGTACAGACCGTGACATAACAATAAACTTCAAAGCGACTAGAACCATATTACAATTTTTCATTAATGCTTTTACCGTGACACAAGTTATGATTGAACATGTATTAAGTGTAGCAACTTACTTGTTGATTTCTTTTTCAGCATTATTACAAAATTATGTTAAACTTCTGTTGAAATATTATAATAACCGTTTCAATTTTTGCACCCCCTATGCGTAAACAAGGGGGGTGAGTAAGGAGGTAATTTGTAACTCGTGGGGTTGATGGCAGGCAGGCAGGCAGGCAAGCAGTTGGGGGGATGGCATTGCCTCCACTTTATTTTACGGCCGATTTAAATGCGAAACGACTGCGAGCTTTTATTAGACGTATTCCGCTTCAACCCCTCTCAAACCTTTGTGATGTTTTAGAAGGTGGGGGTTGGTGTATATCGGATTCCTCTTACGTCCCGACCGATATTGACCTATTTATATTGGGCCGCGGGAGAGAACAAGAGAAGTCACTTTGTCAGATTCGAGAAACCTCTTTTGCGCGATGGGATTTTCTTACAAGCTTACTGCTACCCTCCCGACTTTAAGTGGGCATCGGATTACTTTTTCCACCCCTTTCTACATATAAAGCGACCAACGGATCAAAACAATCCGATCATTTCACGGCCCATACTTTTGTTATAAAAATATTTCTAACAAAATTAATATTGACAATCTGAGTGATGGGTTGAGGGTGGAGGGGAAAGAAAGGCAATTTCCTGTCTCGGGACGTCTCATAATTTCGCCCTTTTCGATATCCTGCGAGCGCAGAATCCTTCTTTCAGCTACAAGGCGCGAATAAAAGAAAATGAAAATTGCTAACTGAGTTATCCGTTAATTGAATCGGATGATAATGTTGCGCGAGGAATAGTCTTATCGAGTTAGCGAGCCTCGTCTACTGCAAATCGCATTAGCAGCAGGAAGCAGCAGGAAAATAAATAAAAAAGAAGAAACAGTTTCTAATATTTATCTTAACTAATTTGATTTTATTATCCGGCCGGATTAATCCAAATTTTAAATTAACTGAAAAATTAAAGTTTGCTTCAATTGTTTTTAATTATTTTAATAATTTTATAAAACCAATTTAGTGAAGTTAACTAAAAAAAAATTTCATCAAATTCGGATGATTAGTTTTGATTTTATTCAAGTTTTTCGATTATAACCGGAAATACCCGAACAGTTTAATGTACTTGAAGTGGCAGCATTGTACTTTCTTTGACCAACTACTTATCGCAATATTAATTGAGAACAAAATTACTAACTAAAACTAAAACTTTACTTTACAAATGCATCAATCGAGCGGGCTTTAAGTTAGTAGCCGTGCAAACTGCATAGATAGGTAACATAAACAAAAGCAGCATTGATCAAATAAGTTTGCAACAATGTTTACAAAACAATCCCGCAACGTCGGCCATTTTGTTATTAATATTTGCTGCGTAACATATTTCTTGGGTTAGTTTTTGTGCGTCAAAATTGTATGAAGTCCCGCAGGGATGGTTTTCGAGGTCAACAGGACGAAATTAATCCGGGTTCCGTGTGAAATTATGTAAACACGCTTTGCGGCAGCCGAAAAAAAACATGCCCGGTTTTTTTTATGATCCCTGCAGGATTTATGTTTCCCAACTTTGCGTCCTCTACCTAATTGTCCGCGAGATTATTATTATTCCACTCTTCATCTCAATTCCTGCATGACTTTTTAATAACGAGCCGGCAGAAGAGGAGTCTTTTAATTAATGCGGGTTTCGATTCTGATTTAATTCACTGCTAATGTGCCGGAGTTTTTTTTTTTTTTCAACATTCATCATCATCATCATTATTATTCGATGATCCTTTTAGGGTGGGATTTTATCGTGCGGGTCATCAATTTTCAAATCTCCCGCCAATATTAATGTTGGTAATAAATCAAGTCAGCTTTGATTTAACTAGCCTCGCACTTAACCTCAAAATAATTTAAATCTAATTAGTTGCGATTAACAATTGAGTCACAACTGACTTATTATGAAATTTCCCAACAACTAATTAGTCGCTTCCCGATTGACTCCTTACGTCACGCTTCGCACTTAACCTAAAAATAATTTAAATCTAATTAGTCGCTTCGCGATTAACAATTGAGTCACAACTGACTTATTATGAAATTTCCTAACAATTAGTTAGTCGCTTCGCGATTGACTCCTTATGACACGCTAAGCACTTAATCTAAAAATAATTTAAATCTAATTAGTCGCTTCGGAATAACCAATTGAGTCATAACTGATTAATTATGAAATTTCCCAACAACTAAATAGTCGCTTCGCAATTCACTCCTTATGTCATGCTTCGCACTTAACCTGAAAATAATTTGAATCTAATTAGTCGCTTTGCAATTAACAATTGAGTCATAACTGACTAATTATGAAATTTCCCAACAACTAATTAGTCGCTTCGCAATTGACTCCTTAAGTCACGCTTCGCACTTAACCTAAAAATAATTTAAATCTAATTTGTAGCTTCGCAATTAACAATTGAGTCATAACTGACTAATTATAAAATTTTCCAACAATTAATTAGTCGCTTCGCGATTGACTCCTTATGTCACGCTTCGCACTTAACCTGAAAATAATTTAAACCTAATTAGTCGCTTCGCGATTAACAATTGAGTCACAACTGACTAATTATGAAATTTCCTAACAACTAATTATTCGCTTCGCGATTTACTCCTTATGTTACGCTTAGCACTTAACCTAAAAATAATTTAAATCTAATTAGTCGCTTCGCGAATAACAATTGAGTCACAACTGACTTAATATGAAATTTCACAACAACTAATTAGTCGCTTCGCAATTGACTCCTTATGTCACGCTAAGCACTTAACCTAAAAAAATTTAAAACTAATTAATCGCTTCGAAATTAACAATTGAGTCATAACCGACTAATTATAAAATTTCCCAACAACTAATTAGTCGCTTCGCGATTGACTCCTTATGTCACGCTAAGCACTTAACCTAAAAATAATTTAAATCTAATTTGTAGCTTCGCAATTAACAATTGAGTCATAACTGACTAATTATAAAATTTCCCAACAACTAATTAGTCGCGTCGCGATTGACTCCTTAAGACACGCTAAGCACTTAACCTAAAAATAATTTAAATCTAATTGGTCGCTTCGCAATTAACAATTGAGTCACAACTGACAAATTATGAAATTTCACATCAACTAATTAGTCGCTTCGCGATTGACTCCTTATGTCACGCTTAGCACTTAACCTAAAAATAATTTAAATCAAATTAGACGCTTCGTGATTGACAATTGAGTCACAACTGACTAATTAAGAAATTTTTCAACAACTAATTAGTCGCTTCGCAATAGACTCCGTATGTCACGCTTCGCACTTAACCTGAAAATAATATAAATATACTTAGTCGCTTCGCGATTAACAATTGAGTCACAACTGACTAATTATAAAAATTCCCAACAACTAATTAGTAGTTTCGCAATTGACTCCTTATGTCACGCTAAGCACTTAACCTGCAAACAATTTAAACCTAATTAGTCGCTTCGCGATCAACAATTGAGTCATAACTGACTAATTATGAAATTTCCCAACAACTAATTAGTCGTTTTGCGATTGACTCCTTAAGTCACGCTAAGCACTTAACCTAAAATTAATTTAAATCTAATTAGTCGCTTCGCGATTAACAATTGAGTTATAACTGACTAATTATGAAATTTCCCAACAACTAATTAGTCGCTTCACGATTGACTCCTTATGTCACGCTTCGCACTTAACCTAAAATTAATTTAAATCTAATTAGACGCGATTAACAATTGAGTCACAACTGACTAATTATGAAATTTCTCAACATTTAGTTAGTCGCTTCGCGATTGACTCCTTATGTCACGCTTCGCACTTAACCTGAAAATAATATAAATATACTTAGTCGCTTCGCAATTAACAATTGAGTCACAACTGACTAATTATAAAAATTCCCAACAACTAATTAGTAGTTTCGCAATTGACTCCTTATGTCACGCTAAGCACTTAACCTGCAAACAATTTAAACCTAATTAGTCGCTTCGCGATCAACAATTGAGTCATAACTGACTAATTATAAAATTTCCCAACAACTAATTAGTCGCTTCGCGATTGACTCCTTATGTCACGTTAAGCACTTAAACTAAAAATAATATAAAACTAATTAGTCGCTTCGCGATTAACAATTGAGTCATAACTGACTAATTATGAAATTTCCCAACAACTAATTAGTCGCTTCACGATTGACTCCTTATGTCACGCTTCGCACTTAACCTAAAATTAATTTAAATCTAATTAGACGCGATTAACAATTGAGTCACAACTGACTAATTATGAAATTTCTCAACATTTAGTTAGTCGCTTCGCGATTGACTCCTTATGTCACGCTTCGCACTTAACCTGAAAATAATATAAATATACTTAGTCGCTTCGCGATTAACAATTGAGTCACAACTGACTAATTATAAAAATTCCCAACAACTAATTAGTAGTTTCGCAATTGACTCCTTATGTCACGCTAAGCACTTAACCTGCAAACAATTTAAACCTAATTAGTCGCTTCGCGATCAACAATTGAGTCGTAACTGACTAATTATGAAATTTCCCAACAACTAATTAGTCGTTTTGCGATTGACTCCTTAAGTCACGCTAAGCACTTAACCTAAAATTAATTTAAATCTAATTAGTCGCTTCGCGATTAACAATTGAGTTATAACTGACTAATTATGAAATTTCCCAACAACTAATTAGTCGCTTCACGATTGACTCCTTATGTCACGCTTCGCACTTAACCTAAAATTAATTTAAATCTAATTAGACGCGATTAACAATTGAGTCACAACTGACTAATTATGAAATTTCTCAACATTTAGTTAGTCGCTTCGCGATTGACTCCTTATGTCACGCTTCGCACTTAACCTGAAAATAATATAAATATACTTAGTCGCTTCGCAATTAACAATTGAGTCACAACTGACTAATTATAAAAATTCCCAACAACTAATTAGTAGTTTCGCAATTGACTCCTTATGTCACGCTAAGCACTTAACCTGAAAATAATTTAAATCTAATTAGTCGCTTCGCGATCAACAATTGAGTCATAACTGACTAATTATGAAATTTCCCAACAACTAATTAGTCACTTCGCGATTGACTCCTTATGTCACGCTAAGCACTTAACCTAAAAATATTTTAAATCTAATTAGTCGCAATTAACAATTGAGTCATAACTGACTAATTATAAAATTTCCCAACAACTATTTAGTCGCTTCGCGATTGACTCCTTAAGTCACGCTTCGCACTTAACCTGAAAATAATTTAAATCTAATTAGTCGCTTCGCGATTAACAATTGAGTCACAAATGGCTAATTATAAAATTTCCCAACAACTAATTAGTCGCTTCGCGATTGACTCCTAATGTCACGCTTCGCACCTAACCTAAAAATAATTTAAATCTTATTAGTCGCTTCGCGATTAACAATTGAGTCATAACTGACTAATTATGAAATTTTCCAACAACTAATTAGTCGCTTCGCAATTGACTCCTTATGTCACGCTAAGCACTTAACCTGAAAATATCTTAAATCTAGTTAGTCGCTTCGCGATTAACAATTGAGTCATAACTGACTAATTTTGAAATTTCCCAACTAATTAGTCGCTTCGCGATTGACTCCTTATGACACGCTTCGCACTTAACCTGAAAATAACTTAAATTTAATTAGTCGCTTCGCGATTGACAATTGAGTCTCAACTAACAAATTATAAAATTTCCCACAACTAATTAGTCGCTTCGCGACTGGCTCCTTATGTCACGCTAAGCACTTAACCTGAAAATAACTTAAATCAAATTAGTTGCGATTAACAATTGAGTCACAACTGACTAAGTATAAAATTTCGCAACAACTAATTAGTCGCTTCGCGATTGACTCCTTATGTCACGCTTCGCACTTAACCTGAAAATAATTTAAATCAAATTAGTTGCAATTAACAATTGAGTCACAACTAACTAATTATGAAATTTCCCAACAACTTATTAGTCGCTTCGCAATTGACTCCTTATGTCACGCTAAGCACTTAACCTGAAAATAATTTAAATCAGATTAGTCGCAATTAACAATTGAGTCACAACTGACTTATTATGAAATTTCCCAACAACTTATTAGTCGCTTCGCAATTGACTCCTTATGTCACGCTAAGCACTTAACCTGAAAATAATTTAAATCAAATTAGTCGCGATTAACAATTGAGTCACAACTGATTTATTATGAAATTTCCCAACAACTTATTAGTCGCTTCGCGATTGACTCCATATGTCACGCTAAGCACTTAACCTAAAAATAATTTAAATCTAATTTGTAGCTTCGCAATTAACAATTGAGTCATAACTGACTTATTATAAAATTCACCAACAACTAATTAGTCGTTTCGCGATTGACTCCTTATGTCACGCTTCGCACTTAACCTAAAACTAATTTAAATCTTATTAGTCGCTTCGCGATTAACAATTGAGTCACAGCTGACTAATTATGAAATTTCCCAACAACTAACTAGTCGCTTCGCAATTGACTCCTTATGTCACGCTAAGCACTTAACCTGAAAATAATTTAAATCAAATTAGTCGCGATTAACAATTAAGTCATAACTGACTTATTATGAAATTTCCCAACAACTTATTAGTCGCTTCGCAATTGACTCCTTATGTCACGCTAAGCACTTAACCTGAAAATAATTTAAATCAAATTAGTCGCGATTAACAATTGAGTCATAACTGACTAATTATGAAATTTCCCAACAACTAATTAGTCGCTTCGCGATTGACTCCTTATGTCACGCTTCGCACTTAACCTAAAAATAATTTAAATCTAATTAGTCGCTTCGCGATTAACAATTGAGTCACAACTGACTTATAAAATTTCCCAACAACTAATTAGTCGCTTCGCGATTGACTCCTTATGTCACGCTTCGCACTTAACCTGAAAATAATTTAAATCTACTTAGTCGCTTCGCGATTGACAATTGAGTCATAACTGACTTATCATAAAATTTCACAACAACTAATTAGTCGCTTCGCGATTGACTACTTATGTCACGCTTGGCACTTAACCTGAAAATAATTTGAATCTAATTAGTCGCTTCGCAATTAACAATTGAGTCGCAACTGACTAATTATAAAATTTCAAAACAACCAATTAGTCGTTTCCCGATTGACTCCTTATGTCACGCTAAGCACTTAACCTAAAAATAATTTAAATCGAATTAGTCCCTTCACGAATAACAATTGAGTCACAACTGACTAATTAAAAAATTTTCTATCAACTAATTAGTCGCTTCGCGATTGACTCCTTATGCCACGCTAAGCACTTATCCTAAAAATAATTTAAATCTAATTAGTCGCTTCGCGATTAACAATTGAGTCACAACTGACTTATTATAAAATTTCCCAACAACTAATTAGTCGCTTCGCGATTGACTCCTTATGTCACGCTTCGCACTTAACCTGAAAATAACTTAAATCTAATTAGTCGCTTCGCGATTAACAATTGAGTGACAACTGACTTATTATAAAAATTCCCAACAACTAATTAGTCGCTTCGCGATTGACTCCTTATGTCACGCTTCGCACTTAACCTGAAAATAACTTAAATCTAATTAGTCGCTTCGCGATTGACTCCTTAAGTCACGCTTCGCACTTAACCTAAAAATAATTTAAATCTAATTAGTCGCTTTGCGATAAACAATTGAGTCATAACTGACTAATTATAAAATTTCCCAACAACTAATTAGTCGCATCGCGATTGACTCCTTAAGTCACGCCTTGCACTTAACCTAAAAACAATTATTGATTTTGCGCATTATACTTACAGCAACCTAACTTATCGACCAAATTCTAAAGTCAACTTATGAAGACAACTCACCTGAAACAAAACAATTAAATATTAATAAAATTCATACAAGACACAAAAGTTATTATTGCTACTGCCTAAACCAAATTTAGGTTTAAAATTTTGTTAGTAATTCAAAGCCTTCTTTTAAGCTAGTTTAAAGTCCTCAGCAAAATAAACCATTAGAATATGTCCTAGGCATCAATTTACAATAAATTCCATGCAAAGATATCCAGTCAATAGTCTGAATTGGAGTAGCCCGCCCACCCACCCAAGTGTTAGTGATCAAGAGATTGGATCACGACCTTCTCTTGTGACTTAAAGACTTCTGACGTCAAAAACCAATCTCTTGATGACTAACACCCAACTGATAGTTATTAAAAAGTAGGATCACGACCTTCTCTTCAAACAAAATGACTTCTGACATTCGCAGAAAGTTCAAACTTGCAATCTTTTGATCACGAACACTCGGTTGGGTGGGTGGGCCACTCCATACCACAATAACCAGTCAATAGTTTGGATTGGAGTGGCCCACCCACCCACCCAAGTGTTAGTTATCAAAAAGTTAGAACACAACCTTCTCTTGTGACTTGATGACTTCTGACGCACGCACAAAGGTCAAACATGCAATCTCTTGACGACAAACACTTGGGTGAGTGGGTGGGACACTCCATTTCATAATAACTAGTCAGTAATTCGGATTGGAATGACCCGCCCACCCACCCAAGTGTTCGTAATCAAGAAGTTAGATCACAACCTTCTCTTGTGATTTAATGACTTCTGACGCTCGCAGAGAGGTCAAACATGCAATCTCTTGATGACAAACACTTGGGTGGGTGGGTGGGCTACTCTATACCATGATAACCAGTCAATAGTTAGGATTGGAGTAGCCCACCCATCCACCCAAGTGTTAGTTATCAAAAAGTTAGATCGCGACCTTCTCTTGTGACTTAATGACTTCTAACGCTCGCAGAGAGGTCAAACATATAATCTCTTGACAACGAACACTTGGGTGGGTGGGTGGGCTACTTCATACCATAATAACCCGTCAGTAATTTGGATTGGAGTGGCCCACCCAAGTGTTCGTCATCAAAAGATTGGATCACAACCTCCTCTTGTGACTTAGATGACTTCTGAAGTCCGCAGAGAAGTCAAACATGCAATTGTTTGATGACAAACACTTGGGTGGGTGGGTGGGCCATTTTATACCATAATAACCAGTCAGTAGTTTGGATTGGAGTGGCCCACCCACCCACCCAAGCGTTAGTTATCAAGAAGTTGGATCACAATTTTCTCTTGTGACTTAATGACTTCTGACGTCCGCAGAGAGGTCAAAGATGCAATCTTTTGATAACAAACACTTGGGTGGGTGGGTAGGTCACTCCATACCATGATAACCAGTCAGTATTTTGGAATGGAGTGGCCCACCCGCCCACCCAAGTGTTCGTCATCAAAAGATTGGATCACGACCTCCTCTTGTGACTTAAATGACTTCTGACGTCCGCAGAGAAGTCAAACATGCAATTTTTTTTATGACAAACACTTGGGTGGGTGTGTGGGCTACTCCATACCATGATAACAAGTCAATAGTTTGGATTAGAGTGGCCCGCCCACCCACCGAAGTGTTCGTCGTCAAAAAGTTGGATCACGACCTCCTCTTGTGACTTAAATGACTTTTGACGTCCGCAGAGAAATCACACATGCAATTTTTTTATAACAAACACTTGGGTGGGTGGGTGGGCCACTCTATACCATAATAACCGGTCAGTAGTTTGGATTGGAGTGGTCCACCCACCCAAGTGTTCGTAATCAAAAAGTTAGAACACAACCTTCTCTTGTGACTTAATGACTTATGACGTCCGCAGAGAGGTCAAAAATGCAATCTTTTGATGACAAACACTTTGGTGGGCGGGTGGGCTACTCTATACCATAATAACCAGTCAATAGTTTGGATAGGAGTAGCCCGCCCACCCACCCAAGTGTTACTGATCAAGAGATTGAATCACAACCTTCTCTTGTGACTTTAAAGACTTCTGACGTCCGCAGAGAAGCCAAAACACCAATCTCTTGATGACGAACACTCGGGTGGGTGGGTGGGACACTAGATAACATGATAACCGGTCAGTAGTTTAGATTGGAGTGGCCCACCCACCCGCCCAAGTGTTCGTTATCAAGAAGTTAGATCACAACCTTCTCTCGTGACTTAATGACTTCTGACGCTCGCAGAGAGGTCAAACATGCAATCTCTTGACGACGAACACTTGGGTGGGTGGGTGGGCCACTCCATACCATGATAACCGGTCAGTAGTTTAGATTGGAGTGGCCCACCCACCCACCCAAGTGTTCGTAATCAAGAAAATAGATCACAACCTTCTCTTGTGACTTAATGACTTCTGACGTCCGCAAAGAAGTCAAAACACCAATCTCTTGATGACAAACACTTGGGTGAGTGGGTGGGACACTCCATATTATAATAACCCGTCAGTAGTTTCAATTTGAGTAACCCGCCCACCCTCCCAAGTTTTCGTGATTCAAAGATAAGATCACAACCTTCTCTTGTAACAAAATGACTTCTGACGTCCGCAGAAAGGTCAAAGATGCAATCTTTTGATGACGAAGACTTGGGTGGGTGGGTGGGCTACTCCATACCATGATAACCAGTCAATAGTTTGGATTGGAGTAGCCCGCCCACCCACCCAAGTGTTAGTGATCAAAAGATTGAATCACAACCTTCTCTTGTGACTTAAAGACTTCTGACGTCCGCAGAGAAGTCAAAACACCAATCTCTTGATGACGAACACTTGCGTGGGTGGGTATGCCACTCCATATCATGATAACCGGTCAGTAGTTTAGATTGGAGTGGCCCACCCACCCACCCAAGTGTTCGTAATCAAGAAGTTAGATCACAACCTTCTTTCGTGACTTAATGACTTCTGACGCTCGCAGAGAAGTCAATCAAGCAATCTCTTAATGACGGACACTTGGTTGGGTAGGTAGGCTACTCCATACCATAATAACCGGTCAGTAGTATGGATTGGAGTGGCCCACCCACCCACCTAAGCGTTAGTTATCAAAAAGTTAGATCGCGACCTTCTCTTGTGACTTAATGACTTCTGATGTCCGCAAAGAAGTCAAAAGAACAAACTCTTGATGACGAACACTTGGGCGGGTGGGTGGGCTACTCCATACCAAGATAACCAGTCAATAGTTTGGATTGGAGTAGCCCACCCACCCACCCAAGTGTTAGTGATCAAGAGATTAGATCACAACAGCCTCTTCTTACATAGAAACTTCTATAAACCAACATTGGATTTTAACAAAATTTGGCAACAAAGCAACCCATTACAAGTACTACCAACTGTAAAAAATTAAACTAAATCCATACGACCAATTTTGCATAACCTCAAAATTAAAAACGTTACAACATTAGCAGTTAAGAGAAGAGGAAACAGAAAAAGTTGAATAACTTCAAAACCAAACAATGAATTTTTATAAAATTTGGCAACAATGCATTTCAACAATAGTAGTACCAACTGTAAAAAATAAATCAAAATATATTCGGTCAATTTTGCATAACCTCAAAAGTACTCAACTGACTAAGTTTAAAGTTAAAGGATTAGGTGATAGAAAAAGTTGAATTATTACAAAACTAAACATTGGATTTTGTTCAAATTTGGCAACAATGCGCTTCAATAACAGTACTACCAACTGTAATAATTTGATTAAAATCAATGCGGACAATTTTGAAAAATCTATATTTTAGTAAGTTTGCAATATTTGAGATTGAAGAAGAAAAAAAACTTAAAAAAATCATATCTTCCTAGATATGCGTTAAATATTAATGCAAATTGGTACCAATATACTCCAATATCATTAGTACCAACCCTAAAAAAATCAATAAAATTGACAAGCCCAATTTTGCATAACCTCAATTAATACAACCTCACCCAATCTAAGCATCAACAATAAGAGAATTAAATAAAATCAATAATTTCCAAGATATGCATTGAATTTTGATGCAAATTGGTATCAATATACCTTAATACCATTAGTATCAAATCTACAAAATTCAACAAATTTGACACGTCCAATTTTGCACAACCTCAACTAATATGACCTCACCCAATCTAACCGTCCACAATCAATAAATTAAATAAATTCAATATCTCCTAAGATATCCATTAAATTTTAATGCCAATTGGTACCAACATACTCCAATAGCATTAGTACCAACCCTACAAAATTCAACAAATTTGACACGCCCAATTTTGCATAACCTCAATTAATATGACCTTACCCAATCTAAGCATCCATAGTTAGGAAATTAAATAAAACCAATATCTTCCAAGATGTGTATTGGATTTTGATGCAAATTGGTACCAATATACTTCAATACCTTTAGTACCAACCCTACAAAACTTAACAAATTTGGCTCGCCCAATTTTGCATAAACTCAATTAATATAACCTCACTCAATCTAAGCATCCACAATCAAGGAATTAAATAAATTCAATATCTCCTAAGATATCCATCAAATTTTAATGCAAATTGGTAGCAACATACTCCAATAGCATTAGTACAAACCCTAAAAATTTCAAGAAAAGCTGCTGGTCCAATCCTAAATAAATTCATTTAAATTGACCACATCCAATCTAAGCATCAGCAATAAAGCTATAAACTAAAATCAATATCTTCCAAGATATGCATTGGATTTTGATGCAAATTGGTATCAATATACTTCAATACCATTAGTACCAAACCTACAAAATTCAACAAATTTGACACGCCCAATTTCGCATAACCTCAATTAAATTAACCTCATCCAATCTAGCAATCAACAAACTAAGAAAACAATAAAATCAATATCTTCCAAGATATGCATTAAAAATTGATGCAAATTGGTACCAATATACTCCAATACCATTACTACCAACCCTGCAAACTTTATTAAAATCGACACAACCAATTTTGCTTAACCTCAATTAATATGACCTCATCCAACCCAAACATCATTACCGAGTCAACTAAATAAAACCAATATCTTCAAAGATATGCATTGGATTTGGTTACAATTTGGTACCAACACACTCCAACACCATTACCACCAACTGTATAAAAATAATTAAAATCCACACGTCAGTTTGTATTCAATCAAATCATTCCCAACCCAAGCTGCATGTAATGATTTTTTTTTAATCCAGTGACAACTGAGGGGGTGGTTAGTTAAAGGGGAGGCGGGGGTTTGTTTTATTAATAAAAAATGTAAGTGTGAAACTCGGAATGATTTTTGCCTCGTTAAATTAAGAAAACAAAACTGCTGGCTGGTTGGCCGGGGCTCGTTATCTCCCCGGTGGCCACTCGAGGAACGCGCTGCATAAAGATGATGATGATGGGATGAATGGGGGAGAGGGGTGGTAGCCGGAAGCAAGCATAATGCAAGCCGAGTGTTAATTATTTTTAATGAGACGCGTTTTTGAAATCAAGCTTGCAATGTTTTTTCCGTGTTGTCTGTGCGTGCATCCAATCTACCCTCGTCTTTGCGGGGGGGTGGGAGGTGTTCTTTTATAATTTTGTTGAATGCGGCGGTAATTAACCAACCGATATGCATACACGAGGAGGTAATTAGTGGCGCCTTAATTCCGCAAAAGTTAATTTATTATAAAGCCCGTTTTAGACTAGTTTTGAAGTACATCTGTTGCGAAGTAAAGAAAGGAGAAAAAAATGGTCGCATTAACATAGATATTATTATTGTAATCCGGGGCCGTAATTAAATGTAATGTTTCATATTTTCCCGCGCTGCCCTCATGAATATTTTAGATGTAAACGAGATTTTATGTATATTTTATGTATGAATCCGACTTGCAGCATGGAAGTCATCCCCTACACCCCCCCCCCCCCCCCACAACCCCGCTATTCCTATTAATGCCGCGGAAGACCCCCGGCGTCTCCACTCAACTGATAACGGGTAATGCGCGCACGACCAAAAAAAACAAACGGATTAACGCACCAAGGAAAGATAATGCACTGGAGGGGGGGGGGGGGCTAAATTATTATTCATGTATTGGTTCCCATGGCAATATTAATAAACTTATCACCGCATATGTCAGAATTGACAGAATTAAATCAAATCTGTTTTCTCAAGCGCTTGTTATCTAAGGGTCGCCCTTCCACTTTTCAAAGACTTGACATAACAGAGATTGCCAACTGTAAAATCAACAAAGAGGGCCGGTGCTGTTGTTGCAAGCCGCCACGCTCACGCGGGTGATTTAATCCCGGTTTAACAATGAGAGAAGTCGCTGCTACTATAGTTTGGTTATCTTCGCGGCTCGCGACCGTTATTTACCTAGGCGGCTTAGCGCGCGCAAATTTACAGCCCGCGGGCGACCAATTACGCCGTAAATTTGGCGCCATCTAACGGGCCGGTGTGGGTTTAATCGATTCTGATCAGTATTCCGCAATTAACTTGCTTACCGGTGGATATTGGGGAAAAACGTAAAAGAAAAAATTTAAGCAGAATTTAATTCTACGTATGATGCCTTTATGAAATTTTTTTGTTATGTTGGTATTTTGTAAAAAAAAACTAGAAAAATGTTGAAATTTCGCATTTTTTCAAAATACCTCAGCAACTACAAAAATTAGCAAAAACTTCATCGAGCAAATTTTGCAAAAAAATCAATTCTCAACAAAAAAATATTTAAAAGTTTTTTAGTGAAATCAGTATTAAGGAAATTATTTCACAAAATATAACCTAAAAGTTGGAATTTCTTAATTTTTTTAAAATAACTCGGCAACTACAAAAATTAGCAAAAACTTCATGAAGCAAGCTTTATAGGTAATTTAATTCTCCATAAAATATGACTTAAAAGTTTTTTTGTGAAATCGGTATTAAGGAAATTATTTCACAAAACATACTTAAAAGTTGGAAATTCTTAATTTTCTCAAAATAACTCAGCAACTTCAAAAATTAGCAAAAACTTCATAAGACAAATTTTATGGAAATTTTAATTCTCAACAAAATATTATTTAAAAGTTTTTTTGTGAAACCAGTATTAAGGAAATTATTTCACAAAATATAACCTAAAAGTTGGAATTTCTTAATTTTCTCAAAATAACTCAGCAACTACAAAAATTAGCAAAAACTTCTTCAAGCAAACTTTATAAGAAATTTAATTCTCAACAAAATATTATTTAAAAGTTTTTTTGTGAAATCAGTATTAAGAAAATTATTTCACAAAACATAACTTAAAAGTTGGAATTTCTTAATTTTCTCAAAATAACTCGGCAACTACAAAAATTAGCAAGAACTTCATAAAACAAATTTTATGGGAAATTTAATTCTCCACAAAATATTATTTAAAAGTTTTTTTGTGAAATCAGTATTAAAGAAATTATTTCACAAAACATAACCTAAAAGTTGGAATTTCTTAATTTTCTCAAAATAACTCGGCAACTACAAAAATTAGCAAAAACTTTATGAAGCAAGCTTTATGGGTAATTTAATTCTCCATAAAATATGACTTAAAAGTTTTTTTGTGAAATCGGTATTAAGAAAATTATTTCACAAAACATACTTAAAAGTTGGAATTTCTTAGTTTTCTCAAAATAACTCAGCAACTTCAAAAATTAGCAAAAACTTCATTTAACAAAATTTATGAGAAATTTAATTCTCCACAAAATATTACTTAAAAGTTTTTTTGTGAAATCAGTATTAAGGAAATTATTTCACAAAATATAACCTAAAAGTTGGAATTTCTTAATTTTCTCAAAATAACTCAGCAACTACAAAAATTAGCAAAAACTTCATGAAGCGAATTTTATAAGAAATTTAATTCTCCACAAAATATTATTTGAAAGTTTTTTTGTGAAATCAGTATTAAGAAAATTATTTCACAAAATATAACCTAAAAGTTGGAATTTCTTAATTTTCTCAAAATAACTCAGAAACTTCAAAAATTAGCAAAAACTTCTTTTCGCAAATTTTATAAAAAATTCAAATCTTAACAAAATATTATTTAGAAGTTTTTTTGTGAAATCAGTATTAAGGAAATTATTCCACAAAACATAACCTAAAATTTGAAATTTCTTAGTTTTTTGCAATTAACTCAGCAAATACTAAAAAAATTAAAAAAACTCAAAAAATAAAATAAATGCAAAAATGAATTCCCCACAAAATTTAATTTAACTATTTTTTTGTCAAAATGGTATTAAAAAAATTATTCCATAAAATAAGACAAAAAAGTTAAAATTGTTGAGTTTTTTGCAAATAACTCAGCAAAAACTGAAAAATCAAAAAAACTCATTAAACAAATTTAATCCAAAACTTAATTCCCCACAAAATTTTATTAAACTATTTTTTAGTCAATTTGGTATTAAGCGAGTTATTCCTAAAAATAAGACAAAAAAGTTAAAATTGTGAGTTTTTAGCAAACAACTCAGCAAATACTAAAAATTTCAAAAAAACTCAAAAAAAAAATTAAATGCAAAATATAATTCCCCACAAAGTTATGTTGAACCATTTTTTGTCAAAAAAAAATTATTCAAGTTATTCCAAAAAAATAAGACAAAAAAGTAAAAATTTTGAGTTTTTAGCAAATAACTCAGCAAAAACTAAAAAAATCAAAGAAACTCATTAAACAAATTAAATCCAAAATTTAATTCCCCAAAAAATTTAATTCAACTATTTTTTTGTCAAGTTGGTATTAAGAAAGTTATTCCAAAAAATAAGACACAAAAGTTAAAATTGCTGAATTTTTTCCGAATAACTCAGCAAATACAAAAAATTTCAAAAAAAGTCAATTGAAAATTTAATCTAAAATTTAATTCCCCACAAAATTTAATTTAACTATTTTTTTGTCAAGTTGGTATTAAGCGAGTTATTCGATAAAATACGACAAAAAAAGTTAAAATGGTGAGTTTTTAGCAGATAACTCAACAAACACTAAAAATTTCAAAAAAACTCAAAAAATAAATTTAACGCAAAATTAAATTCCCAACAAAATTTAATTTAACTATTTTTTTGTCAAGTTGGTATTAAGAAAGTTATTCCAAAAAATAAGACAAAATTTTGAGTTATTAGCAAATAACTCAATAAATCCTAAAAATTCAAAAAAACTCATCAAACAAATTAAATCCAAAATTCAATTCTCTATAAAATTTTATAAAGCTATTTTTTTCTCAAGTTTGTATTTAAGCAAGTTATACCATAAACTACGACAAAAAAGTAAAAATTGGAAGTTTTTAGCAAATAACTCAGCAAAAACTAAAAAAAAAAAAAAAAACTAAAAATAAATTTAATCCATAATTTAATTCCCCACAAAAATTAATTAAACTATTTTTTAGTCAAATTGGTATTAAAAAAATTATTCCACAAAATACGACAAAAAAGTTAAAATTATGGGTTTTTAGCAAATAACTCAGCAAAAACTAAAAAAATCAAAAAAACTCAAGAAATAAATTAAATACAAAATTTAATTCCCAACAAAATTTAATTGAACTATTTTTTAGTCAAGTTGATATTAAGAAAATTATTCCATAAAATACGACAAAAAAAGTTAGAATTGCGAGTTTTTAGCAAATAACTCAGCAAAAACTTAAAAAATCAAAAAAACTCAAAAGATAAATTAAATGCAAAATTTAATTCCCCACAAAATTTAATTAAACTATTTTTTACCCAATTTGATATTAAGCAAATTAATCCATAAAATTGAACAGAAAAGTTTAAATTGTGAGTTTTTAGCAAATAACTCAGCAAATACTAAAAATTTCAAAAAAACTCAACTGAGAATTTAATCCAAAATTTAATTCCCCACAAAATTTAATTAAATTATTTTTTAGTCAAGTTGATATTAAAAAAGTTATTCCATAAAATACGACAAAAAAAGTTAAAATTCTGAGTTTTTAGCAAATAACTCAGCGAATACTAAAAATTTCAAAAAAACTCAAAAAATAAAATAAACGCAAAATTAAATTCCCCACAAAATTTAATTAAACTATTTTTTAGTCAAGTTGATATTAAGAAAATTATTCCACAAAATACGACAAAAAAAGTTAAAATTGTGAGTTTTTAGCAATTAACTCAGCAAAAACTAAAAATTTCAAAAAAACTCATTGGACAAATTTAATCCAAAATTTAATTCCCCACAAAATTATTATAAACTATTTTTTAGTCAAATTGGTATAAAGAAAGTTATTCCAAAAAATTAAACAAAAAAGTTAAAATTTTGAGTTTTTAGCTAATAACTCAGCAAAAACTAAAAAAAAATCAAAAAACTCAAAAAATAAATTAAACGTAAAATTTAATTCCCGACAAAATTTAATAAAACAATTTTTTTGTCAAGTTGGTATTAAAAGAGTTATTCCATAAAATACGACAAAAAAAGTTAAAATTGTGAGTTTTTTGCAAATAACTCAGCAAAAACTAAAAAAATCAAAAATACTCAAAAGATAAATTAAATGCAAAATTTAATTTCTCACAAAACATTAATAAGCTATTTTTCAGGTCAAAATAGTATTAAGCGAGTTATTCCTAATAATAGGACACCAAAGTTAAAATTTTGAGTTTTTAGCAAATAACTCAGCCAAAACTAAAAAAATCAAAAAAACTCATTAATCAAATTTAATCCAAAACTTAACTCCCCACAAAATTTTATTAAACTATTTTTTAGTCAAGTTGGTATTAAGCAAGTTATTCCAAAAAATAAGACAAAAAAGTTAAAATTGTGTGTTTTTAGCTAATAACTCAGCAAAAACTAAAAAAATCAAAAAAAATACAAAAGATAAATTAAACGCAAAATTTAACTACCCACAAAAGTTAATTAAACTATTTTTTAGTCAAATTGGTAATAAAAAAGTTATTCCATAAAATACGACAAAAAAGTTAAAATTGTGAGTTTTTTGCAAATAACTCAGCAAAAACTAAAAAAATCAAAAAAACTCAAAAAATAAATTAAACGCAAAATTTAATTCCCCACAAAATTTAATTAAACTATTTTTTACTCAATTTGATATTAAGCAAATTATTCCATAAAATTAGAGAGAAAAGTTTAAATTGTGAGTTTTTAGCAAATAACTCAGCAAACACTAAACATTTCCAAAAAACTCAAAGAATAAAGTAAACGTAGAACTTAATTCCCCACAAAATTTAATTGAACATTTTTTTTGTCAAGTTGGTATTAAGCGAGTTATTCCAAAAAATACGACAAAAAAAGTTAAAATTCTGAGTTTTTAGCAAACAACTCAGCAAAATCTAAAAAAATCAAAAAAACTCAAATGATAAATTAAATGCAAAATTCAATTACACACAAGAATTAATTAAACAATTTTTTTGTCGAGTTGGTATTAAAAAAGTTATTCCATAAAATAAGCAAAAAAAGTTAAAATTGTAAGTTTTTAGCAAATAACTCAGCAAATACTAAAAATTTCAAAAAAACTCAATGTATAAATTTAATCCAAAATTTAACTCCCAACAAAATTATTATAAACTATATTTTAGGCAAGTTGGTATTAAGTAAGTTATTTCATAAAATACGACAAAAAAAGTTAAAATTGTGAGTTTTTAGCAAATAACTCAGCAAATACTCAAAATTTCAAAAAACTCAAAAAACAAATTTAATCCAAAATATAATTCCCCACAAAATTTTGTTGAACTATTTTTTTGTCAAAAAAGTATTAAGCAAGTTATTTAAAAAAAAATTGAGTTTTTTAGCAAATAACTCAGCAAACACTAAATAAATCAAAAAAACTCAAAGGATAAATTAAATGCAAAATTTAATTTCTCACAAAACTTTAATCAGCTATTTTTTAGGTCAAGTTGGTATTAAGCGAGTTGTTCCTAAAAATAAGACAAAAAAGTTAAAGTTATTAGTTTTTAGCAAATAACTCAGCAAACACTAAAAATTTAAAAAAAAAACTCAAAGTATAAAGTAAACGTAAAACTTAATTCCCCACAAAATTTAATTAAACATTTTTTTTGACAAGTTGGTATTAAGCGAGTTATTCTATAAAATACGACAAAAAAAGTTAAAATTGTGAGTTTTTTGCAAATAACTCGGCAAATACTTAAAACATCAAAAAAACTCAAAAAATAAATTAAACGTAAAATTTAATTACCCACAAGAATTAGTTGAATTATTTTTTGTCAAGTTAGTATTAAGAAAGTTATTCCATAAAATACGACAAAAAAAGTTAAAATTCTGAGTTTTTAGCAAATAACTCAGCAAAAACTAAAAAATTCAAAAAAACTCATTGGACAATATTCATCCAAAATTTAGTTCCCCACAAAATTGTTATAAATTATTTTTTAGTCAAGTTGATATTAAGTAAGTTATTCCATAAAATACGACACAAAAGTTAAAATTGCTGAGTTTTTAGCAAATAACTCAGCAAATACTAAAAAATTCAAAAAAACTCAAAAAATAAATTAAACGTAAAATTTAATTCCCCACAAAATTTAATTAAACTATTTTTTACTCAATTTGATATTAAGCAAATTATTCCATAAAATTAGACAGAAAAGTTTAAATTGTGAGGTTTTAGCAAATAACTCAGCAAATACTCAACTTAAAAAAAAACTCAAAGATACAAAATAAATCAAAAATTTAATTCCCCACAAAATTTAGTAAACTAATTTTTTATCAAACAAGTTTTAAGCAAGTTATTCCTCAAAATTAGACAAAAAAGTAAAAATTGTGAGTTTTTAGCAAATAACTCAGCAAAAACTAAAAATTTCAAAAAAACTCATAGAATAAAATAAATGCAAAATTTAATCCCCCACAAAATTTAATTAAACTATTTTTTAGTCAAGTTGATATTAAGCGAGTTATTGCATAAAATTAAACAGAAAAGTTGAAATTGCGGAGTTTTTTGTAAAAAACTCAGCAATAAATAAAAATTAATTAAACCATTTCATAAAAAAATTAATTCTCCACAAATTTATTTATTATAATTTTTTTAGTTTGAATCACTATTAAGAAAGTTAGAAGCAAAAAAAATAACAATTTTAAGGTTATGTTGCTCATAAATTAATTCCCCAGTTAATTAAAGGCGTAAATGCAATATTAGAAAAAAAACACGAATTAATCGCGCCGACTTCCGTTTAAACCGGAAGTAAGCCGGTTAACGTTCCATATAATTAAGTGGATAGGCGACGGACAATTAAAACAGACCCGTTTCCGCCCCATCAAATATTATTGCGATATTAAAGAAGAGGCGACCGCCATTCACCCCCCCCCCCCACCTCCTCCTTCTGGGACATGATAAAATGATAAAAGATGGCCGTAATGATAAGGACGATTTTAATTTCGCTAAAAGTCTCAAGATTAAGATCACGAGTTTTTGATGAGGGAATGTTGGTTGGGAAAGAAGGGGGGGGGGGGAGGGGGTGATTCGAGAAATATATAAATGGACACCTGCTGGCTGGCTGGCTGTTGGGGGTAGGGAATGGCCGCACTTTTTCATCCGGGTAATTAAGTAAATGGAATGGCTTGCTTTAATCCGCCCCCTCACAGCTGTATCCCCTTGTAAAATATTCACGGACGCCTCTGATCTTACTAACGTTAATTGGGAAGCGGTGCTACTGCTGCTACTGCTCCTAGTGGAGAGTCCCGATCCGGAAGCAGGATTAATTGCGAGCCGCACTCCGAAGCCGTCTTCTGCATTTGCAGCGAGTGGTTTCGTGTAAAAAGGAAAGAGATGAGCGGGGGGGAGCAAAGGGGGGTTGATAAGGGATGAGGTAGAAATATCTCATTTGTGCACTCAGACCGGAAAAGGAATTTTTGCAAATTAAAATGTACACACAAAATAGGAACGGAAATGGAATAAGAAATTATATCCCCCCCCCCCCATTTAAATAATTGAGGGGGTGGGGGCAAACATAAAATTTATAAGAAAATTATGTCGTGTAATTTAACAAGCCTCTTGAATGCTACTGCATGAAAGCAGGGGGGGCGAGAAAACAAGGGGAGGGGGTACAAGATTTATTTTTTCTTGGCGGATTCGATTGGTTGAATAATCCGGTGCGATCACACGATAGACTTGGTGCTCCGTCAGGTGGAGATAAATCCCTCTCTTCTCTCTCGCCAGAATTCCCTAATATGTATGTGGACTGGGATGAGAGAAGAGGAGGAGGCGGCGGAGGTAAAGATTAAGCGACCACACGGATGAGCGGCCGGTGCAAACTGCTTAAATACAATTCCGCTCGCGAGAAAACGAGTGAAAAAAAAATCGCGATTTGATCATTCCGTTTGTGTGTGTGCGATGATGAAGCCTGGAGGTTATAACACTCCCCCCCACCCCTCCACAGCCTCCTCAACACAAACTTCCATAAAACATATTCTTTTAATAAAAAAAAATTCGCGCTTCCGGCGGTTTTACAAGGAAATAATGGAATATAAAATGTGAATTTAATTGTACGGTTTGCAAGCAATCCCCCCCCCCCCCCCCCTTCTCAACACATCATAATAATGGTCTATAATTAAAAAAATGCAGATACACTCGTACAAATCGATTATGCCTTCATTAATACATAATAAGCAGCAATTCTTATAATAACCCCCCCCCCTCCTCCCCCAACATAACCCCCCTCATAAACTTTTATTTTAAACCATGAAAATCAAACAAAATCATTTTAAAAAGTAGTTTAACGTTACTATCTATTTTCATTTATTGATTAAAAATTATAACAACCTGAAGGGGAGGAGGGGGAAGGCATTCATCAACATAACCTAAAATAAAATCAGTTTTTTGCAATTATCCAGCTTATTTGCAAAAATACGTTAATCATTCATATAAATCATTTTCATTAGAATCAAATTTCCTCTTAAAAACTGTTTTCATTTATTTTGTAACTTACTTTAAAGAGTAGATTTGGTAACACCGCTTCACGTACCTGGAAACAAAGAAAACAGAATATTAGTCATAACTTTTAAACCCTTCATTGGATTTTGATGCAAGTTGGTACCAATATAGCTCAATATCATCAGTACCAACTGTATAAAATTTAAGTAAATCGATACGCCCAATTTAGCATAACCTCAATTTAATTGATCCCAGTTAACCTTTATATCTTATTTTCAAAACTCATAACTTTCAAACGCTACATTGGAAAATAGTAGAATTTGATACCAATAAAGCTCAATACTATAGCTACTAACTGTGTAAATTTTCATTAAATCGATACGCTCAATCTGATATAATCTCAAATTAATTGATCAGACCTAAACTAATCAATAGTCTTAAAAGACAACTTAAAAGTACATAACAAAAACTATTCATTGGAAATTGATGCAATTTGGTACAAATAGACTTCAGTATCATAAGTACTAACTGTGTAAATATAAACAAAATCAATACGCTCAATTTGATATAAACACAAGTTAATTGATCTGACCTAAATCAATCAATAATCTTAAGACACAACTTAAAAGTGCATAACTCAAAAACTATCTATTGGAAATTGATGCAATTTGGTACAAATAAACTTCAGTATCATAAGTACCAACTGTGTAAAAATAAACCAAAACGACACGCTCAATTTATTATAACCTCAAATTAATTGATCCGACCTAAATCAATCAATAATCTTAAGACACAACTTAAAAGTGCATAACTCAAAAACTATCTATTGGAAATTGATGCAATTTGGTACAAATAAACTTCAGTATCATAAGTACCAACTGTGTAAAAATAAACCAAAACGACACGCTCAATTTATTATAACCTCAAATTAATTGATCCGACCTAAATCAATCAATAATCTTAAGACACAACTTAAAAGTGCATAACTCAAAAACTATCTATTGGAAATTGATGCAATTTGGTACAAATAAACTTCAGTATCATAAGTACCAACTGTGTAAAAATAAACCAAAACGACACGCTCAATTTATTATAACCTCAAATTAATTGATCCGACCTAAATCAATCAATAATCTTAAGACACAACTTAAAAGTGCATAACTCAAAAACTATCTATTGGAAATTGATGCAATTTGGTACAAATAAACTTCAGTATCATAAGTACCAACTGTGTAAAAATAAACCAAAACGACACGCTCAATTTATTATAACCTCAAATTAATTGATCCGACCTAAATCAATCAATAATCTTAAGACACAACTTAAAAGTGCATAACTCAAAAACTATCTATTGGAAATTGATGCAATTTGGTACAAATAAACTTCAGTATCATAAGTACCAACTGTGTAAAAATAAACCAAAACGACACGCTCAATTTATTATAACCTCAAATTAATTGATCCGACCTAAATCAATCAATAATCTTAAGACACAACTTAAAAGTGCATAACTCAAAAACTATCTATTGGAAATTGATGCAATTTGGTACAAATAAACTTCAGTATCATAAGTACCAACTGTGTAAAAATAAACCAAAACGACACGCTCAATTTATTATAACCTCAAATTAATTGATCCGACCTAAATCAATCAATAATCTTAAGACACAACTTAAAAGTGCATAACTCAAAAACTATCTATTGGAAATTGATGCAATTTGGTACAAATAAACTTCAGTATCATAAGTACCAACTGTGTAAAAATAAACCAAAACGACACGCTCAATTTATTATAACCTCAAATTAATTGATCCGACCTAAATCAATCAATAATCTTAAGACACAACTTAAAAGTGCATAACTCAAAAACTATCTATTGGAAATTGATGCAATTTGGTACAAATAGACTTCATAATCATAAGTACCAACTGTGTAAAAATAAACAAAATCGATACGCTCAATTTGATATAACCTCAAATTAATTGATCTGACCTAAATCAATCAATAATCTTAAGACACAACTTAAAAGTACATAACTCAAAAACTATTCATTGGAAATTGATGCAATTTGGTACGAATAGACCTTAACACTATAAATACCAACTACGTAAAAATAAACCAAATCGACACGCTCAATTTGGTATAACCTCAAATTAATTGATCCAACCTAAATCAATCAATAATCTTAAGAGACAACTTAAAACTTCATAACTCAAAAACTATCTATTGGAAATTGATGCAATTCGGTACAAATAGACTTCGGTATCATATTTACCAACTGTGTAAAAATTAACAAAATCGATACGCTCAATTTAATATAAGCTTAATTTAATTGATCTAACCTACCACAATCAAAAGTATTAAGAGATAATTCAACAATTGATAACTCTGAAACCATTCATTAGAAATTAATGCAATTTAGCACTATTAGACCTCATTATCATAAGTACCAACTGTGTAATAATTATAAAAATTGATTCGCCAACAATAAAGTTGTGCGATTAATTCTTAAGCACTCATTAATTTGCAATAAATTAATTACAAAACTTTATATGATTAAGAGCGTGTGTCTTTCAAAATATATGGAGTGTTGTGCGGTGGTTAATCCCTGCTAAACCCTCGCACGCCGTCCATTAATCCATAGCGCCTCGGATTATTCAACGTCTTCCAACTGGAAAGCAAGTATCGAAGGGACGGCTTGCTTGCTTGCTTGCTAGCTGGTTATATGAAGTTAAGAATCGCAGGGCTTATCCCATCCCGTGACACTAACTGCTAAAAACATCGTGTCACTCGCAGTAAGCTTCCCCTACAACCATTTTCCTCCCTCTGTGAAATTCAAGGGATGAGTGCAGATTGTTATCGACGTGCGACTCGGGGGAGCTGGTTAATAGACTTAATAAGTTGAGTAGGAGACGGAACTTAATGTCTGTCTCGAGTGTGTAACTCTCAACGTTTTAAGATCCAGTGATTAATTGTTACTAATTTGGAGATTAAATTAATAGATACAAAATATAACGTGTGAGAAAGACGTAATTGCATTAAAATTGCTTTATATCTCAGTTTACAAAGTGTTTCTTTACAGGACTTATTAATAATTAAGATTTTTGCTTGATTAGTTTGAGGTTATATTAAATTGAGCGTATCAATTTTGTTAATTTTTACACAGTTGGTACTAATGTATTTGAGGTTTATTAGTGACAAATTGCATCAATTTCCAATGAATAGTTTTTGAGTTATTAATTATTAAACTCTCCCTTGAGATTCTTGATTAAAAGAAGTTAGATCAATTAAGTTGAGGTTATGTCAAACTGAGCGTATCAATTTTGTTTATTTTTGCACAGTTGGTGCTAATGTAGTTAAGGTCTATTGGTGACTAATTGCATCAATTTCCAATAAACAGTTTATGAGTTATCAATTGTTAAATTGTCACTAAATGCTATTAATTGGGATGGGTTAGATCAATTAAGTTGAGGTTATGTCAAATTCGGCGTATGGATTGAGTTTAATTTTACTCAGTTGGTACCTATAATACTGAAATCTATTGGTGCCAAATCGCATCAAATTCCAATATACCAATTTTGAGTTATTAGTTATTAAATTGTCCCTTTGTAATCCAAATTCTTGATCCCAAAGTTTTGGGTGGGTGAGCGGGGCTCAATTAATTGATTAAAAGATAGTAGTTTCAACTAGAGTTCACAATCACCCGTCCAAATGTTTGTAATCCAATTTCTTGATTACTAACAATTGGGCGGGTGGGCGGGTCACGCAGTTCATTTGATTGCGGATAGTAGTTTTATCAGAAGTTCCCGACCACACGCCCATATGTTTGTAATCCAATTTCTTGACCATCAACACTTGAGCACGCAGTTAATTGATTACGGACAATAGTCTAAACTGGGGTACCCGCCCACCCGCCCAAGTGTTTGTGATCCATTTTTTTAATCACTAACAATTGGATGGGTGGGCGGGGAACAAAGTTCATTGATTACAAGACAGTAGTTTTAACTGAAGTAACCACCCACCCGCCCAATTGTTTGTAAACCATATTCTTGATCACCAAGCAGGCGGAGCACGCAATTAATTGATTGCAAGACAGCAGTTTTAACTTTAGTTCTCGCCCACCCGCCCAAGTGTTTATAATCCAATTTCTTAAACACCAACACTTAGGTGGGTGGGCGGGGCACGCAGCATTGATGGCAGACAATAGTTTAAATTGGAATTCCCGGCCACCCTCTCGAGTGTTTTTGATCGTAATTCTTGATCACCAACACTTGGGTGTACGTAGCATATAGTTCATTGATTACAAAACATTAGTTTTAACTGAAGTTCCCGCCCACCCATCCAAGTGTTTATCACAATCAAAGTATAATTTGGTCAAAACCTCTCATGTCAAGTACTGTATTATCAATCAAAGTATAAACTTTCAAAAGTACTAAGCATCAACAATCAAAGTATAAACTGACAAAGTATAATTTGTAAAAGTTTAAACTGTCAAAGTATCAAGTGTCAAAGTATCAAATGTCAAAGTATGAAGTATTAAAGTATCAACAATTAAAGTATCAACAATCAAAATATAAACTATCAAGCGTTAAAGTATAATCAATCAAAGAAAAAACTGTCAAAGTTTATTTAAACTGACAAAAGTGTCAAGTATCAGGTTTTGGTATTCATTGTCAATATGTCAATAATCAAAGTATAAACTGTCAAAGTATACACTTTTAAAAGTGTTAAGTATCAACCATCAAAGAATCAACTGTCAAAGTATAAATTGCCAAATATCCAGTATCACATGTTAAAGTATTGACTGTCAAAGTATAAACTGACAAAGTATAAACTATCAAATATCAAGTATCCAAAGGTTAGGTGTCAAAGTAGCAAATGTCAAAGTATAAATTGTCAAACTATCAACAATTAAAGTATAAACTGTCAACGTATAAACTGACAAAGTATAATTTGTCAAAGTATCAAATGTTAAAGTATTAAGTGTCAAAGTATAAACTGTCAAAGTACCAAATGTCAAAGCAACAAGTGTCAAAGTATCAACAATCAAAGTTTAAACTGTCAAAGTATCAAGTATCACGTTTCGGTATTCATTGTCAATATGTCAATAATCAAAGTATAAACTTTTAAAAGTATTAAGTATCAACAATCAAAGTGTAAACTGTCAAAGTATAAACTGCTAAGTATTGACTGTCAAAGCATAAACTGACAAAGTATAAACTGTTAAATTATGAAGTATCAAAGTATCAAGTGTAAAAGTAGAAAACTGTCAAAGTATCAACAATCAAACTATAATCTGTCCAAAATTATAAAGTATTAAGTGTCAAAATATAATCTGTCAAAGTATAAACTAACAAAGTTTAAACTGACAAAAGTGTCACGTTTCGGCAATCATTGTCAATAATCAAAGTATAAACTGTTCAGTATCACATGTTAAAGTTTTGACTGTCAAAGTATAAACTGACAAAGTATAAACTGTTAAAGTGTCAAAATATCAAAGGTCCAAGTATATTAAGTGTAAAATCAAGTGTCCAAGTATATTAAGTGTCAAAGTATATTAAGTGTCAAAGTAGCAAATGTCAAAGTATAAAGTGTAAAAACTCAAAGTAATAACTGTCAAAGTATCAAGTGTGAAAGTATAAACTGTCAAATTATCAACAATAAAAGTATAATCTGTCAAAGTATAAACTGACAAAGTATAATTTGTCAAAATTTAAAAAGTCAAAGTATCAAATCTCAAAGTATCAAGTGTAAAAAGTTAAACTGTCAAAGTACCAAATTTCAAAAGATAAACTGTCAAAGTATCAAATGTCAAAGTATCAAGTGTAAAAGTATAAACTGTCGAAGTATAAACTAATAAAGTATAAACTGTCAAATTTTAAACTAACAAAACTGTCAAGTATCACGTTATAGTATTCATTGTCAATATGTCAACAATCAAAGTGTAAACTGTCAAAGTATAAACTGCCAAGTGTCCAGTATCACATGTTAAAGTATTGACTGTAAAACTGTCAAAGTATCAAATGTTAAAGTATAAACTGCTAAAGTATCAACAATCAAAGTATAAACTGTCAAAGTTTAACAAAAGTGTCAAGTATCACGTTTTGGTATTCATTGTCAAAGTATAAACTTTAAAAAGTATTAAATATCTACAATCAAAATTTAAACTTTTAAAGTATCACGTGTCAAAGTATGAAGTGTCAAAGTATCAAGTGTAAAAATATAAACTGTCAAAATATCTACAATCAAAGTACAATCTGTCAAAGTATAAAAACTGTCAAAATATAATCTGTCAAAGTGTTAACTGACAAAGTATAACCTGTTAAAAGTTTCAAGTATCACATGTTTCGGTGTTCAATGTCAAAGTGTTAGCTGTCAAAGTATAAACATTCAAAAGCAGCAACTATCACATATCAAAGTATTCATTGACAAAGTGTCAAAAATGAAAACTATCAAAGTTTAAAAGTATCAAGTGTCAAAGTATAAACTGTCAAAGTTTAAACCGTGTCAAATATCACATGTTTCGGTACTATTAAAAAATATAAACTGTCAAAGTATAAACTTTTAAAGTGTCAAGTATCGCATGTTAAAGTATTCACTGATAAAGTGTTAAAAACCAAAGTATAAATCGTCAAAATTTAAACTTTTAAAATACCAAGTATTACATCACAAAGTATTTACTGTCAAAGTGTCAAGTATAAAATGTTTAAAAACTTACTGTTAAAGTGTCAACAATCAAAGTATAAATTGTCAAAGTATCAAAGAAGTAACTCAAAAAACATTTTGTCAAAGTAACAAATCTGTCAAAGTATCAAGTGTCAAGTAGCAAAATAGTTTGGCATGTTAAAACTTATTTCTCAAAGTATCAAATCTGCTAAAATATCAAGTATAACTGTCAAAGTATCAACTATCAATGCCGTGACTTGTCAAAGTATCAAGTACCAACTATCAAAAAACCTAGTGTCAACTGTCAAAGTATCAAGTATCAACTGTCAAAGTATCTAGTATAAACTGTCAGAGTATTAAGTATCAACTGTCAAAGTATCTAATATCAACAGTCAAAGTATAAACTGCCAAAATATCAAGTACCAAATGTCAAAGTATAAACTGCCAAAGTATCAAGTATCAACTGTCAAAATATCTAGTATCAACTGTCGAAGTATCAACTGTCAAAGTATCAAGTATCAACTGTCAAAGTATCAACTGTCAAAGTATCAAGTATCAACTGTCAAAGTATCTAGTATAAACTGTCAAAGTATTAAGTATAAACTGTCAAAGTATTAAGTATCAACTGCCAAAGTATCTAATATCAACAGTCAAAGTATAAACTGTCAAAGTATCTAGTATCAACTGTCAAAATGTCTAGTATCAACTGTCGAAGTATCAAGTATCAACTGTCAAAGTATCAAGTATCAACTGTCAAAGTATCAAGTATCAACTGTCAAAGTATCTAGTATAAACTGTCAAAGTATTAAGTATAAACTGTCAAAGTATTAAGTATCAACTGTCAAAGTATCTAATATCAACAGTCAAAGTATAAACTGTCAAAGTATCAAGTATCAACTGTCAAAATATCTAGTATCAACTGTCGAAGTATCAAGTATCAACAGTCAAAGTATCAAGTATCAACTGTTAAAGTATCAAGTACAAACTATCAACCAAAGTATCAAGTACCAAGTATCAACTATCAAAATATCAAATATCAAGTACCAACAATCGATTGTTCAAGCAGTTCCATAATTGCAAACAGTAATTTTAACTAAGTTCCCGCCCACCCGCTCAAGTGTTTGTAATCCAATTTCTTAATCACCAACACTTGCATAATTCATTGATTTGGAGATAGTAGTTTCAACTGGAGTTCTCGCCTATCCGTCCAAGTGTTTGTGATCCAATTTCTTGACCTTGACCACCAACTATTGGGTGGGTGGGCGGGGCATAAAGTTTATTGATTAAAAAACAATAATTTAAACTAGAGTTCCCGCCCACCCACCCAAGTGTTGGTGATAAAATTTCTTGATCAGTAACACTAAAAGTTTAAACTGTTAAAGTATCACGTAACAAAGTATTAAGTGTCAAATTATAATCTGTCAAAGTATAAACTGTCAAAAGTATCAAGTTCAGTACTCATTGTCAATATTTCAATAATCAAAGTATAAACTTTCAAAAGTACTAAGTATCAACAATCAAAGTGTAAACTGTCAAAGTAGTTTGACTTGTTAAAACTTATTTGTGTCAAATCTGTCAAAGTGTCAAGTACTCAACTATCAAAGTCGTGACTTGTCAAAATATTAAGTACCAACTGTCAAAGTATCAAGTATCAACTGTCAAAGTATAAACTAACAAAGTATAAATTGTCAAAGTTAAACTGACAAAAGTGTCAAGTATCACGTTTCGGTATTCATTATCAATATGTATATAATCAAAGTATAAACTTTTGAAAGTATTAAGTATCAACAAACAAAGTGTAAACTATCAAAATATAAACTGCCAAGTATCCAGTATCACATGTTAAAGTATTAACTGTCAAAATATAAACTGACAAAGTATAAACTCTTAAAGTTTAAACTGTTAAAGTATCAAATGTCAAAGTGTCAAGTATCAATATACCAAATGTCAAAGTATAAACTGTCAAAGTATCAACAATCAAACTATAATCTGTCAAAGTATAAAAACTGTCTTAAGTATGAAGTGTCAACGTATAAAGTGTCAAAGTATCAAGTGTCAAAGTATAATCTGTCAAAGTAAAAACTGACAAAGTATAATCTGTCAAAAGTGTCAAATATCACATGTTACGGTATTCATTGTCAATATATGTCAATAATCAAAGTAAAAACTGTTAAAAAATTAAACTTTCAAAGTATAAACTTTTAAAGTACTAAAAATTACATGTCAAAGTGTCAACAATCAATGCATAAACTGCCAAAAGTGTCAAGTATCACATGTTAAAATATTCACTATTGAAGTGTTAGCTGTCAAAGTATAAACAGTCAAAGTACAAACTTTCAAAAGTTGGAAGTATCACATATTCACTGTCAAAATGTCAACCGACAAAAAAGTTTAAATTAAACTGCTAAAGTATAAACTGTCAAAAGTGTTAAGTATCAAATGTTGAAAAATTTACTGTCAAAGTATCAACAATCAAAGTAAAAACTGTCAAAGTATCAATTGTCAATTGTTCAAGTATAAAGTATCAACAAAAGAACTCTTTAAAACATTTTGTCAAAGTATCAAGTATCAACTGTCAATTGTTCAAGTATTAAGTAGCAACATAGTTTGGCTTAATAAAACATATTTATCAAAGTATTAAATCTGTCAAAGTATCAACTGTCAAAATCGTAACTTGACAAAGTATCAAGTGTCAACTCTGTCAAACTATCAAACACAAATTATCAACCAAAGTATCTAGTGTGAAAGTATCAAGTAACAACTATCAAAGTATTTAGAATCAATTGTCAAAGTATCAAGTGTTCAATGTCAATATATCAAGTATCAACTGCTAAAGTATTTAACTATCAAAGAATCAAGTATCAACTAAAAAAGTAGTTTAACTTGTTAAAAATTATTTGTATCAAATCTGTTAAAGTATCAAGTATCAACTGTCAATTGTTCAAGTATCGAGTATCAAAATAGTTTGGCTTGTTAAAACTTACTTGTCAAAGTATCAAATCTATCAAAATATCAAGTATGACTGTCAAAGTATCAACTATCAAAGTCGTGATTTGTTAAAGTATCAACTGTCAAAGTCTACAGTATTCGATGTTAAAGTATCAACTATCAATGTCGTGACTTGTCAAAATATCAAGTATCAACTGTCAAAGTATCAAGTATCAACTGTCAAAGTATCAAGTACAAACTATCAAAGTATCAAATATCAACTGTCAAAGTATTAAGTTTCAACTGTCAAAGTATCTAGAATCAACTGTCAAAAAATCAAGTATAAACTGCCAAAGTATCAACTGTCAAAGTATCAAGTACCAAAAACCAATTGACAAAATATTAAGTATCATCTGCTAATGTATTTAACACCTGAGTGGGTGAACGGGGTACAAAGTTTATTGATTGCGGAGCAGTAGTTTCAACTGGAGTTCTCACCCGATAAGTGTTTGTGATCCAATTTTTTGATCACCAACACTTGGGTGGGTGGGCGGGGTACAAAGTTTATTGATTGCGGAACAGTACTTTTAACTGGACTTCCCACCCACCCGCCCAAGTGTTTGTTATCAAAATTCTTGCTCGGTAACATTCAAAGTTTACTGTTATAGTATCACATGTCAAAGTATCAAGTGTCAAAGTATAAATTGTCAAAAGTATCAAGTATCACATGTTTCGGTATTCATTGTTAATATGTCAATTATCAAAGTATAAACTTTCAAAAGTACTAAGTATCAACAATCAAAGTGTAAACTGTCAAAGTATAAACTGCCAAGTGTCCAGTATTACATGTTAAAGTATTTACTGTCAAAGTATAAACTGACAAGTATAAACTGTCAAAGTATAAACTAACAAAACTGTCAAGTATCACGTTTCAAGTATAAACTGTCAAACTAAACTATCAAAGTATAAACTATCAAAAGTGTCAAGTATCACATGTTAAAGTAATCACTGTCAAAGAATAAACTGACAAAGTATAATTTGTCAAAATTTAAACTATCAAAGTATCAAGTGTTAAAGTATAAACTGTCAAAGTATCAACAATCAAAGTATAAATTGTCAAAAAATCAAATGTCAAAGTTTAAACTGTCAAAGTATAAACTTTTAAAAGTATTAAATATCAACAATCAAAGTGTAGACTGTCTAAATATAAATTGTCAAGTTTCCAATATCACATGTTAAAGTATTGACTGCCAAAGTATAAACTGACAAAGTATAATTTGTCAAAGTACCAATGTTCAAAAATAAACAAGTCAAAAGTATCAAATGTCTAAGTATTAAAGTATAAACTGTCAAAAGTGCCAAGTATCATGTTTCGGTAATCATTTTCTATGTGTCAATAATCAAATTATAAACTTTTAAAAATATTAAGTATCAACAATCAAAGCGTAAACTGTCAACATATAAACTGCCATAAAGTGTCCAGTATCACATATAAACTAACAGTAAAAACTGACAAAGTATAAACTGACAAAGTATAATTTGAAAAAATCTAAACAACCAAAGTATCAAATGTCAAAGTATCAAATGTCAAAGTATCAAGTGATAAAGTATAAACTGTGAAAGTTTAAACTAACAAAAGTGTCAAGTATTCATTGTCAATTAGTCAATAAACTGTGAAACAATAAACATTTAAACGTATTAAATATCAACAATCAAAGTATAATCTGTCAAAGTATAAACTACCAAGTGTCCAACACCACATGTTAAAGTATTAAATGTCAAAGTATAAACTGACTAAGTACAAACTATCAAAATTTAAATTTATCAAGTGTCAAAGTACCAAATGTCAAAGTATAAACTGTCTAACTACCAACAATCAAAGTATCAAGTGTGAAAGTATAAACTGTCAAAGTATCAACAATCAAAATATAATCTGTCAAAGTTTAAACAGTAAAAGTATGAACTGTCAAAGTTTAAATTGTCAAAGTTTAAACTGTCAAAGTATCAAGTGTTAAAGTATTAATTGTCAAAGTATCAAATGTCAAGTTTTAAAATATAAACTGTCAAAAGCAGCAAGTATCATATATCAAAGTATTCACTGACAGAGTGTCAAGAATTAAAGTATAAACTTTTAAAAATACCAAGTGTCAACCGTCAAAAAAGTTTAAACTGTCAAAGTATAAACTGTCAAGTATGAAATGTTAAAAAAATTACTGTCAATTAGTGTCAACAATCAAAGTATAAAACGTCAAAGTTTTGATTAAGTATAAAAAAATAACTTGTTAAAACATTTTGTCAAAGTATCAAATCTAACAAAGAATCAAGTATGTCTCTCAAAATATGAACTATCAAAAACGTGACTTGTCAAAGTATTAATTATCAACTGTCAAAGTATCAAGTACCAACAGTCAAAGTATCAAATACAAACTGTCAAAGTATGAAGTATTAATTGTTCAAATATCAAGTATCAAAGTAAAAACTTGTTAAAACATGTGTCAAAGTATCAATTATATCAAGTATGAGCAGCCTTCTAAGTATAAACGACAAAGTATCAAATGTTTTAATGATCAAATGTATGCAATATCATCTCCCCAATTAACAAAGTCAAAGTATAAAACGTCAAAACATTAACTATCAAAGCATCGGATATCAGCTTCATACATATACAACATAATCACAATTTTCAATGTTTTGAGATCAATTTTATAATTTGCAATATTATTGACATTTACTGAACATAAAGAAGAACATTATTGATTATTTTGTTATATTTTTAACAAATTTATTTGCACTCGTTTAAGTTATTTCGTAAATTTAAGCTAAACATGCACTTTAGACATACATGCCCTGTGAGAGGTCAATGAACTTTGCAACAAACAATTACATATTATTATAGCTAAATCAATTAAAACCACTAAATTAGTTAATAAATGATAAAAGTAGATCAAAATGAGTATAATACTACAAGAACAAGTCATGATTGTTGCTTGTGCAAACCTAACCAACATTACATAAAATTGTGCAATAATGACTCACCTATAATCAAGCTTGCAATGAAATATTTATTATTATTAATCAATTTACTAAACAAAACACGTTGATTCCTGTTACCTTAGTAATCTGCTTGTCTCCTGCTATGTTGTTATGGTATCCTGATGTAATCAACACGCCCACACAATTATAAACTTGTTTTCATTCCCCGACACAAAATGGCTGCCCGTGCACGACCCGTAACTAACACAACTATGGCCGCCTTGATGGGAGTAAAGTGGTGACTTCGGTCTCCCACTTACTATGCGTCGTGTCGACTCGCGCAGAGTCGGCTCAGCTGTGTACATGCACTGAAGCCGTATACGTTGTGAATAAAATAACTATTAAATATTGTTATATTATTTAAATTAAATAAACGAGTATCAGGAGTTGTGTTATAAAATAAACTATTCCTTAAACCCGAATGGCCGGATTAAGTCATATTCGGTACTTAATGACCGGATTTATTATTTATTTATAAAATTTACAAAATCTAATCTCAAAATAATTTCAAAAAATATGAAAACATCAAAAACATTGATCTCAATTTGTTTATGAATTCCCACCCTTAATTCAGACATAGATTGCTTTTTAGTTTCTTTAGAATTGCACGCAAAGCAATTAATCATAATGCAGTTTCATAGTTTTTAAATGAAGCTTAATTAAAACAAACCAATTCCGTCGGATTAATTAATTTGAGGTTATACCAAATTGAGCGCATTAATTTTATTTATTTTTACACAGATAGTACTTATGACACCATAGTCTATTGATGCCAAATTACATAAATTTCCAATAAATGGTTCTAGAGTTATCAATTGGTAAATTGGTCACTTAAAGATCTTGGTTGAGGTAAGTTAGATCAATTAAGTTGAGGTTATGTTAAATTGAGAGTATCAATTTTGTTTATTTTTAAGCAATTGCTAATTATGTTAGTAAAGTCTATTAGTGTCAATTTACATCAATGTCCAATAAATCATTTCTGGGTTATTAATTGTTAACTTCTTCCTTAAGATTCTTTATTAAAGTAAGTTAAATCAATTAAGTTGAGGTTATGTCAAATTAAGCGCATCAACTTTGTTTATTTTTACACAGTTGGTGCTAATATAGTTGAGGTCTATCGGTAAGAAATTGCATCAATTTCCAATAAACGGTTTATGAGTTATCTATTGTTAAATTGTCACTAAATGCTATTAATTGAGATAGGTTAGATCAATTAAGTTGAGGTTATGTCAATTCGGCGTATCAATTCAGTTTAATTTTACTCAGTTGGTACCCATAATACTAAAGTCTATTAGTGCCAAACCGCATCAATATCCGATATACCCCAATTTAGAATTATCAATTATTAAATTGCCCCTTTGATCCAAATTCTTGTTAACAAACTTCTGCGTGGGTGAGCGAGGTTCAATTGATTGCAAGATAGAAGTTTCAACTAGAGTTCTCAATCACCAACCCAAGTGTTTGTGAACCAATTTCTTGACTACTAACACTTGGGCGGGTGGGCGGGTGGGCGGGTGGGCGGGACACAAAGTTCATTAATTGCGTTACAGTAGTTTCAACTAAAATTCCCGCCCACCCGCCCAAATGTTTGTAATAAAATTTCTTAATCATCAGTTTATTGATTACAGACAGTAATTTAAACTTTAGTTCCCGCCCACCCGCCAAAGTGTTTGCGATCCAATTATTTTATCACTAACAATTGGGCGGGTGAGCGGGAAACAAAGTTTAATGAGTTCCCACCCTCCCACTTAAGTGTTTGTAATCCAATTTCTTAACCACTAACACTTGGGCGGGTGGGCGGGGCATAAAGTTTATTGATTGCACGTGAGTAGTTTTAACTTTAGTTCCCGCCCACCCACCCTAGTGTTTGTGATCCAATTTCTTAATCACAAACACCTAAATGGGTAGGCAAAGTACGCAGTTCAAGACAATAGTTTTAACTGGCGTGCCCCGCCCGCCCGCCTACCCAAGTGATTGTCACAATCAAAGCGTAATCTGAAAAAAGTAGCACATGTTAATTATGACAGTCAAAATATCAAGTGTCAAAGTACAAACTGTCAAAGTATCAAGTGACAAAGTATAAACTGACAAAGTATAAACTGCCAAAGTATCAAGTGTTAAAGTATAAACTGTTAAGAGTAAAAAACTGTCAAAGTATCAAGTGTCAAAGTATCAAGTGTCAAAGTATCAAGTGTCAAAGTATCAAACGTCAAAGTATCAAATGTCAAAGTATCAAGTGTCAAAGTTTAAACTCTCATAGTATCAACAATGAAATTATAAACTGGTAAAGTATCAGATGTCAAAGTATAAACTGTCAAAGTATAAATTGACAAAACTGTCAAGTATCTCATTTCATTATTCATTGTCAATACGTCAATAATCAAAGTAGATACTGTCAAAGTATAAACTTTTCAAAGTATTAAGTACCAATAATCCAAGTGTAAACTGTCAAAGTATAAATTGCCAAGTGTTCAGTATCACATGTTAGTATTGACTGTCAAAGTATAAAATGACAAGTATAAACTATCAAGTGTATCAAGTATTAAGTGTTAAAGTAGCAAATGTCAAAGTATAAACTGTCAAAATATTAACAATCACAGTATAAACAAACAAAGTATAATTTTGTCAAAGTTTAAACAGTCAAAGTATCAAATGTTAAAGTATAAACTGTCAAAGAACCAAATGTCAAAAAGTAAACTGTCAAAGTATCAAGTGTAAAATTATAAACTGTCAAAGTATCAAAAATCAAAGAATAAACTGTTAAAGTATAAACTGTCAAGTGTCCAGTATCACATGTTTAATAATATTGACTGTCAAAGTATAAACTGTCAAAGTATCAAATGACAAAGTATCAAAATACTATGTGTAACTGTCAAAGTATCAACAATCAAAGCATAAATTGTCAAAGTATCTAATGTCAAGTGTAAAAGTATAAACTGTCAAAGTACCAACTGTCAAAGTTAAAACTGACAAAATTGTCAAGTATCATATGTTAAGTAATCACTATCAAAATATAAACTTTCAAAATAACAAGTAACACATATCAAAGTATTCACTGACAAAATGTCAAAAATCAAAGCATAAACTGTCAAGGTTAAACTTTTAAACTTACCAAGTAGACATGTCAAAGTATTAACTGCCAAAATGTCAAACGTCAAAAAAGTTTAAATTGATAAAATATAAACTGTCAAAAGTGTCAACAAAATATAAATTGTTAAAGTATAAATTGTTAATTGTTCAAGTATCAAAACTGTCAAAACATCAAGTATGACTGTCAAAATATCAACTATCGAAGTCGTGACTTGACAAAGTATTAAGTATCAACTGTCAAAATATCAAATGTCAAAGTACTAAGTGTCAAAATATAAACTGTCAACAATCAAAGTATAAACTGTCAAAGTATAAACCGTCAAAGTATAAAGTGTCAAAGTATAAAGTGTCAAAGTATAAAGTGTCAAAGTATCAAATGTCAGAGTATCAAGTATCAAAGTATAAATTATCAAAGTATCAAGTGTCAAAGTAATAATCTAAGTGTAATCTGTCAAAGTATCAAGTGTTAAAGAATAAACTGTCAAAGTACCAACAATCAAAGTATAACCTATCACAGTATAAACTGTCAAAGTATCAAGTATCAAAGTATAAAGTGACAAAGAATTAAGTATCAATTGTCAAAGTATCAAGTGTAAAAGTATAAACTGTCAAAATTTAAACTGCCAAAAGTGTCAAGTATCCCATGTTTCGGTATTCATTGTCAATATGTCAACAATCAAAGTAAAAACTTTTAAAAGTATTAAGTACCAACAATCAAAGTTAAAACATTTTGTCAAAATATCAAATCTGTCAAAGTATCAACTGTCAATTGTTCAAGTATCTAATAGCAAAATAGTTTAGCTTTTAGAAACTTATTTGTCAAAGTATCAAACCTTTCAAAATATCAAGTATGACTATCAAAGTATCAACTATCAAAGTCGTGACTTGTCAAAGTATCAACTGTCAAAGTATACAGTATTCAACGTTAAAGTATCAACTATCAATGTCCTGATTTGTTAACGTATCAAACATCAACTGTCAAAGTATCAAGTACCAACTGTCAAAGTATCTAGTATGAACTGTTAAAATATCAAGTATTTACTGCCAAAGTATCAACTGTCAAAGTATCAAGTACCAAAAACCAATTGATAAAATATCAAGTATCAACTGCTATTGTATTATGTATTATGTATTAAACGTCTGAGTGGGTAGGCGGGGTACAAATTTTATTGATTGCGGAACAGTAGTTTCAACTGGAGTTCTCACCCACCCGCCCAAGTGTTTGTGATTAAATTTTTTGCTCAGTAACACTCAAAGTTTACTGTTAAAGTATCACATGTCAAAGTATCAAAGGTCAAAGTATAAACTGTGAAAGTTTAAACTGTCAAAAGTATCAAGTATCACATGTTTTGGTAATCATTGTTAATATGTTAATAATCAAAGTATAAACTTTTAAAAGTGTTAAGTATCAACAATCAAAGTGTAAACTGTGAAAGTATAAACTGCCAAGTGTCCAGTATCAAATGTTAAGGTATTGACTGTCAAAGTATAAACTGACTAAGTATAGTTTATTAAAGTGTAAAACTGTTAAAGTATCAAACGTCACAACATCAAGAGTCAAAGTATCAAATGTCAAAGTATAATCTGTCAAAATATAAACTGTCAAAGTATCAAGTGTTAAAGTTTAAACTGCCAAAGTATAAAATGTCAAAAATGTCAAGTATCAAATGTTAAAAAATGTACTGTCAAAGTGTCAACAATCAAAGTACAAATTCTCAAAGTATAAATTGTCAATTATTCAAGTATCAAAAAAATAACTCGTAAAAGCATTTTGTCAAAGTATCAAGTATCAACTGTAAATTGTTCAAATATCAAGTAGCAAAATAGTTTGGCTTGTTAATACTTATTTGTCAAAGTATTAAATCTGTCAAAGTATCAACTATCAAAGTCGTAACTTGTCAAGTATCAACTGTCAAAGTATCACGTATTCAATGTCAAAGTATCAATTATCAATGACGTGACTTGTCAAAGTATCAATTATCAACTGTCAAAGTATCAAGTACACACTCTCATAGTAATAAGTATCAAAGTATCAAGTACCAACTGTCAAAGAATCTAGTATCAACTGTCAAAAGTGTCAAGTACCAAATGTTAAAAAAATTACTGTTTAAATTGTTTAAGTATTAAGTATCAAAGACGAACTCGTAAAAAACGTTTTATCAAAATATCAAATCTGACGTATTAAGTATAACTGTGAAAATACCATGTATCATCAACTGTCAATTGTTTAAGTATCAAGTAGCAAAATAATTTGACTTGTTAAAACTTATTTGTCAAATTATCAAATCTGTCAAAATATCAAGTATGACTGTCAAAGTATCAAGTATAAACTGTCAGAGTATAAAATATCAATTGTTCAAGTATAAAGTATCAAAATAGAAACTTGATAAAACATATTTGTTAAAGTATCATTTATCAACTGTCAAAGTATCAAGTTACAACTGTCAAAGTATCAAGTATCAACAGTCAAAGTATCAAGTATCAATTGTTCAAGTATCAAAGTAGAAACTTGTTAAAACATTTGTCAAAGTATCAATTATATCAACTGCCAAAATATCAAGTATCAATTATCAATTGGTAAAGTATCAAGTATTAGTATTAATTGCCAATTGTTCAAGTATCAAAGTATTAAGTATAAAGTATCAAATTATCAAGTATTAATTATCAATTTTTCAAGTATCAAGTATCAATTATTAATTGTTCAAGTATCAGGTATTAAAGTAGAAACATGTTAAAACATATGTGTCAAAGTATCAATTATTAACTGTCAAAGTATCAAGTATCATTTGTCCAAGTATAAAGTATCAACTGTCAAAGTACCAAATATCAATTGTCAAAGTATAAAGTATCAATTTTATAAGTATCAAGTATGAACTGTTAAAGTATCAAGTATTAACTGTCCAAAATATCAAGTATCAAAGTAGAAACTTGTTAAAATATATGTGTCAAGTATGAAGTATCAACTATCAAAGTATTTAGTATCAAGTGTTCAATGTCAATATATCAAGTATCAACTGCAAAAGTATATAACTATCAAAGTATCAAGTATCAACTGGTCAAAGTAAGAACTGTCAAAGTACAAAGTATCAACTGTCAAAATATGAAGTACCAAATATCAAAGTATAAACTGTCAAAGTATAATCTGTCAAAAATGTAAAATATCACATGTTTCGGTATTCTTTAACAATATATGTCAACTATCAAAGTATAAACCGTCAAAGTATCAATTATAAATTGGTCAAGTATTAAGTATCAAAAAAGTAACTTGTTAAAACTTTTTGTGAAAATATAAAATCTGTCAAAGTATCAAGTATCAAGTAGTAAAATAGTTTGACTTGTAGAAACTTATTTGTCAAAGTATCAAAATATCAAGTATCCACTTCTAAAGTATTTAATACCTGGGTGAGTGGGCGGGGTACAAAGTTTATTGATTGCAAAAACAGTAGTTTCAACTGAAATTCTCAATCACCCGCCCAAGTGTTTGTGATCCAATTTTTTGATCACCAACACTTGGGTGGGTGGGCGGGGTACAAAGTTCATTGATTGCAAAACAGTAGTTTTAACTGAAGTTCCCGCCAACCCGCCCAAGAGTTTGTAATCCAGTTCCTTAATCACAAACACCTAAGTGAGTAGGCGGGGCACGCAGTTCATTAACTGCAAAACAGTAGTTTCAATTAGAGTGCCCCGCCCGCTCACCCACCCCAGTGTTTGTCACAATCAAAGTGTAATTTGACAAAAATGTCACATGTTAAAATTATGATAGTCAAAGTATCAAGTGTCAAAGTACAAACTGTCAAAGTATCAACAATCAAAGTATAAACTGTCAAAGTATTAAGTTTTAAAGTATAAAACGTCAAAGTATAAACTATCAAAGTATCAAATGTCAAAGCATAAACTGTTAAAGTATAAACTGTTAAAGTATAAAGTGTCAAAGTATCAAGCGTTAAAGTATAAACTGTCATAAGTGTCAAGTGTCACGTTTCGGAATTCATTGTCAATAACTAAAGTATAAACTGTCAAAGTATAAACTGTCAAGTATCTAGTATTGACTGTCAAAGTATAAACTGACAAAGTATAAACTGTCAAAAGTGTCAAGTATGACATGTGTCGGTCTTCAATGTCAATATGTCAATAATCAAAGTAAAAACTGTTAAAATACAAATTGTCAAAGTATATATTTTCAAAAGTACTAAGTATCAACAATCAAAGTGTAAACTGTCAAAGTATAAACTGTCAAAGTATAAACTGTCAAAAGTGTCAAGTATCACATGTTAAAGTATTCACTGTCAAAGTGTTAGCTGTCAAGGTATAAACAGTCAAAGTATAAACTGTCAAAATTTGAAAACTGTTAAAGTATTAAGTGTCAATGTACCAAATGTCAAAGTATAAAACTGTCAAACTACAAACAAGTATAAACTGTCAAAGTATCAAGTGTCAAAAATGTCAAGTATCACATGTTTCGGTATTCATTGTCAATATATGGTAATAATTAAAGTATGAACTGTTAAAATATAAACTGTAAAAGTATAAACTTTCAAAAGTAGCAAATATCACACATCAAAATATTCAATGACAAAGTGTCAAGAATCAAAGTAAAAACTTTTAAAAATACCAAGTGTCAACCGTCAAAAAAGTTTAAACTGTCAAAGTATAAACTATCAAAAATGTCAAGTATCAAATGTTAAAAAAATACTGTCAAAGTGTCAACAACCAAAGTATACACTGCCAAAGTTTAAAATGTCAAAGTTGAAACTGTCAATTGTTCAAGTATTAAGTACCAAAGAAGTAACTCTTTAAAACATTTTATCAAAGTATAAAATCTGACAAAGAATAAAGTATAACTGTCAACATCAAGTATAAACTGTCAACTATTTAAGTAAATAGTAACAAAATAATTTGACTTGTTAAAACTTATAAGTCAAAGTATCAAATCTGTCAAAGTATCAAGTATGACTATCAAAATATCAAGTATGACTGTCAAAGTATCAATTATCAATTGGTAAAATATCAAGTATCAAAGTACAAACTTGTTAAAAAATATTTGTCAAAGTATAAAGTATCAACTGTCAAAATATCAAGTAATACTTGCCAATTGTTCAAGTATCAGGTATCAAACTAAAAACATTTTGAAACATATTTCTCAAAGTATCAAGTATTAGTATTAATTTTCTACTGTTCAAGTATCAAAGTAACAAGTATCAAGAATCAAGTATCAAGTATCAAGTATAAAGTATCAAGTACCAAGTATCAAGTATAAAGTACCAAGTATCAAGTATCAAGTATCAAGTATCAAGTATCAAGTATCAAGTATCAAGTATCAAGTATCAAGTATCAATTGTTCAAGTAACAAAGTAGAAACATGTTAAAACATATGTGTCAAAGTATCAATTAATAACTGTCAAAGTATCAAAAATCAACTGTCTAAGTATACAGTACTAACTGTCAATGTATCAAATATCACTTGTTAAAGCATAAAGTATCAATTGTAAAAGTATCAAATATTAACTGTAAAAGTATCAAATATCAACTGTTAAAGTATTAAGTATTAATTGTACAAGTATCAAGTATTAATTGTCAAAGTATCAACTGTCAAAGTATCAATTGCCAATTATTCAAGAATAAAGTATTTAAAAAGAAACTGGTTAAAACATATGTGTCAAAATATTAAGTATCAACTATCAAACAATAACTGTCAAAGTATAAAGTATTAACTGTCAAAGTATCAAGCATCAACTGTCGAAGTATCAAGTATTAATTGTCAAAGTATCAAGGATCAACTGTGAAAGTATCAAGTATCAACTGTCAAAGTATCAAGTATCAATTGTCAATTGTTGAAGTATCAAAGTAGAAACTTTTTAAAACATGTATCAAAGTATGAATCATCAACTGTAATAGTATTAAATATCAACTATATAAAGTATCAAGTATCAACTGTCAAAATATCAAGTATCAATTGTCAATTGTTCAGGTATTGAGTATCAAAATCATAACTTATTAAAGTAGCAAGTATTATCAGCAATTTTTTCAACAAATCAAGTATAAAAGTATAAAATATTAATTGTCATAGTATCAACTGTCATGCTGTTAATTATCAGCTGTCAAAGTATCATCTGTCAACTATCATCTCCTCAAGTATCAAAGTCAAAGTATCAGGTATCATCAGCCTTCCAAGTATAAACGTCAAAGTGTTAATGTTTTAATGATCAAAGAATGAACTGCCAATGTATGCAATATCATCTCCCCTATTCTTCTCACAACAAACACTTGGGTGGGTGAGTGGGAACTAATTTAAAAACTAGTCAGCATGCAGCATTTATTAGTGCTCCCCGCCCATCAAAACAATAGTTCAGAAACACTTGAGCGGGTGAGCGGGAAACACGAATAAATGCTGCATGCCAAATAGTTTCAAACTTAGTTCCCGCCCGCCCACCCAAGCGTTTCTTGTCAAAGGAATAGCTCACAAACACTTGGGCGGGTAATTTATGCAATATCGACGTCAACTATCATCTCCCCAAGTATCAAAGTTAAAGTATCATCTGAAACGTCAAAAAATTATCTGTCAAAGTATCAGCTGCCTTCATATATATACAACATAATCATATATATCAATATGGGAACATTAATAATGTTTCATTTTGGGATCAATTTTATAATTTAGAATATTATCGACATTTACTGAACATGATGAAGAACATTATTGATTATTTTGTTATATTTTTAACAAATTTATTTGCTCTAGTTTGCAATATTTCGTAAATCTAAGCTAAACATGCACTTTAGACATACATGCCCTGTGAGAGGCCAATGAAATTTTGCAACAAACAATTACATATTATTATAGCTAAATCAATTAAAACCACTAAATTAGTTAATAAATGATAAAAGTAGATCAAAATGAGTATAATACTGCAAGACAAGTCATGATTGTTGCTTATATAAACCTAACCAACATTTCATAAAATTGTGCAATAATGACTCACCCATAATCAAGCTTGCTAATGAAATATTTATTATTATTAATCAATTCACTAAACAAAACAAGTTGATTCCTGTTACCTTAGTAATCTGCTTGCCTCCTGCTATGTTGTTATGGTATCCTGATGTAATCAACACGCCCTCACAATTATAAACTTGTTTTCATTCCCCGACACAAAATGGCTGCCCGTGCACGGCCAGTAACTAACACAACTATGGCCGCCTTGATGGGAGTAAAGTGATGACTTCGGTCTCCCACTTACTATGCGTCGTGTCGACTCGCGCATAATCGGCTTAGCTGCATACAAGCACTAAAGTCGTATACGTTGTGGATAAAATAATCATTCAAATTTTAATTGCGTTGTATTAAATAAATAATATATACGTTTATCAAAAAGTGTGTAATAAATTAATCACCCAAAAGTAGTGCAAACTAATTAATTAATTAATTTAAGAAATGCATTTTATATTGATCAAACATGTTGATTCCTGTTACCTTAGTAATCTGCTTATCCCCTGATATGTTGTTATGGTATCCTGATATAATTAACACGCCCACACAACACTAACAAACTTGTTTTCACGCCCCGAGACAAAATGGCTGCCCATGCACGGCCCGTAACTAACACAACTATGGCCGCCTTGTAAGCAGTAAAAGTGGTCGTACTATGCGTCGTGTCGACTCGCGCATCATCGGCTCAGCAATATGCACTGAAGTATACGTTGTGAATAAAATAACGATTAAATATTGTTATATTATTTAAATAAAATATAGTAAAAGTAAATTTAAAAAATCTTAACATATTCAAACTTCTATAGAACTTGATAACTTGTTTAAATGATTGACAGTTTGAAGAAATTTATAGCCAGTTTGATAACATTATTGGAAGCTTGTGAATATGAATGAATTGAGATATGTTCAAATAGATTTTTACTCTTTACTTCATCTTGTTTTGAAACATTTTAATAAATAGTCGACATCTAGCTTGACAACCAAATTGTTGATACATGGAAGTAGGAAGTCGTACAAGCAACGCGCAATGTATTATTGGAAATAATGGAAGTATATACATCATATTCCATAATAAATTGTATACATTCCGATAGACTTTTTGTGGCATTGTGTGTTCCCGGCCAATTTAAAGCCCCACATCTTTAATGGAAAAGTGGCCATAATTCACGATCTCAATGGAAGGGAATTATTAATATATTTCTCTACTACCCATAAGCGCTCTTCATCATCCGATTTTAATAAATAAGAATCGATTGCGATTTTTTTTTTGTTCAAACCACGTTCCGGTTTTTGTATGCAAGCAAGCAAGCAAGGCGATTGCGATGATGGATGTCATTGCTCCCGTTTTGTCGCTTTTTCCCGTTAGCTCGCAAACTCTCCACGACAACAATGGCGAGCACTCCATTTATTTTTATTATTACTATTCACATTTATGTTTATTACAACCCTTTCCGACGGAGTTGGTTTGTTTTAATTAAGCTTCATTTAAAAACTATGAAACTGCATTATGATTAATTGCTTTGCGTGCAATTCTAAATGAACTAAAAAAGGGTTCAAATTTGTGTTAAGCAAGAATTAAATATGCAAGAGTAGCTCAGGTGATGTTGGATCTTAATTTGCGGCTAAGCCCTGAAATTATGGCCGGTCGCAATTTGCTCTAAACTGATTAGACGGCTCCAAGATGTCACCAACTTATAGTCCATCTTGCGGCCTGGGATAATGACCCCCCGGACAACCACTATTACTGGCAGCGTCTCATTCGTTACAACTGATAAAGTGCAGTTGCCGGGTAGCAATTGCAATCGACTATTCATTACGTTTTAGCGAATTAAGGATGTCCTCGGGTCGCGACAATAACATAAATTCCTTGCTTAAATTATGACCCGAGACTGAGTGCATATTACTTTTGTTGCTGGAGGAAGGAGGAGAGGGAAAGGGTTGATTTATGAGGGTTAATTGCTTAAAAATTGGCGGGTGATTAGTAGCGTTTTATGTCTGCGATATTCAAGATAACGACTTGTAATTTGGTGGGCATGCGGCCAGCACGTTTCTTTACAGCTTGGCCAAATTTGCCGCAATTAAATCGAGCGGTTGATTTTTTAGAAATTATTCAACATCAAGTAGCCTTATTTAGATTTTATTTAATTCAAAATAACTCCCATAATACCTACTTTACAAAACAAAATCATATAAATTAATATGAAGAGAATTAAATTTCCTACAATTTATTTAATTCAGTTTTTCATTAATTCGTGCTAGTTGCCGAGTTATTTTAAGAAAACTAATAAACTCCAACTTTTAAGTTATATTTTGCAAAATAATTTCCTTAATACTGATTTCACAGAAAAACTTTTAAATAATATTTTGTAGAAAATTAAATATCTCATAAAATTCGTCTTTTGAAGTTTTCGAAAATTCTTACTAGTTGCCGAGTTATTTTGAGAAAACTAAGAAATTCCAACTTTTAAGTCGTATTTTGCAAAATAATTTCCTTAATACTAATTTCACAAAAAAACTTTTAAATGATATTTTGTAGAGAATTAAATTTCTCATAAAATTTGTCTTTCAAGATTTTTGCTAATTCGTGCTAGTTACTGATTTATTTTGAGAAAACTGACAAATTCCAACTTTTAGGTTATATTTTGCAAAATAATTTTCTTAATACTAATTTTACAAAAAAACTTTTAAATCATATTTTGTAGAAAATTAAATTTATCATAAAATTTGTCTTCTAAAGTTTTTTCAAATTCGACCTAGTTGCTCAGTTATTTTGAGAAATCTAAGAAATTCCAACTTTTAAGTTATATTTTGCAAAATAATTTTCTTAATACTAATTTTACAATAAAACTTTTAAATCATATTTTGTAGAAAATTAAATTTCTCATAAAATTTGTCTTTTAAAGTTTTAGAAAATTCTTGCTAATTACCAAGTTATTTTGAGAAAACTAAGAAATTCCAACTTTTAGGTTATATTTTGCAAAATAATTTCCTTAATACTAATTTCACAAAAAAACTTTTAAATCATATTTTGTAGAAAATTAAATTTCTCATAAAATTTGTCTTCTGAAGTTTATTCAAATTCGAGCTAGTTGCTCAGTTATTTTGAGAAATCTAAGAAATTCCAACTTTTAAGTTATATTTTGCAAAATTATTTCCTTAATACTAATTTCACAAAAAAACTTTTAAATAATATTTTGTAAAAAATTAAATTTCTCATAAAATTCGTCTTTTGAAGTTTTCGAAAATTCTTACTAAGTGCCGAGTTATTTTGAGAAAACTAAGAAATTCCAACTTTTAAGTCGTATTTTGCAAAATAATTTTCTCAATACTGATTTCACAAAAAAACTTTTAAATAATATTTTGTACAAAATTAATTTTCTCATAAAATCTGTCTTTTAAAGTTTAAGAAAATTGTTGCTAATTGCCGAGTTATTTTGAGAAAATTAAGAAATTCCAACTTTTAGATTATATTTTGCAAAATAATTTCCTTAATACTGATTTCACCAAAAAACTTTTAAATAATATTTTGTAGAAAATCAAATTTATCATAAAATTTGTCCTTTGAAGTTTTTGCTAATTCGGGTTAGTTGCTCAGTTATTTTGAAAAAACTAAGAAATTACAACTTTTAGGTTATATTTTGCAAAATAATTTTCTTAATACTAATTTCACAAAAAAACTTTCAAATAATATTTTGTAGAAAATTAAATTTCTCATAAAAATTGCCTTTCAAGATTTTTGCTAATTCGTGCTAGTTACTGATTTATTTTGAGAAAACTGACTAACTCCAACTTTTATGCTATATTTTGCAAAATAATTTTCTTAATACTAATTTCTCAAAAAAACTTTTAAATAATATTTTGTAGAAAATTAAATTTCTCATAAAATTTCTCTTTTGAAGTTTTTTCAAATTCGTGCTAGTTGCTCAGTTATTTTGAGAAAACTAAAAAATTCCAACTTTTAGGTTATATTTTGCAAAATAATTTCCTTAATACTAATTTCACAAAAAAACTTTAAAATAATATTTTGTAGAAAATTAAATTTATCATAAAATTTGTCTTATGAAGTTTTTTCAAATTCAAGCTAGTTGCTAAGTTATTTTGAGAAATCTAAGAAATTATAACTTTTAAGTTATATTTTGCAAAATAATTTTCTCAATACTGATTTCACAAAAAAACTTTTAAATAATATTTTGTAGAAAATCAAATTTATCATAAAATTTGTCTTCTGAAGTTTTTTCAAATTCGAGCTAGTTGCTTAGTTATTTTGAGAAATCTAAGAAATTCCAACTTTTAAGTTATATTTTGCAAAATAATTTCCTTAATACTAATTTCACAAAAAAACTTTTAAATAATATTTTGTAGAAAATTAAATTTCTCATAAAATTCGTCTTTTGAAGTTTTCGAAAATTCTTACTAGTTGCCGAGTTATTTTGAGAAAACTAAGAAATTCCAACTTTTAGGTTATATTTTGCAAAATAATTTCCTTAATACTAATTTCACAAAAAAACTTTTAAATAATATTTTGTAGAAAATCAAATTTCTCATAAAATTTGTCTTTTAAAGTTTTTGCTAATTCGTGTTAGTTGCCCAGTTATTTTGAAGAAATTAAGAAATTCTAACTTTTAGGTTATATTTTGCAAAATAATTTTCTTAATACTAATTTCACAAAAAAACTTTTAAATAATATTTTGTAGAAAATCAAATTTCTCATAAAATTTGTCTTTTAAGATTTTTGCTAATTCGTGCTAGTTACTGATTTATTTTGAGAAAACTAACAAATTCCAACTTTTAGGTTATATTTTGCAAAATAATTTTACAAAAAAACTTCTAAATCATATTTTGTAGAAAATTAAATTTCTCATAAAATTTGTCTTCTAAAGTTTTGTCAAATTCGTGCTAGTTGCTCAGTTATTTTGAAAAAACTAAAAAATTCTAACTTTTAAGTTATATTTTGCAAAATAATTTTCTTAATACTAATTTTACAAAAAAACTTTTAAATAATATTTTGTAGAAAATTAAATTTATCATAAAATTTGACTTCTGAAGTTTATTCAAATTCGTGCTAATTGCTCAGTTATTTTGAGAAATCTAAGAAATTCCAACTTTTAAGTTATATTTTGCAAAATTATTTTCTTAATACTGATTTCACCAAAAAACTTTTAAATAATATTTTGTACAAAACTAATTTTCTCATAAAATCTGTCTTTTAAAGTTTTAGAAAATTCATGCTAATTACCGAGTTATTTTGAGAAAACTAAGAAATTCCAACTTTTAGGTTATATTTTGCAAAATAATTTCCTTAATACTACTTTCACAAAAAAACTTTTAAATAATATTTTGTAGAAAATCAAATTTCTCATAAAATTTGTCTTTTAAAGTTTTTGCAAATTCGTGTTAGTTGCTCAGTTAATTTGAGAAAACTAAGAAATTCTAACTTTTAGGTTATATTTTGCAAAATAATTTTCTTAATACTAATTTCACAAAAAAACTTTTAAATAATATTTTGTACAAAATTAATTTTCTCATAAAATCTGTCTTTTAAAGTTTTAGAAAATTCATGCTAATTACCGAGTTATTTTGAGAAAACTAAGAAATTCCAACTTTTAGGTTATATTTTGAAAAATAATTTCCTTAATACTAATTTCACAAAAAAACTTTTAAATAATATTTTGTAGAAAATTAAATTTCTCATAAAATTCGTCTTTTGAAGTTTTCGAAAATTCTTACTAGTTGCCGAGTTATTTTGTGAAAACTAAGAAATTCCAACTTTTAAGTCGTATTTTGCAAAATAATTTTCTCAATACTAATTTCACAAAAAAACTTTTAAATCATATTTTGTAGAAAATTAAATTTCTCATAAAATTCGTCATTTGAAGTTTTCGAAAATTCCTACTAGTTGCCGAGTTATTTTGAGAAAACTAAGAAATTCCAATTTTAAAGTTACATTTTGCCAAATAATTTTCTTAATACTGATTTCACAAAAAAACTTTTAAATAATATTTTGTACAAAATTAATTTTCTCATAAAAAATTTCTTTCAAGATTTTTGCTAATTCGTGCTAGTTACTGATTTATTTTGAGAAAACTGACAAATTCCAACTTTTAGGTTATATTTTGCAAAATAATTTTCTTAATACTAATTTCACAAAAAAACTTTTAAATAATATTTTGTACAAAATTAATTTTCTCATAAAATCTGTCTTTTAAAGTTTTAGAAAATTCATGCTAATTACCGAGTTATTTTGAGAAAACTAAGAAATTCCAACTTTTAGGTTATATTTTGCAAAATAATTTCCTTAATACTACTTTCACAAAAAAACTTTTAAATAATATTTTGTAGAAAATCAAATTTCTCATAAAATTTGTCTTTTAAAGTTTTTGCTAATTCGTGTTAGTTGCTCAGTTATTTTGAAAAAACTAAAAAATTCCAACTTTTAAGTTATATTTTGCAAAATAATTTCCTTAATACTAATTTCACAAAAAAACTTTTAAATAATATTTTGTACAAAATTAATTTTCTCATAAAATCTGTCTTTTAAAGTTTTAGAAAATTCTTGCTAATTACCGAGTTATTTTGAGAAAATTAAGAAATTTCAACTTTTATGTTGTATTTTGCAAAATAATTTTCTTAATACTAATTTCACAAAAAAACTTTTAAATAATATTTTGTAGAAAATCAAATTTCTCATAAAATTTGTCCTTTGAAGTTTTTGCTAACTCGGGTTAGTTGCTCAGTTATTTTGAAAAAACTAAGAAATTACAACTTTTAGGTTATATTTTGCAAAATAATTTTCTTAATACTAATTTCACAAAAAAACTTTTAAATAATATTTTGTAGAAAATTAAATTTCTCATAAAAATTTCTTTCAAGATTTTTGCTAATTCGTACTAGTTACTGATTTATTTTGAGAAAACTGACTAATTCCAACTTTTATGCTATATTTTGCAATATAATTTTCTTAATACTGATTTCACAAAAAAACTTTTAAATAATATTTTGTACAAAATTAATTTTCTCATAAAATCTGTCTTATAAAGTTTTAGACAATTTTTGCTAATTGCCGAGTTATTTTGAGAAAATTAAGAAATTCTAACTTTTAGGATATATTTTACAAAATAAATTTCTTAATACTTATTTTACAAAAAAACTTTCAAATAATATTTTGTAGAGAATTAAATTTCTCATAAAATTTGTTGTATGAAGTTTTTTCAAATTCGAGCTAGTAGCTCAGTTATTTTGAGAAATCTAAGAAATTCCAACTTTTAGGTTATATTTTGCAAAATAATTTCCTTAATACTAATTTCACAAAAAAACTTTCAAATAATATTTTGTAGAAAATTAAATTTTCCATAAAAATTGTCTTTTGAAGTTTTTTCAAATTCGAGCTAGTTGCTCAGTTATTTTGAGAAATCTAAGAAATTCCAACTTTTAAGTTATATTTTGCAAAATAATTTTCTTAATACTAATTTTACAAAAAAACTTTTAAATCATATTTTGTAGATTATTAAATTTATCATAAAATTTGTCTTCTGAAGTTTTTTCAAATTCGAGCTAGTTGCTCAGTTATTTTGAGAAAACTAATAAATTCCAACTTTTAAGTTATATTTTGCCAAATAATTTTCTTAATACTGATTTCACAAAAAAACTTTTAAATAATATTTTGTACAAAATTAATTTTCTCATAAAATCTGTCTTTTAAAGTTTTAGAAAATTCTTGCTAATTACCGAGTTATTTTGAGAAAACTAAGAAATTCCAACTTTTAAGTCGTATTTTGCAAAATAATTTTCTCAATACTGATTTCACAAAAAAACTTTTAAATAATATTTTGTAGAAAATCAAATTTCTCATAAAATTTGTCTTTTAAAGTTTTAGAAAATTCTTGCTAATTACCGAGTTATTTTGAGAAAATTAAGAAATTCCAACTTTTAGGTTATATTTTGCAAAATAATTTTCTTAATACTAATTTCACAAAAAAACTTTTAAATAATATTTTGTACAAAATTAATTTTCTCATAAAATCTGTCTTTTAAAGTTTTAGAAAATTCTTGCTAATTACCGAGTTATTTTGAGAAAACTAAGAAATTTCAACTTTTAAGTTATATTTTGCAAAATAATTTCCTTAATACTGATTTCACAGAAAAACTTTTAAATAATATTTTGTAGAAAATTAAATTTCTCATAAAATTTGTCTTCTAAAGTTTTTTCAAATTCGTGCTAGTTGCTCAGTTATTTTGAGAAAACTAAGAAATTCCAACTTTTAAGTTATATTTTGAAAAAAATATTTTCTTAATACTAATTTCACAAAAAAACTTTTAAATAATATTTTGTACAAAATTAATTTTCCTATAAAATCTGTCTTTTAAAGTTTTAGAAAATTCTTTCTAATTGCCGAGTTATTTTGAGAAAACTAAAAAATTCCAACTTTTAGGTTATATTTTGCAAAATAATTTCCTTAATACTAATTTCTCAAAAAAACTTTTAAATAATATTTTGTAGAGAATTAAATTTCTCATAAAATTTGTCTTAAAAGGTTTTTGCAAACTTGTGCTAGTTGCTCAGTTATTTTGAGAAAACTAAGAAATTCCAACTTTTAGGTTATATTTTGCAAAATAAGTTTCTTAATACTAATTTCACAAAAAAAAAATTAAATAATATTTTGTAGAAAATCAAATTTCTCATAAAACTGGTCTATTAAAGTTTTTGCTAATTCGTGTTAGTTGCTCAGTTATTTTGAGAAAACTAAGAAATTCTAACTTTTATGTTGTATTTTGCAAAATAATTTTCTTAATACTAATTTCACAAAAAAACTTTTAAATAATATTTTGTAGAAAATCAAATTTCTCATAAAATTTGTCCTTTGAAGTTTTTGCTAATTCGGGTTAGTTGCTCAGTTATTTTGAAAAAACTAAGAAATTACAACTTTTAGGTTATATTTTGCAAAATAATTTTCTTAATACTAATTTCACAAAAAAACTTTTAAATAATATTTTGTAGAAAATTAAATTTCTCATAAAAATTGTCTTTCAAGATTTTTGCTAATTCGTGCTAGTTACTGATTTATTTTGAAAAAACTGACAAATTCTAACTTTTAGGTTATATTTTGCAAAATAATTTTCTTAATACTAATTTTACAAAAAAACTTTTAAATCATATTTTGTAGAAAATTAAATTTCTCATAAAATTTGCCTTTTGAAGTTTTTTCAAATTCGTGCTAGTTGCTCAGTTATTTTGAGAAAACTAAGAAATTCCAACTTTTAGGTTATATTTTGCAAAATAATTTCCTTAATACTAATTTCACAAAAAAACTTTAAAATAATATTTTGTAGAAAATTAAATTTCTCATAAAATTTGTCTTCTGAAACTTTTTCAAATTCGTGCTAGTTGCCCAGTTATTTTGAGAAAACTAAGAAATTCCAACTTGTAAGTTATATTTTGCAAAATAATTTTCTTAATACTGATTTCACAAAAAAACTTTTAAATAATATTTTGTAGAAAATTAAATTTATCATAAAATTTGTCTTCTGAAGTTTTTTCAAATTCGTGCTAGTTGCTCAGTTATTTTGAAAAACCTAAGAAATTCTAACTTTTAGGCTATATTTTGCAAAATAATTTTCTTAATACTGATTTCACAAAAAAACTTTTAAATAATATTTTGTAGAAAATTAAATTTCTCATAAAATTTGTTTTTTGAAGTTTTTTCAAATTTGTGCTAGTTGCTCAGTTATTTTGAGAAAACTAAGAAACTCCAACTTTTAGAGGTTATATTTTGCAAAATAATTTCCTTAATACTGATTTCACAAAAAAACTTTTAAATCATATTTTGTAGAAAATTAAATTTATCATAAAATTTGTCTTCTGAAGTTTTTTCAAATTCGACCTAGTTGCTCAGTTATTTTGAGAAATCTAAGAAATTCCAACTTTTAAGTTATATTTTGCAAAATAATTTTCTTAATACTAATTTCACAGAAAAACTTTTAAATCATATTTTGTAGAAAATTAAATTTCTCATAAAAATTGTCTTTTAAGATTTTAGCTAATTCGTGCTAGTTACTGATTTATTTTGAGAAAACTGACAAATTCCAACTTTTAGGTTATATTTTGCAAAATAATTTTCTTAATACTGATTTCACAAAAAAACTTTTAAATAATATTTTGTAGAAAATCAAATTTATCATAAAATTTGTCTTCTGAAGTTTTTTCAAATTCGAGCTAGTTGCTTAGTTATTTTGAGAAATCTAAGAAATTCCAACTTTTAAGTTATATTTTGCAAAATAATTTTCTTAATACTGATTTCACAAAAAAACTTTTAAATAATATTTTGTAGAAAATCAAATTTCTCATAAAATTTATCTTATGAAGTTTTTTCAAATTCGTGCTAATTGCTAAGTTATTTTGAGAAAACTAAAAAATTCCAACTTTTAGGTTATATTTTGCAAAATAAGTTTCTTAATACTAATTTCACAAAAAAACTTTTAAATCATATTTTGTAGAAAATTAAACTTTTCATAAAATTTGTCATCTAAAGTTTTTTTAAATTCGTGCTAGTTGCTCAGTTATTTTGAAAAAAACTAAGAAATTCCAACTTTTAGGTTATATTTTGCAAAATAATTTTCTAAATACTAATTTTACAAAAAAACTTTTAAATCATATTTTGTAGAAAATTAAATTTATCATAAAATTTGTCTTCTGAAGTTTTTTCAAATTCAAGCTAGTTGCTAAGTTATTTTGAGAAATCTAAGAAATTATAACTTTTAAGTTATATTTTGCAAAATATTTTTCTTAATACTGGTTTCACAAAAAAACTTTTAAATAATATTTTGTACAAAATTAATTTTCTCATAAAATCTGTCATTTAAAGTTTTAGAAAATTCTTGCTAATTACCGAGTTATTTTGAGAAAACTAAGAAATTACAACTTTTAAGTTATATTTTGCAAAATAATTTTCTTAATACTAATTTCACAAAAAAACTTTTAAGTAATATTTTGTAGCGAATTAAATGTACAACAATTTTCTTAATTAATTTTTTTATTAATTTCTGCTAATTGCCAAATTATTTTGATTTTTTCGCAAATTTCAAACTTTTTATCAAGTTTTTACAAAATAACTTCCTTAATACCAACTTTCCAAAAAAATATTATATAAAGTTCTTTTTATAAAAATAAATTCCAGACACAATTTGTTTAAACAATTATTTTAAACTCCTGCTAATTGATAAGTTATTTCAAAATAAACACAAAATTTACGTAAATTATAAAATTTGATTGAACTCAAACTTGTGCTGAGGTTACAATTTTTAGAATCCAACCTCAAAATATTTTTTAAACAATACTCCATACCCCAATTAATTAAAAAAATAAAATTGATTTAATTCGCTTAACTAATCCGGCCATAACAATTTTTCAAAATTAGATTTACGTAAAACACAAAATCAAACAAACTCAAATTTAAGTGTGCTGAGGTTACAATTTATAGAATCTAACATCAAAATATTTTTTAAACACATCTCCATACTCCAATTAGTTAAAAAAATAAAATTGGTTAAATTTGCTTGACTGATCTGGCCGTAGCGAATTTTCAAAATTAGATTTACGTAAATTACAAAATTGATTCGACTCAAACTTAAGTGTGGTGAGGTTACAATTTTTAGAATCTAATCTCAAAATATTTTTTAAACAATTCTCCATACCCCAATTAGTTAGAAAAATAAAATTGATTTAATTCGCTTAACTAATCCGGCCATAACAATTTTTCAAAATTAGATTTACGTAAAACACAAAATTGAATAAACTCAAATTTAAGTGTGCTGAGGTTACAATTTTTAGAATCCAACCTCAAAATATTTTTTAAACAATACTCCATACTCCAATTAGTTGAAAAAATAAAATTGATTAAATTTGCTTGAGTGATCTGGCCGTAGCAATTTTTCAAAATTAGATTGACGTAAAACACAAAATTAAATAAACTCAAATTTAAGTGTGCTGAGGTTACAATTTTTAGAATCCAACCTCAAAATATTTTTTAAACAATTCTCCATACTCCAATTAGTTAAAAAAATAAAATTGATTAAAATTGCTCAACTGATTCGGCCGTAGCAATTTTTCAAAATTAGATTTACGTAAAATACAAAATTGAATAAACTCAAACTTTAGTATGCTGAGGTTACAATTTTTAGAATCTAACCTCAAAATATTTTTTAAACAATTCTCCATACTCCAATTAGTTAAAAAAATAAAATTGGTTAAATTTGCTTGACTGATCTGGCCGTAGCAATTTTTCAAAATTAGATTTACGTAAATTACAAAATTGATTCGACTCAAACTTAAATGTGGTGAGGTTACAATTTTTAGAATCTAACCTCAAAATATTTTTTAAACAATTCTCCATACCCCAATTAGTTAGAAAAATAAAATTGATTTAATTCGCTTAACTAATCTGGCCATAACAATTTTTCAAAACTAAATTTACGTAAAATACAAAATTGAATAAACTCAAATTTAAGTGTGCTGAGGTTACAATTTTTAGAATTCAACCTCAAAATATTTTTTAAACAATTCTCCATACCCCAATTAGTTAGAAAAATAAAATTGGTTAAATTTGCTTGACTGATCTGGCCGTAGCGATTTTTCAAAATTAGATTTACGTAAATTGCAAAATTGAATAAACTCAAATTTAAGTGTGCTGAGGTTACAATTTTTAGAATCTAACCTCAAAATATTTTTTAAACAATTCTCCATACCCCAATTAGTTAGAAAAATAAAATTGATTTAATTCGCTTAAATAATCCGGCCATAATAATTTTTCAAAATTAGATTTACGTAAAACACAAAATTGAATAAACTCAAATTTAAGTGTGCTGAGGTTACAATTTTTAGAATCCAACCTCAAAATATTTTTTAAACAATACTCCATACTCCAATTAGTTGAAAAAATAAAATTGGTTAAATTTGCTTGACTGATCTGGCCGTAGCGATTTTTCAAAATTAGATTTACGTAAATTACAAAATTGAATAAAATCAAATTTAAGTGTGCTGAGGTTACAATTTTTAGAATCTAACATCAAAATATTTTTTAAACAATTCTCCATACTCCAATTAGTTGAAAAAATAAAATTGGTTAAATTTGCTTGACTGATCTGGCCGTAGTAATTTTTCAAAATTAGATTTACGTAAATTACAAAATTGATTCGGCTCAAACTTAAGTGTGCTGAGGTTACAATTTTTAAAATCTAACCTCAAAATATTTTTTAAACAATTCTCCATACTCCAATTAGTTAAAAAAATAAAATTTATTAAATTTGCTTAACTGATTCGGCCGTAGCAATTTTTCAAAATTAGATTTACGTAAATTACAAAATTGATTCGACTCAATCTTAAGTGTGCTGAGGTTACAATTTTTAGAATCTAACCTCAAAATATTTTTTAAACAATTCTCCATACTCCAATTAGTTAAAAAAATAAAATTTATTAAATTTGCTTAACTGATTCGGCCGTAGCAATTTTTCAAAATTAGATTTACGTAAATTACAAAATTGATTCGACTCAATCTTAAGTGTGCTGAGGTTACAATTTTTAGAATCTAACCTCAAAATATTTTTTAAACAATTCTCCATACTCCAATTAGTTAAAAAAATAAAATTTATTAAATTTGCTTAACTGATTCGGCCGTAGCAATTTTTCAAAATTAGATTTACGTAAATTACAAAATTGATTCGACTCAATCTTAAGTGTGCTGAGGTTACAATTTTTAGAATCTAACCTCAAAATATTTTTTAAACAATTCTCCATACTCCAATTAGTTAAAAATATAAAATTGATTAAATTTGCTCAACTGATTCGGCCGTAGCAATTTTTCAAAATTAGATTTACGTAAAATACAAAATTGAATAAACTCAAATTTAAGTGTGCAGAGGTTACAATTTTTAGAATCCAACCTCAAAATATTTTTTAAACAATTCTCCATACCCCATTTAGTTAAGAAAATAAAATTAGTTGAATTTGATTCATTATAAATTTTTTTAAATTATTTTTCCGTAAAACGCAAATTTAATTAAATTCTTTAATTCACAACAACTTTTATTAACTTATAATTCATTAATCGAAAACAAAAGAACTTCGGCGGTAATTTAATGCAAGTTTCGCCCGTGGGGCCAACATCTACGTCCGGCTTTAATATCCCAATGTAATCAGATTGCATTATGTTGTTGCTTTAATGACACCCCACGGTCCCAGTACCAATCTAACTTAGCCGAACACACAGCATAACAATAATTCAAATCTTGTGTGTGTGTGGCAAGTTCGTTCGTTCACAGCCAACTTGGATGTCATATCAGGCAGTAATTGCAGGAATATTGAGAGCGTCATACGAACGTTATTAGATGGAGATCGCTATTTAATCACTCCGTCTGCGCAAACTAATATTTAATATGAGTTTTTAGATTTAACACTTTATCTGAATTTTAATAAATCGTTTACAGCTATAGTTTGAGGTAGATTTTAAATAATTTATTATAACCTAAACCATAAGCAACTTACGTGATAAAATCTACAATTTTCAAATGTCGTGGAAAATTTGTCATAGCTTAGAAAATAGTTAATAAAATTACTTGAAATTTTCCATAACTGTTCCATAACTAATTGTCAATAAAATTACTAAATTGAGTTAATTTAATTTTACTATTAACTGAATGACGGACAGTTAAATGCAAATTTTTAAATTAGCTCAAATCAGTTATTTGGCCGCCATTTTGTTAATTATTAATTTTATTGGGCGCCATTTTGGAATTTGTTTTCTAAAAACTGTTAACATTAAAATCCAAAATTAGAAGCAAATTGGTTGGGTAATTTTGTTTCTAACTAAAGAAAACTGGTCAATTTTAAATTTCCTTAAATCAGTTAATTGGCCGCCATTTTGTTAATTATTAATTTTATTGAGCGCCATTTTGGAATTTGCTTTCTAAAAACTGTTTACATTAAAATCCAAAATTAGAAGCAAATTGGTTGGTTAATTTTGCTTCTAACTAAAGAAAACTTGTCAATTTCAAATTTGCTCAAATCAGTTAATTGGCCGCCATTTTGTTAATTATTAATTTTATTGAGCGCCATTTTGGAATTTGCTTTCTGAAAACTGTTTACATTAAAATCCAAAATTAGAAGCAAATTGGTTGGTTAATTTTGCTTCTAACTAAAGAAAACTTGTCAATTTTAAATTTGCTCAAATCAGTTAGTTGGCCGCCATTTTGTTAATTATCAATTTTAATAGAAGCCAATTTGGAATTATTTTTCTAAAGGTTCGTGACATTTGAATCCAAAATTAGAAATATTTTGAATGGCTAGTTTTGGTTTTAACTAAAGAAAACTGATAAATTTTAAATTTCCTTAAATCAGTTAATTGGTCGCCATTTTGTTTATTATTAATTTTATTAGACGCCATTTTGTAGTTTGCTTTCTAAGTAGTACTGACATTAGAATCCTAAATTAGAAACATTTTGGATGGTTAGTTTAGCTTCTAACTAACAAAAAGTGATCAATTTGAAATTTTCTCAAATCAGTTAATTGGCCGCAAGTTGATTAAATTGAGATTAGGTTAAATTGAGCGTATGGATTTAAACCAATTTTACACAGTTAGTATTTAAGGTATTAAGGTATCTTGGTGCCAATTTGCATCATTATCCAATGTACCGTTTTTGAGTTATGGACTTTTGAGTTATCCTGTGTACCTTGAGACTTAAGTAAGTCAAGTTGATTAAATTGAGGTTAGGGTAAATTGAGCGTATGAATTTAAACCAATTTTACACAGTTGGTACTTAAGGTATTAAGGTATCTTGGTACCAATTTGCATCATTATCCAATGTACCGATTTTGAGTTATGGACTTTTGAGTTATCCTGTGTACCTTGAGACTTAAGTAAGTCAAGTTGATTAAATTGAGGTTAGGGTAAATTGAGCGTATGAATTTAAACCAATTTTACACAGTTGGTACTTAAGGTATTAAGGTATCTTGGTACCAATTTGCATCATTATCCAATGTACCGATTTTGAGTTATGGACTTTTGAGTTATCCTGTGTACCTTGAGACTTAAGTAAGTCAAGTTGATTAAATTGAGGTTAGGGTAAATTGAGCGTATGAATTTAAACCAATTTTACACAGTTGGTACTTAAGGTATTAAGGTATCTTGGTACCAATTTGCATCATTATCCAATGTACCAATTTTGAGTTTTGGATTTTTGAGTTAATCTCACCATTTTATCAAATTTCTTTAATCTCACTTTGAAGGCTAACTAAGGCCAATTTGGACTTCTTAAATAAATTTTCCTAATAAAATCAAGTATGCCGATTACAAATTTTCTATAAAAAATGTAATCTCGATATCTAAATAATAAAACTAAAAGCCAATCAGAGAAAATCTATAAAATATTAATTTCGAACGCACTATCGCGATGAAACGGGCAGATAAAAAGGCAATATATATATATAGCGTGCGCTGGATTGCAATCCGTCAACGGGAATAATTGATGCGACAAAACAAACAAACAAACGAGCGCTGGCAGCCAAATTAATTATTAACCATTTTATTACCAACAAAATATTCATAAGCATTGATTAAAACAGTGTGGGAGTGATGGAAATAAATATGTCCGGATAATTTATGCACAGAAATACATTCGAGTTAACCGCTTGTTATAACAACCGCTTTTTTTATTGTCCGCCGTAAAAGTGTTTATATTTCAATTAAACGAAACGCGGACGTTATAGTTTAAGGTTATATCCGCGAGCCGTGCGGACTGCTAATGATATCTCTAATATAATTCAGAGAAAACTCAATAACAGTAAAGCTTCTCTCTTTACACATTCACTCCGATGCTAATATAATTCGGTCAACAATATCCCCTTGGCACACGCTCGGAAATAATAAAATAAATAACTGGAGCATTGTTGCTTGCCGCTAGCGGTGTTGGTATCACTGCCCATTGTTGCGTTGTTATTATTATTACTATTATCAACATCATTGTTGTTTGAATAATGGCGGGTGTGATGTTACAGTGGAAACGCGATACGGGTCGCACAATGTTTGCACGAACCGATCGGAGCGTACCATTTAAGTTGATTTCGTAAACTGATTTTATTGACGGATAATTGGTTGCATACTTAAAACTTTGCAATCAGCATACTTGATTTTGTTAAGAAACATTATTTAAGAAACTTATTAATGGCCAAATTGGCCTTAGTTAGCCTTCAAAGTGAGATTAAAGAAATTTGAAAAAATCGATTTAGTTAAGGAAATTGAGATAAGTCAGCAACCTTAAAGTTTTTTCAAATTTTTATTTAAAAATTGTAATCAGCATACTTGATTTCATAAGGAAAACTTATTTAAGGAACTTGATTACTTGCAAATTGGCCTTAGTTAGCTCTCAAAGTGAGATTAAAGAAATTTGATAAAATCGACTTAGTTAAGAAAATTAAGATAAGTCAGCAACCTTAAGGTTTTTTGAAATTTTTATTGGAAAATTGTAATCAGCATACTTAATTTCATTAAGAAAACTTATTTAAAAAACTTAATTAAGTTCAAATTGGCCTTAGTTGACCTTCAAAGTGAGATTAAAGAAATTTAATAAAATCGACTTAGTTAAGGAAATTGAGATAAGTCAGCAACCTTAAGGCTTTTTAAAATTTTTATTGAAAATTTGTAATCAGCATACTTGATTTCATTAAAAAAACTTATTTAAGAAACAAAATTAGATCCAAATTGGCCTTAGTTAACCTTCAAAGTGAGATTAAAGAAATTTGATAAAATCGACTTAGTTAAGAAAATTGAGATAAGTCAGCAACCTTAAGGTTTTTTAAAATTTTTATTGAAAAATTGTAATCAGCACACTTGATTTCATTAAGAATACTCATTTAAGAAACTTAATTAAGTCCAAATTGGCCTTAGTTAACCTTCAAAGTGAGATTAAAGAAATTTGATAAAATCGACTTAGTTAAGAAAATTGAGATAAGTCAGCAACCTTAAGGTTTTTTAAAATTTTATAAAAAAATTGTAATCAGCACACTTGATTTCATTAAGAATACTCATTTAAGAAACTTAATTAAGTCCAAATTGGCCTTAGTTAACCTTCAAAGTGAGATTAAAGAAATTTGATAAAATCGACTTAGTTAAGAAAATTGAGATAAGTCAGCAACCTTAAGGTTTTTTCAAATTTTCATAGAAAATCTGTAATCAGCATACTTGATTTCATTAAGAAAACTTATTTAAGAAACTTAATTATGTCCAAATTGGACGATACAATAATTTTTATTCACTTCTTACCGTAACGCTTTGATTCGCTTTTATATATGAACCCCTTTCACCCTTCCAACCCTTGTTGAGAGTACTTTGCAAACATGTCTCGGCATTTCTGCTCGCTTCCCTTCTTCTGTGTAGTGTTTACACAACGCACATACATATAGGAGGACCCGGCTCAAAGGAAAAGCCGGCATTTCTAGACAATGCGAGATGTCTTTCTGGCTTCGCTTCTATATGGGAAGAAGATAGGAGGGAGGAGATATAACATAGCACACAAATCCACCCCGGTTTTGATGAACGGGCTTCGCGTAACTTTGAAAAGATGGACATAAAAGGATTTTTATTATGTAATTAGTTCTGATTATAACTTTTATAATGTACTTCAAGCTCTGAATAGGGTTGTAAACTTTTTTTGATACACTACTGAATAGAATGGTGACCGTAAAAGTGCGAGATTACTCGAAATTGGTCGTGTGGAAATTAATAATTTTTATACAGTTTGTAGTAATGGTATTGGAGAGTATTGGTACCAAATTGTATGAATTTGCAATGTATAGTTTTTGAGTTATGAATTTTTAATTATTTTTAAAATTTCATAAATTTGTAATAAAATGTTAGTTTAATTGAGATTATGTTGAATTGAGCGTATGAATTTAAATTAATTTAATACAGTAGTTAGTGGTGCTATTGTGCTCTATTAGTACCAAATTGTGTAAATTTCCAATGCACTGTTTACAAGTTATGAATTTTTAAGTTTGCCCCTAAAGCTCCGGATTGAGCTAGGTTAGATTGATTTTATTGAGGTTATGTCAAATTGAGCGAATCGATTTAGATGAATTTGACACAATTAGTACTAATAATATTAAACTCTATTAGTACCAAATTGTGTAAATTTCCAATGCACCGTTTAGAAGTTATGAATTTTTAAATTTGCCCCTAAAGCTCCAGATTTCGATAGGTCAGATTGATTTTATCGAGGTTATGTCAAATTGAGCAAATCGATTTAGATCAATTTTGCACAATTAGTACTAATAATATTAAACTCTATTAGTACCAAATTGTGTCAATTTCAAACGCACCGTTTACAAGTTATGAATTTTTAAATTTGCCCCTAAAGCTAGCTCAGATTGATTTTATTGAGGTTATGTCAAATTGAGCAAATCGATTTAGATGAATTTTACACAATTAGTACTAATGATATTAAGCTCTATTAGTACCAAATTGTGTAAATTTCCAATGCACCGTTTACAAGATAGGAATTTTTAAATTTGCCCCTAAAGCTCCGGATCGAGATAGGTCAGATTGATTTTATTGAGGATATTTCAAATTGAGCGAATCGATTTAGATGAATTTTACACAATTAGTACTAATGATTTTAAACTCTATTAGTACCAAATTGTGTGAATTTCCAATGCACCATTTACAAGTTATGAATTTTTGAATTTGCCTAAAGCTCCGGATTGAGCTAGGTCAGATTGATTTTATTAAGTTTAAGACAAATTGAGCTAATCGATTTAGATAAATTTTACACAATTAGTACTAATGATATTAAGCTCTATTAGTACCAAATTGTGTACATTTCCAATGCACCGTTTACAAATTACAAATTTTTAAATTTGCCCTGAAGCTCCAGATTGAGCTAGGTCAGATTGATTTTATTGAGGTTATGTCAAATTGAGCGAATCGAGTTAGATAAATTTAACACAATTAGTACTAATAATATTAAGCTCTATTATTACCAAATTTAGTAAATTTCCAATGCACCGTTTACAAGTTATGAATTTTTAAATTTGCCCCTAAAGCTAGGTCGGATTGATTTTATTGAGGTTATGTCAAATTGAGCGAATCGATTTAAATGAATTTTACACAATTAGTACTAATAATATTAAGCTCTATTAGTACCAAATTGTGTAAATTTCCAATGCACCGTTTACAAGTTATGAATTTTTTAATTTGCCCCTAAAGCTACAAATTGAGCTAGGTCAGATTGATTTTATTGAGGTTATATCAAATTGAGCAAATCGATTTTAATAAAATTTACACAATCAGTACTAATAATAATAAGCTCTATTAATACAAAATTGTGTAAACTTCCAATGCATAGTTTACAAGTTATCAATTTTTAACATTGCACCTAAAGCTAGGTCAGATTGATTTTATTGAGGTTATATCAAATTGAGCGAATCAATTTAGATAAATTTTACACAATTAGTACTAATGATATTAAACTCTATTAGTACCAAATTGTGAAAATTTCCAATGCACCGTTTAGAAGTTATGAATTTTTTAATTTGCCCCTAAAGCTCCAGATTGAGCTAGGTCAGATTGATTTGATTGAGGTTATGTCAAATTGAACGAATCGATTTTAATAAAATTTACACAATTAGTACTAATAATACTAAGCTCTATTATTACCAAATTTAGTAAATTTCCAATGCACCGTTTACAAGTTATAAATTTTTAAATTTGCCCCTAAAGCTACGAATTGAGCTAGGTCAGATTGATTTTATTGAGGTTATGTCAAATTGAGCGAATCGATTTAGATGAATTTTACACAATTGGTACTAATATTATTCAGCTCTATTAGTACCAAATTGTGTAAATTTCCAATGCACCGTTTACAAGTTATAAATATTTAAATTTGCCCCTAAAGTTCCGGATTGAGCTAAGTCAGATTGATTTTATTGAGGTTATGTCAAATTGAGCGAATCGATTTAGATGAATTTTACAAAATTGGTACTAATAATATTAAGCTCTATTAGTACCAAATTGTGTAAATTTCCAATGCACCGTTTACAAGTTATAAAATTTTAAATTTGCCCTTAAAGCTCCAAATTGAGCTAGGTTAGATTGATTTTATTGAGGTTATGTCAAATTAAGCGTATCGATTTAGATGAATTTTACACAATTAGTACTAATGATATTAAGCTTTATTAGTACCAAATTGTGTAAATTTCCAATGCACCGTTTACAAGTTATGAATTTTTAAATTTGCCCCTAAAGCTAGATCAGATTGATTTTATTGAGGTTATGTCAAATTGAGCAAATCGATTTAGATGAATTTTACACAATTGGTACTAATGATATTAAGCTCTGTTAGTACCAAATTGTGTAAATTTCCAATGCACCGTTAACAAGTTATGAATTTTTAAATTTGCTCCTAGAGCTCCAGATTGAGCTAGGTCAGATTGATTTGATTGAGGTAATGCCAAATTGAGCGAATCGATTTAGATGAATTTTACACAATTAGTACTAATGATAATAAGCTCTATTAGTACCAAATTGTGTAAATTTCCAATGCACCGTTTACAAGTTATGAATTTTTTAATTTGCCCCTGAAGTTAGGTCAGATTGATTTTATTGAGGTTATGCCAAATTGAGCGAATCGATTTAGATGAATTTTACACGATTAGTACTAATGATATTTAGCTCTATTAATACCAAATTGTGTAAATTTTCAATGCACCGTTTACAAGTTATGAATTTTTTAATTTGCCCCTGAAGTTAGGTCAGATTGATTTTATTGAGGTTATGCCAAATTGAGCGAATCGATTTAGATGAATTTTACACGATTAGTACTAATGATATTTAGCTCTATTAATACCAAATTGTGTAAATTTTCAATGCACCGTTTACAAGTTATGAATTTTTAAATTTGCCCCTAAAGCTCCAAATTGAGCTAGGTTAGATTGATTTTATTGAGGTTATGTCAAACTGAGCGAATCGATTTAGATGAAATTTACACAATTATTACTAATAATATTAAGCTCTATTATTACCAAATTTAGTAAATTTCCAATGCACCGTTTACAAGTTATAAATTTTTAAATTTGCGCTTAAAGCTCCAGATTGAGATAGATCAGATTGATTTTATTAAGGTTATGTCAAATTGAGCGAATCGATTTAGATGAATTTTACACAATTAGTACTAATGATATTAAACTGTATTAGTACAAAACTGTGTAAATTTCCAATGTACCGTTCACGAGTTAAACATTTTTTTAATTTACCCTCTAAGCTTTGGAATGAATTATGTTGTCAGTTAAGTTGAGGTTATGTAAAATTGGGCGTATAAATTTTGATTAATTTAATACAATTAATTCTAATAATATTCAGTTCTATTTGTGGAACATTTCATATTTATCCAATGCACCGTTTGTTAGTTATGATGCCTAACTAATAACTATGTTGTAATAATAACAAGATAAAAATTAAATTGCGATGTAAACGGAGCAGTCGGGCGCAACTCGGTGTAAATTAATGAATTAGCGCTTTGCGTGTTACGTCCCGGTACGGAATAATTCCATTACAACTTCCAACCCTAACGATGTATACATTCGGTTGAAATTACGTTGGAAACTTTCGCGCCACATGCCTGCCATCTACCACTCACGTGTGAATGTGTTTGTGTGAAAGTTGCCACCTGCATCCATGGCGGTCGCGATTCTTCTCAGATTTACATGGATAATGAGTAAATCGTGCCGATCGCGACGTGCTTGCGGTAAATCCAGCGAGCCTAATTCAATGCGATTTATACAGTTGGTAACAGTGATATCCGTACAGGCAGTTGAATCCCATGTAATGTTTGCCATTTTATTATTAGAAATGAATTTAATAATGCGAATAATTGAGGTTGGAACGAATTGAATGTATCGATTTCCTTAAATGTTTTACGGTTTGAGCTAATGGTACAAAGATAAAAATTCTTGATTTAATTATTTTGAGATTATACAAAATTGAGCCAATGAATTTTTATAAATTTTACACAGTTGGTACTAATGAGGCTGAAGTATATTGATACCAAACTGCATAAAATTCCAATAAACCGTTTAAGAGTTATGAATTTTTTTATTAACTCTTAGGTTTGATTTGGTTAGGTCAACTCAATTATTTTGAGGTTATGCAAAATTGAGCGTATGGATTTTTATAAATTTAGCGCAGTTGGTACTAATGATGCTAAGGTATATTGGTACCAAATTACATAAAATTCCAATGAACCGTTTAAAAGTTATACATTTTTTTATTAACTCATCTTAAGTTTGATTTGGTTAGATCAACTCAATTAATTTGAGATTATGCAAAATTGAGCGTATGGATTTTTATAAATTTTACACAACTGGTACTAATGATGCTGAGGTATATTGGTACCAAATTGCATAAAATTCTAATGAACCGTTTAAGAGTTATGATTTTTTTATTAGCTCCTCTTAGGTTTGATTTGGTTAGGTCAACTCAATTAATTTGAGATTATGCAAAATTGAGCGTATGGATTTTTATAAATTTTACACAACTGGTACTAATGATGCTGAGGTATATTGGTACCAAATTGCATAAAATTCTAATGAACCGTTTAAGAGTTATGATTTTTTTATTAGCTCCTCTTAGGTTTGATTTGGTTAGGTCAACTCAATTAATTTGAGGTTATGCAAAATTGAGCGTATGGATTTTTATAAATTTTACGCAATTGGTACTAATGATACTGAGCTATATTGGTACTAAATTGCATCAAATTCCAATGAACCGTTTAAGAGCTATGAATTTTCTTATTAATTTCTCTTAGGTTTGATTTGGTTAGGTCAAGTCAATTAATTTGAGGTTATGCAAAATTGAGCGTATGAATTTTAATAAATTTTACACAGTTGGTACTAATAATGCTAAGGTATATTGGAACCAAATTGCATAAAATTCCAATAAACCGTTTAGGAGTTATGAATTTTTTTATTAACTCCTCTTAAGTTTGATTTGGTTAAGTCTACTCAATTAATTTGAGGTTATGCAAAATTGAGCGTATGGATTTTAATAAATTTTACGCAATTGGTACTAATGATACTGAACTATATTTTTACTAAATTGCATCAAATTTCAATAAACCGTTTAGGAGTTATACATTTTTTTTATTAACTCCTCTTAGGTTTGATTTGGTTAGGTCAACTCAATTAACTTGAGGTTATGCAAAATTAAACGTATGGATTTTTATAAATTTTAGGCTATTGGTACTATTGATACTGAGCTATATTGGTACTAAATTGCATCAAATTCCAATGAACCGTTTAGGAGTTATACATTTTTTTATTAACTCCTCTTAGGTTTGATTTGGTTAGAACAACTCAATTAATTTGAGGTTATGCAAAATTGAGCGTATAAATTTTTATAAATTTTACACAGTTGGTACTAATGATGCTGAGGTATAATGGTAACAAATTGCATAAAATTCCAATGAACCGTTTAAAAGTTATAAATTTTTTTATTAACTCCTCTTAGGTTTGATTTGGTTAGGTCAACTTAATTAATTTGTGATTGTGCAAAATTGAGCGTATGGATTTTTATAAATTTTACACAATTGGTACTAATAATGCTAAGGTATATTGGTAGCAAATTGCATAAAATTCCAATGAACCGTTTAAGAGTTATAAATTTTTTTATTAACTCCTCTTAGGTTTGATTTGGTTAAATCAACTCAATTAATTTGAGGTTATGCAAAATTGAGCGTTAGGATTTTTATAAATTTTACACAGTTGGTACTAATGATGCTGAGGTATATTGATACCAAACTGCATAAAATTCCAATAAACCGTTTAAGAGTTATGAATTTTTTTATTAACTCCTCTTAGGTTTAATTTGGTTAAGTCTACTCAATTAATTTGAGGTTATGCAAAATTGAGCGTATGAATTTTAATAAATTTTACGCAGTTGGTACAAATGATGCTGAGGTATACTAGTACCAAATTGCATGAAGTTCCAATAAACCGTTTAGGAGTTATGAACTTTTTTATTAACACCTCTTAGGTTTGATTTGGTTAGGTCAACTCAATTAATTTAAGATTATGCAAAATTGAGCGTATGGATTTTTATAAATTTTACACAATTGGTACTAATAATGCTAAGGTATATTGGTACCAAATTGTATAAAATTCCAATAAACCTTAAAAGAGTTATGAATTTTTTTATTAACTCCTCTTGGGTTTGATTTGGTTAGGTCAAGTCAATTAATTTGAGGTTATGCAAAATTGAGCGCATGGATTGTTATTAATTTTAAACAGTTGGTACTAATAATGCTAAGGTATATTGGTACCAAATTGCATAAAATTCTAATGAACCGTTTAAGAGTTATAAATTTTTTTATTAACTCTTAGGTTTGATTTAGTTAAGTCAACTCAATCAATTTAGGGTTATGCAAAATTGAGCGTATGGAATTTTATAAATTTTACGCAGTTGGTACTAATGATGCTGAGGTATATTGGTACCAAATTGCATAAAATTCCAATGAACCGTTTAAGAGTTATGAATTTTTTTATTAACTCCTCCTAAGTTTGATTTGGTTAGGTCAACTCAATTAATTTGAGGTTATGCAATATTTAGCGTATCAAATTTTATAAATTTTACAGAGTTGGTATTAATGATGCTGAAGTATATTGGTACCAAATTGCATCAATTTCCAATAAACCGTTTAAGAGTTATGAGTTTTTTAACTGTCTCCATAGACTCAACTCAGTTTATTGGTTTATTTAATTTAACCAAGTTGCAAATCATATTTAGCCAAGTCGCAAACCAAATATAGCGCAATTTTCAATCAAACTAACCTATAATTAAAATTAATACAATTCACAATGCAATTTTGATAATATTTTACTTAATTTAGCCAAGTTGCAAACCAAACTTAGCCAAGTTGCAAACCAAAATTATATTTTACAAACTACCTTCCATCGGATGCAAATTTAAATATTTGATAATATAGAGTATTTGGCTTTTTTAATATATTTTCATTTATTTTAGTAACTTACTTTAGAGCATACATTTGGCAACACCGCTTCACGTACCTGTAAACAAAAAAAACAAAATATTAGTCATAACTTTTAAACCCGCCATTGAATTTTAATGCAAATTGATACTCATATAGCTCAATACCAACTGTACAAACTGTATAAATTCCAATTAAATCAATACGCTTAATTTGACATAACCTCAACTTAATTGATCCAACCTAACTCAATCAATAGCCTTTATAGATAATTGAACAATTGATAACTCTAAAACGATTCATTGGAAATTTATGCAAATTGGCAACAATAGAGCTCAATACCTTAAGTACCAACTGTGTAAAAATAAACAAAATCGATACGCTCAATTTATCATAACCTCAACTTAATTGATCCAACCCACCTCAATCAATAGCTTTTATAGATATTTCAACAATTGATAACTCTGAAACGATTCATTGGAAATTTATGCAAATTGGCAACAATAGACTTCAATACCATAAGTACCAACTGTGTAAAATTAAACAAAATCGATACGCTCAATTTATTATAAACTCAACTTAATTGATCTGACCCACCTCAATCAATAGCTTTTATAGATAATTCGACAATTGATAACTCTGAAACCATTCATTGGAAATTTATGCAAAGTGGCAACATTAGACCTCAATACCATATGTACCAACTGTGTAAAATTAAATTAAATCGATACGCTCAATTTATCATAAGCTCAACTTAATTGATCCAACCCACCTCAATCAATAGCCTCTATAGATAATTTAACAATTAATAACTCTAAAGCAATTCATTGGAAATTTATGCAAATTGGCAACAATAGACTTCAATACCATAGGTACCAACTGTGTAAAATTAAACAAAATCGATACGCTCAATTTAAAATAAGCTCAACTTAAATGATCAAAAAATAATTTCCGTTTTAAGCCTATAGCGACTGCGCCAAATAAAATAGTGCATTTGAAATTAAATCATTTATATTAATAAATAATAAAACAGTATTAACAGAATATATGAACAATTAAACCGGCAATTCCCATTAAATGTTATTTAATATTAATCTGCAATAATCTGCGGACAGTTTACAGTTCCATTTGATGTTTCGACGCGCTTACTTAATTGCTAGCTCAATCGCTGGGGCTCCCTGTTTACGGCTTATGTGGGCCCAACATCCCCCCAACTCAATGAGCATCTTATTAATAATGAATCTGTTTAATGCGCGCCGGCAAAGTGGTAAAGTAATTTCCTCTCATCCTTTCCCGCATACAAGCAGAGCAAGTAATCCTATGCTAGATGAATGATACAATTCAATGAGTACTCAGCGAACCAATTAGTGGAACTAAATTTGTTACACAAAAAAAAGTTACGTTACCTGTAAACGCAGTACGTATCGATCCGCATTATTATTATTATTATTATAATATTGCATTTCTCGTCGGCAAAGTAGGGCGCTGTTTGGTAATTAATAATTAATAATTAAATTAATATTTGAATAATGCAAATTAACTTATTTATTATGTAGAGTGGATTGAATAATTGATTACTTTAAATGTATTGCAGCGACGGAAAAAGGTAGGCTTCATTTAATTCATCAATTTAATGCATACGATAATTAATTAATTAATTAATAACAAAAATTTAAATAAATTTTGATTATAAAGGTTTGCAGCTTGGCTACTAGTGGTTTAAAATAAGATTACATTATATTATTTGCAACAAAACAGTCTAAAATTGTATTTAAAACAAATAAAATAAATTTTGCAAATTTTGGGTTTGCAACTCGGCTAAATATGGTTTGAAACTGTGCTAAATTTTTCAATATTTTGGTTCGCAACTGCACTAAATTAAACAAACTATCAAAATCAGTTGACGGTAATAGTTTGAATTAGTTTTTTGAATAAAATTGGTTTGCAACTTTGCTAAATTATTAAAAACAATAATAAAACTGTCGTTAGTAAAAAAAAGTTAAAAAAAGTAGTTAAAAGATCATTCTGAAGCATAACAGAAATTAGTCAGATCAATTTGACACATGACAGATCATAAAAGATCATTCTTAACATAACCTCAAAATGATGAAGATTTTTTAACTCAAAAATGGTACATTGGATTTTTTTGTAATTTAGTATTAACATACTTCAATATCATTAGTACCAACTGTAAAATATTCATAAAAATCCATACGCCCAATTTAACATAACCTTACTTAAATCAAGATGAAATACTAAATGAAGAAATTTGAGGAATTACAAAAAAAATCATAACTCAAAACCGGTACATTGGATTTTTTTGTAATTTAGTATTAACATACTTCAATAACATTAGTACCAACTGTAAAATATTCATAAAAATCCGTACGCCCAATTTAACATAACCTTACTTAAATAAAGATGAAATACTAAATGAAGAAATTTGCGGGATTACAAAAAAAATCATAACTCAAAACCGGTACATTGGATTTTTTTGTAATTTGGTTCAAACATACTTCAATATCATTAGTACCAACTGTAAAATATTCATAAAAATTCATACGCCTAATTTGACATAACCTTACATAAATCAAGATGAAATACGAAATAAAGAAATTTAAAGGATTACAAAAAAATTCATAACTTTAAACCGGTACGTTGGATTTTTTTGTAATTTGGTATAAACATACCTCAATAATACTAGTACCAACTGTAGAATATTCATAAAAATCCATACGCCTAATTTGACATAACCTTACTTAAATCAAGATCAAATACTAAATGAAGAAATTAGAAAGATTACAAAAAAAATCATAACTCAAAACCGGTACATTGGAATTTTTTGTAATTTGGTACAAACATACTTCAATATCATTAGTACCAACTGAAAATTATTCATGAAAATCCATACGCCCAATTTGACAAAACCTTACTTAAATCAAGATGAAATACTAAATGAAGAAATTTGAGGGATTACAAAAAAATTCATAACTCAAAACCGGTCCATTGGATTTTTTTGTAATTTGGTACAAACATACTTCAATATCATTAGTACCAACAAAACAAATATTCATCAAAATCCATACGCCCAATTTGACATAACCTTACTTAAATCAAGATGAAATACTAAATAATAAAATTTTAAGGATTACAAAAAAAATCATAACTCAAAACCGGTATATTAGATTTTTTTGTAATTTGGTACAAACATACTACAATATCATTAGTACCAACTGTAAAATATTCATAGAAATCAATACGCCCAATTTGACATAACCTTACTTAAATCAAGATGTAATACTTAATGAAGAAATTTGAGGGATTACAAAAAAATTCATAACTCAAAACCGGTACGTTTGATTTTTTGTAATTTGGTATAAACATACTACAATATCATTAGTACCAACTGTAAAATATTCATAAAAATCCATACGCCCAATTTGACATAACCTTACTTAAATCAAGATGAAATTCTAAATAAAGAAGTTTGAAGAATTCCAAAAAAATTCATAACTCAAAACCGGTACATTGGATTTTTTTGTAATTTAATACAAACATACTTCAATATCATTAGTACCAACTGTAAAAAATTCATAAAAATTCATACGCCCAAATTGACTTAACCTTACTTAAATCAAGATGAAACACTAAATGAATAAATTTGAAGGATTACAAATAAAATCATAACTCAAAACCGGTACATTGGATTTTTTGTAATTTTGTAAAAACATACTTCAATATCATTAGTACCAACTGTAAAATATTTATAAAAATCCATACGCCCAATTTGACATAACCTTACTTAAATCAAGATGAAATACTAAATGAAGAAATTTGAGAGATTTCAAAAAAATTCATAGCTCAAAACCGGTACATTGGATTTTTTTGTAATTTGGTACAAACATACTTCTATATCATTAGTACCAACTGTAAAAGATTCATAAAAATCCATACGCCCAATTCGACATAACCTTACTTAAATCAAGATGAAATACTAAATGAAGAAATTTGAGGGATTACAAAAAAATTCATAAAAATCCATACGCCCAATTCGACATAACCTTACTTAAATTAAGATGAAATACTAAACAAAGAAATTTGAGGGATTACAAAAACTCAAAACTCAAAACCGGTACATTGGATTTTTTTGTAATTTGGTACAAACATACTTCAATATCATAAGTACCAACTGTAAAATATTCATAAAAATCCATACGCCCAATTTGACATAACCTTACTTAAATCAAGATAAAATACTAAATGAAGAAATTTGAAGGATTACAAGAAAATTCATAACTCAAAACCGATAAATTGGATTTTTTTGTAATTTGGTACAAACATACTTCTATATCATTAGTACCAACTGTAAAAGATTCATAAAAATCCATACGCCCAATTCGACATAACCTTACTTAAATCAAGATGAAATACTAAATGAAGAAATTTGAGGGATTACAAAAAAATTCATAACTCAAAACCGGTACATTGGATTATTTTGTAATTTAGTATTAACATACTTCAATATCATTAATACCAACTGTAAAATATTCATACAAATCCATACGCCCAATTTGACATAACCTTACTTAAATCAAGATGAAATACTAAATAAAGAAATTTTAAGAATTACAAAAAAAATCATAACTCAAAACCGTACATTGGATTTTTTTGTAATTTAGTATTTAGATACTTCAAGAACATTAGTACCAACTGTAAAATATTCATAAAAATTCATACGCCCAATTTGACATAACCTTACTTAAATCAAGATGAAATACTAAATGAAGAAATTTGAAGGATTACAAAATAAATCATAACTCAAAACCGGTACATTAGATTTTTTTGTAATTTGGTACAAACATACTTCAAAATCATTAGTACCAACAAAAAAATATTCATAAAAATCCATATGCCCAATTTGACATAACCTTACTTAAATCAAAATGACTTACTAAATGAAGAAATTTGAGGGATTACAAAAAATTCATAACTCAAAACCGGTACATTAAATTTTTTTTGTAATTTGGTACAAACATACTACAATATCATTAGTACCAACTGTAAAATATTCATAAAAATCCGTACGCCTTATTTAACATAACCTTACTTAAATCAAGATGAAATACTAAATGAAAAAATTTAAGGGATTACAAGAAAACTCATAACTCAAAACCGGTACATTGGATTTTTTTGTTATTTGGTACAAACATACTTCAATATCATTAGTACCAACTGTAAAATATTCATAAAAATCCATACGCCCAATTTGACATAACCTTACTTAAATCAAGATAAAATACTAAATGAAGAAATTTGAGGGATTACAAAAAAAATCATAACTCAAAACCGGTATATTAGATTTTTTTGTAATTTGGTACAAACATACTACAATATCATTAGTACCAACTGTAAAATATTCATAGAAATCAATACGCCCAATTTGACATAACCTTACTTAAATCAAGATGTAATACTTAATGAAGAAATTTGAGGGATTACAAAAAAATTCATAACTCAAAACCGGTACGTTTGATTTTTTGTAATTTGGTATAAACATACTACAATATCATTAGTACCAACTGTAAAATATTCATAAAAATCCATACGCCCAATTTGACATAACCTTACTTAAATCAAGATGAAATTCTAAATAAAGAAGTTTGAAGAATTCCAAAAAAATTCATAACTCAAAACCGGTACATTGGATTTTTTTGTAATTTAATACAAACATACTTCAATATCATTAGTACCAACTGTAAAAAATTCATAAAAATTCATACGCCCAAATTGACTTAACCTTACTTAAATCAAGATGAAACACTAAATGAAGAAATTTGAAGGATTACAAATAAAATCATAACTCAAAACCGGTACATTGGATTTTTTGTAATTTTGTAAAAACATACTTCAATATCATTAGTACCAACTGTAAAATATTTATAAAAATCCATACGCCCAATTTGACATAACCTTACTTAAATCAAGATGAAATACTAAATGAAGAAATTTGAGAGATTTCAAAAAAATTCATAGCTCAAAACCGGTACATTGGATTTTTTTGTAATTTGGTACAAACATACTTCTATATCATTAGTACCAACTGTAAAAGATTCATAAAAATCCATACGCCCAATTCGACATAACCTTACTTAAATCAAGATGAAATACTAAATGAAGAAATTTGAGGGATTACAAAAAAATTCATAAAAATCCATACGCCCAATTCGACATAACCTTACTTAAATTAAGATGAAATACTAAACAAAGAAATTTGAGGGATTACAAAAACTCAAAACTCAAAACCGGTACATTGGATTTTTTTGTAATTTGGTACAAACATACTTCAATATCATAAGTACCAACTGTAAAATATTCATAAAAATCCATACGCCCAATTTGACATAACCTTACTTAAATCAAGATAAAATACTAAATGAAGAAATTTGAAGGATTACAAGAAAATTCATAACTCAAAACCGATAAATTGGATTTTTTTGTAATTTGGTACGAACATACTTCTATATCATTAGTACCAACTGTAAAAGATTCATAAAAATCCATACGCCCAATTCGACATAACCTTACTTAAATCAAGATGAAATACTAAATGAAGAAATTTGAGGGATTACAAAAAAATTCATAACTCAAAACCGGTACATTGGATTATTTTGTAATTTAGTATTAACATACTTCAATATCATTAATACCAACTGTAAAATATTCATACAAATCCATACGCCCAATTTGACATAACCTTACTTAAATCAAGATGAAATACTAAATAAAGAAATTTTAAGAATTACAAAAAAAATCATAACTCAAAACCGTACATTGGATTTTTTTGTAATTTAGTATTTAGATACTTCAAGAACATTAGTACCAACTGTAAAATATTCATAAAAATTCATACGCCCAATTTGACATAACCTTACTTAAATCAAGATGAAATACTAAATGAAGAAATTTGAAGGATTACAAAATAAATCATAACTCAAAACCGGTACATTAGATTTTTTTGTAATTTGGTACAAACATACTTCAAAATCATTAGTACCAACAAAAAAATATTCATATAAATCCATACGCCCAATTTGACATAACCTTACTTAAATCAAAATGACTTACTAAATGAAGAAATTTTTAGGGATTACAAAAAAATTCATAACTCAAAACCGGTACATTGGATTTTTTTATAATTTAGTATAAACATACTTCAATATCATTAGTACCAACTGTAAAATATTCATAAAAATCCATACGCCCAATTTGACATAACCTTACTTAAATCAAGATGAAATACTAAATGAAGAAATATGAGGGATTACAAAAAAAATCATAACTCAAAACCGGTACATTGGATTTTTTTGTAATTTGGTACCAACATACCTTAATATCATTAGTACCAACTGTTAAATATTTAAAAAAATCCATACACTAAACTTGACAAATTTATTAAAATCAATTTAGCACAAATTAAATTTAAAATGTAACATTATTGTAAACTGAACAACGCTTCCAGACAAAACAATAATTGCGCCCAGTGTTGGAGGTGAATTCAGCAGTAAGTAGGCGACGCTTAGGAGCCACCGCAAACACTTGAATAAACATTAAACAAGTGCTCGCTCGTTCGCCGAGTGCCACTTAAACAGCAAAAACAGCGATACGGCCAATCCTCGCTCGACGTATTTTCGTTGTGTGTTTGTTTCAACAATGTTATGAATAAAACGTGCCCCTTATATTTACCCCCCTTAACCCCCCCCCCATTCCCTTCACAACATTCGCTTCAGATCGAGCTTATTGTTGGGGCGGAAATTATGTTTGAGTTCTAGATTGGTCAATACTGTTACCGTTGGATATTTTCTCGAATTCTTATAATAATAATAACTCCCTCCCCCCCCCCACATCCCCCCCCCCCTTTGCCCTCTACCTTCGCAGTCACAATGAAAGATTGAATTCAAGAAATCAATAACATTTTTTTGCAATTGATTGGAAATTGTAATTCAAATAAAATAAATACATAGAGTTAGAAAAGAGGGGGAGGGGGACAGTGCCCCCCCCCCCCTCTTTTCCTAATTAAGTGACCAACTGCAAAGTATTTTATTTGTCTTAATTGCCCCGATAAGAAGGAAGAAGTCCGGAGAATAAAGTGGAAAGTTTGTTTTGTTTCTGGCGCATCTCACTGAATGGGATGAGAAAGGGGAGGAAGAGGGGGGAAAGGCGTAATTACGGATTGCGAGAATAAAAGATAAAAAAGCGTACTAATTGATGCCGAGATCGAAGCTACTACCTTTTCCCAAACAAATTTGCCTCGACCCACACCACTTTTATTTCCCGTTACCTAGCACCCCCCTCCCCCTCAACGCAAACAGGATGCAACGGCGGGCGGCATCGGAAATTTGTAATTTAAATCGGGCAAACTTTCAAGGCACAATAATACAGATGGCCATTCCATTTTAACCGTTTTTCTGTCTATAATGCACCCCTTCCACCCCTTATAACGTCCCATCCAGCGCGCTCAGGGCAAACTTTTTGTTCACAATCAATTCAATCATTATTCCTGCACTTTTTTAATAGACTGTCTGCATTTTTATACACGGAGCATCAGGGATACCAACTTAATTCTATGCAAATTTTTGGTTTTTATTACGGAATGTTTGTAAAAGCATAACATTAAAACTATATATTGAATTTTGATGCAATTTAAAATAAAGGTTCCTCATTATCATTGCTACCAACTGCTTTAATCGGATTTAAATCCATACGGTAAATTTAACATCAATTAATTCAAAATAAAGAATTTTCGTTATAACTTCTAAACCAAATATTGGATTTTGATAAAATTTGGTACTTACATGCTTCATTAGTAGTACTACCAACTGTGTTAATAAAATTTATATTCATACGATGAATTTGACATAACCTCAATTTAATTGAGTTGGCTTAACCCTACAAGAGCTGTAGGGTCAAACTAAATAGCCCATAACTTCTAAACAATACATTGGATTTTAGTAGAATTTGGTACTAATATACTTCATTAGTAGTACTACAAACTCTATTAATAAAATTTGTATCCATACGGTAAATTTGACATAACCTCAATTTAATTGAGTTGACTTAACCCTATAAGGTCAAACTAAATTGCTCATAACTTCTAAACCAAACATTGGATTTTAATACAATTTGGTACCAATAGACATCTTTACCAGTACTACCAACTGCCCCAATAAAATTTAAATACATACGCTAAATTTGACGTAACCTTAAAAAAACTGACTTGCTTAACCTTGTATGAAGCTATAAGGTCAAACTAAAAAGCCCATAACTTCTAAACCAAACATTGGATTTTAATACAATTTGGTAGCAATAAACCTCATTACCAGTACTACCAACTGCCACAATAAAATTTAAATCCATACGCTAAATTTGACATAACCTTAAAAAAACTGACTTGGCCAAACCCTGTATGAAGCTATAAGGTCAAACTAAATAGCCCATAACTTCTAAACCAAACATTGGATTTTAATACAATTTGGTACCAATATACCTCATTAACAGTACTACCAACTGCCTCAATAAAACTAAAATCCATACGCTAAGTTTGACATAACCTCAATTTAATTAACTTGGCTCAAATTATGGAATTAATCAAAGCAGGCCATAACTTCTAAACTAAACATTGGATTCTTAAACAATTTAGTACCAATACTCTTCATTACCATTGCTACCAACTGCTTAAATTATATTAGCATCCATACGCTGATATTTAAATAAAATCAATATTATATGTAAAAAATAAACAAATAAATCCAGCACCAATTAGTCAGCTCTTCATATTTTTTCCGTAATAGGGGAGCCGCATGTATTTCAATAGAGATTCACTTCAGTTGTATAGCGAGTTTATGGAATTTATTGGAAAATTCGATTCGGGTGGAGGCGGCGTGCCCTTCCGCCATCAATTAAGCCGGCGTAACAATCCAGTGCCGATTTTACAAGCCAATTACGCGTCTATATATGTGTGTGTGTGTGTGAGTATACGCGTGTTTTGTATGCCCTCACCCTCTCGCAAAATGCAGCCACTCACACAGTAAAATCCCAATTGAAATTTTATAGCAGACTGAATCGCTTTGTTTTGAGTATTATTGAAATTATTGTTATTATTTTTAAAAATTGTATTAAATTAAATGGCAACGTTCGTGTATGTATGTACGCTTCGCAACCTGGCGCGTGCAACAAACCGTGAATTTCTTCAGGTCGGCCATGCGAGAATTCAACGACTGCAGAACCGGATCCGCACTGGAAATGTATTCATATAATATTAATAACGCCGTTTGTACATGTTTATACAAAACATGTCTAGACTAATTAAGGGAAGTAAAATTTGATTTAAATTAAATTGAGCGTATGAATTTTTAGGAATATTTCACAGTTGGTACTAATAGTATTGAGGTATGTTCGTACTAAATAAAACAAAATTCTAATGTGCCATTTTTGAGTTATACATTTTTTTGTCATCCCTCAAACTTTTTCAGTTTGGTATGTCATGTCAATTTAAGTGAGGTTATGTCAAATTGGGCGTATAGATTTTTATAAATATTTTACAGTTGGTACTAATAATAATGAAGTATGTATATACCAAATTACAAAAAAATTCAATGTACAGGTTTTGAGTTATGAATTTTTTTGTAATCCCTCAAATTTCTTCATTTAGTATTTCATCTTGATTTAAGTAAGGTTATGTCAAATTGGGCGTATGGATTTTTATGAATATTATACAGTTGGTACTAATGATATTGAACTATGTTAATACTAAATTGCAAAAAAATTCAATACACCGGTTCTAAGTTATGATTTTTTTGTAATCCCTCAAATTTCTTCATTTAGTATTTCATCTTGATTTAAGTAAGGTTATGTCAAATTGGACGTATGGATTTTTATGAATATTCTACAGTTGGTACTAATGGAATTGAGCTATGTTTATACTAAATCACAAAAAAATCCAATGTACCGGTTTTGAGTTATGAATTTTTTTGTAATCCGTCAAATTTCTTTATTTAGTATTTCATCTTGATTTAAGAAAGGTTATGTTAAATTGGGCGTATGGAATTTTATAAATATTTTACAGTTGGTACTAGTGATATTGAAGTATGTTTGTACCTAATAACAAAAAAATCCAATGTACCCGTTTTGAGTTATGAATTTTTTTGTAATCACTCAAATTTCTTCATTTAGTATTTCATCTTGATTTAAGTAAGGTTAAGTCAAATTGGGCGTATAGATTTTTATGAATATTTTACAGTTAGTACTAATGATATTGAAATATGTTTATACCAAATTACAAAAAACTTTAATGTACCGGTTTTAAGTTATGAATTTTAATGTAATCCCTCAAATTTCTTCATTTAGTATTTCATCTTGATTTAAGTAAGGTTATGTCAAATTGGGCGTATGGATTTTAATGAATATTTTACAGTTGGTACTAATAATATTGAAGTATGTTTATACCAAATTACAAAAAACTTTATTGTACAGGTTTTGAGTTATGAATTTTTTTGTAATCCCTCAAATTTCTTCATTTAGTATTTCATCTTGAATTAAGTAAGGTTATGTCAAATTGGGCGTATGGATTTTTATGAATATTTTACAGTTGGTACCAATGATAATGGAGTATGTTAATACTAAATTACAAAAAAATCCAATGTACCGGTTTTGAGTTATGAATTTTTTTGTAATACCTCAAATTTCTTCATTTAGTATTTCATCTTGATTTAAGTAAGGTTATGTCAAATTGGGTGTATGGATTTTTATTAATATTTTACAGTTGGTACTAGTGATATTGAAGTATGTTTATACCAAATTACAAAACAATCCAATGTACCGGTTTTGAGTTATGCATTTTTTTGTAATCACTCAAATTTCTTTATTTAGTATTTCATCTTGATTTAAGTAAGGTTAAGTCAAATTAAGCGTATGGATTTTTATAAATATTTTACAGTTGATACTAATGATATTGAAGTAAGTTAAGACTAAATTGCAAAAAAATCCAATGTACCGGTTTTGTGTTATGAATTTTTTTGTAATCCCTCAAATTTCTTTCTTTAGTATTTCATCTTGATTTTAGTAAGGCTATGTCAAATTGGGCGTATGGATTTTTATGAATATTTTACAGTTGGTACTAGTGATATTGAAGTATGTTTATACCAAATAACAAAAAAATCCAATGTACTGGTTTCGGGTTATAAATTTTTTTGTAATCCCTCAAATTTCTTCATTTAGTAATTCATCTTGATTAAAGTAAAGTTATATCAAATTGGGCGTATGGATTTGTATGAATATTTTACAGTTGGTACTAATGATATTGAAGTATGTTGACACCAAAGTACAAAAAAATCCAATGTACCGGTTTTGAGTTATGATTTTTTTTGTAATCCCTCAAATATCTTCATTTAGTATTTCATCTTGATTTAAGTAAGGTTATGTCAAATTGAGCGTATGGATTTTTATGAATATTTTACTGTTGGTACAAATGATATTGAAGTATGTTTGTACCAAATTACAAAAAAATCCAATGTACCAGTTTTGAGTTATGAATTTTTTTGTAATCCCTCAAATTTCTTCATTTAGTATTTCATCTTGAATTAAGTAAGGTTATGTCAAATTGGGCGTATAAATCTTTATGAATATTTTACAACTGGTACTAATGATATTGAAGTATGTATATACCAAACTACAAAAAAATCCAATGTACCGGTTTTTAGTTATGAATTTTTTTGTAATACCTCAAATTTCCTAATTTAGTATTTCATTTTGATTTAAGTAAGGTTATGTTAAATTGGGCGTATGGATCTTTATGAATATTTTACAGTTGGTACTAATGATATTGAGGTATGTTTATACCAAATTACAAAAAAACTCAATGTACCGGTCTTGAGTTATGAATTTTTTTGTAATCTCTCAAATTTCTTCTTTTAGTATTTCATCTTGATTTAAGTAAGGTTAAGTCAAATTGAGCGTATAAATTTTTATGAATATTTTACTGTTGGTACTAATGATATTGACGTATGTATATACCAAATTACAAAAAAATCCAATGTACAGGTTTTGAGTTATGAATTTTTTTGTAATCCCTCAAATTTCATCATTTAGTATTTCATCTTGATTTAAGTAAGGTTATGTCAAATTGGGCTTATAGATTTTTATGAATATTTTAGAGTTGGTACTAATAATATTGAAGTATGTTTATACCAAATTACAACATAATCCAATGTACCAGTTTTGAGTTAAAAAAATTTTTGTGATCCCTCAAATATCTTCATTTAGTATTTCATCTTGGTTTAAGTAAGGTTATGTCAAATTGGGCGTATGGATTTTTATGAATATTTTACAGTTGGTACCAATGATAATGGAGTATGTCAATACTAAATTACAAAAAAATCCAATGTACCGGTTTTGAGTTATGAATTTTTTTGTAATACCTCAAATTTCTTCATTTAGTATTTCATTTTAATTTAAGTAAGGTTATGTCAAATTGGGCGTATAGATTTTTATGAATATTTTACAGTTGGTACTCATGATATTGAAGTATCTTAATACTAAATTGCAAAAAAATCCAAAGTGCCAGTTTTAAGATATGAATTTTTTTTATAATCCCTCAAATTTCTTCATTTAGTATTTCATCTTGATTTAAGTAAGGTTATGTCAAATTGGGTGTATGGATTTTTATTAATATTTTACAGTTGGTACTAGTGATATTGAAGTATGTTTATACCAAATTACAAAACAATCCAATGTACCGGTTTTGAGTTATGCATTTTTTTGTAATCACTCAAATTTCTTTATTTAGTATTTCATCTTGATTTAAGTAAGGTTAAGTCAAATTAAGCGTATGGATTTTTATAAATATTTTACAGTTGGTACTAATGATATTGAAGTAAGTTAAGACTAAATTGCAAAAAAATCCAATGTACCGGTTTTGTGTTATAAATTTTTTTGTAATCCCTCAAATTTCTTTCTTTAGTATTTCATCTTGATTTTAGTAAGGCTATGTCAAATTGGGCGTATGGATTTTTATGAATATTTTACAGTTGGTACTAGTGATATTGAAGTATGTTTATACCAAATAACAAAAAAATCCAATGTACTGGTTTCGGGTTATAAATTTTTTTGTAATCCCTCAAATTTCTTCATTTAGTAATTCATCTTGATTAAAGTAAAGTTATATCAAATTGGGCGTATGGATTTGTATGAATATTTTACAGTTGGTACTAATGATATTGAAGTATGTTGACACCAAAGTACAAAAAAATCCAATGTACCGGTTTTGAGTTATGATTTTTTTTGTAATCCCTCAAATATCTTCATTTAGTATTTCATCTTGATTTAAGTAAGGTTATGTCAAATTGAGCGTATGGATTTTTATGAATATTTTACTGTTGGTACAAATGATATTGAAGTATGTTTGTACCAAATTACAAAAAAATCCAATGTACCAGTTTTGAGTTATGAATTTTTTTGTAATCCCTCAAATTTCTTCATTTAGTATTTCATCTTGATTTAAGTAAGGTTATGTCAAATTGGGCGTATAAATCTTTATGAATATTTTACAACTGGTACTAATGATATTGAAGTATGTATATACCAAACTACAAAAAAATCCAATGTACCGGTTTTGAGTTATGAATTTTTTTGTAATACCTCAAATTTCCTAATTTAGTATTTCATCTTGATTTAAGTAAGGTTATGTTAAATTGGGCGTATGGATCTTTATGAATATTTTACAGTTGGTACTAATGATATTGAGGTATGTTTATACCAAATTACAAAAAAACTCAATGTACCGGTCTTGAGTTATGAATTTTTTTGTAATCTCTCAAATTTCTTCTTTTAGTATTTCATCTTGATTTAAGTAAGGTTAAGTCAAATTGAGCGTATAAATTTTTATGAATATTTTACTGTTGGTACTAATGATATTGACGTATGTATATACCAAATTACAAAAAAATCCAATGTACAGGTTTTGAGTTATGAATTTTTTTGTAATCCCTCAAATTTCATCATTTAGTATTTCATCTTGATTTAAGTAAGGTTATGTCAAATTGGGCTTATAGATTTTTATGAATATTTTAGAGTTGGTACTAATAATATTGAAGTATGTTTATACCAAATTACAACATAATCCAATGTACCAGTTTTGAGTTAAAAAAAATTTTGTGATCCCTCAAATATCTTCATTTAGTATTTCATCTTGGTTTAAGTAAGGTTATGTCAAATTGGGCGTATGGATTTTTATGAATATTTTACAGTTGGTACCAATGATAATGGAGTATGTTAATACTAAATTACAAAAAAATCCAATGTACCGGTTTTGAGTTATGAATTTTTTTGTAATCCTTCAAATTTCTTCATTTAGTATTTTATCTTGATTTAAGTAATGTTATGTCAATTTGGGCGTATGGATTTTTATGAATATTTTACAGTTGGTACTAATGATATTGAAGTATGTTAAAACTAAATTGCAAAGAAAACCAATGTACCGGTTTTGAGTTATAAATTTTTTTGTAATCCCTCAAAATTCTTCTTTTAGTATTTCATCTTGAATTAAGTAAGGTTATGTCAAATTGGGCGTATAGATTTTTATGAATATTTTACAGTTGGTACTAATCATATTGAAGTATCTTAATACTAAATTACAAAAAAATCCAATGTACCGGTTTTGAGTTATGAATTTTTTTGTAATTACTCAAATTTCTTCATTTAGTATTTCATCTTGATTTAAATAAGGTTAAGTCAAATTGGGCGTATGGATTTTTATGAATATTTTACAGTTGGTACTAATAGTATTAAGTTATTTTTATACTAAATTACAAAAATATCCAATGTACCGGTTTTGAGTTATGATTTTTTTTTGCAATCACTCAAATTTCTTCATTTAATATTTCATCTTGATTTAAGTGAGGTTATGTCAAATTGGGCGTATGGATTTTTATGAATATTTTACAGTTGGTACCAATGATAATGGAGTATGTTAATACTAAATTACAAAAAAATCCAATGTACCGGTTTTGAGTTATGAATTTTTTTGTAATACCTCAAATTTCCTAATTTAGTATTTCATCTTGATTTAAGTAAGGTTATGTTAAATTGGGCGTATGGATTTTTATGAATATTTTACAGTTGGTACTAATGATATTAAAGTATGTTTACACCAAAGTACAAAAAAAAAACCAATGTACCGGTTTTGAGTTATGAATTTTTTTGTAATTACTCAAATTTCTTCATTTAGTATTTCATCTTGATTTAAATAAGGTTAAGTCAAATTGGGCGTATGGATTTTTATGAATATTTTACAGTTGGTACTAATAGTATTAAGTTATTTTTATACTAAATTACAAAAATATCCAATGTACCGGTTTTGAGTTATGATTTTTTTTTGCAATCACTCAAATTTCTTCATTTAATATTTCATCTTGATTTAAGTGAGGTTATGTCAAATTGGGCGTATGGATTTTTATGAATATTTTACAGTTGGTACTAATGATATTGAGGTATGTTTATACCAAATTACAAATAAATCCAATGTACTGGTTTTGAATTATGATTTTTTTTGTGATCCATCAAACTTCTTTATGTTCTTTTATAGATAATTCAAGAATTGATAACTCTAAATCAATTCATTGGAAATGTATGCAAATTGGCAACAATAGACCTCAATACCATTACTACCAACTGTATAAAATTAAACAAAATCGATACGCTCAATTTAACATAAGCTCGACTTAATTGATCTGGCCCACCTCAATCAATAGCTTTTATAGATAATTGTACAATTGATAACTCTGAAACGATTCATTGGAAATTAATGCAGATTGGCAATAATAGACCTCAATACCATTAGTACCAACTGTAAAAAATAAACAAAATTGATACGCTCAATTTAAAATAAGCTCAACTTAACTGATCTGACCTACCTCAATCAAAATTTTTTATTGATAATTTAACAATTGATAACTCTGAAACGATTTATTAAAAATTTTTGCAAATTGGCAAAAATAGACTTCAATATCAGAAGTACCAACTGTGTGAAATTAAACAAAATCGATACGCTCAATTTATCATAAACTCAACTTAATTGATCTGACCCACCTCAATCAATAGCCTTAATAGATAATTGAACAATTGATAACTCCAAATCGATTCATTGGAAATTTATGCAAATTGGTGACAATAGACCTTAATGCCATAAGTACCAACTGTGTAAAAATAAACAAAATCGATACGCTCAATTTAACTTAAGCTCAACCTAATTGATCCAACCCACCTCAATCAATAGCCTTAATAGATAATTAAACAATTGATAACTCCGAAACGATTCATTGGAAATTCATGCAAATTGGCAACAATAGACTTTAATACCATTAGTACCAACTGTGTAAAATTAAACAAAATTGATACGCTCAATTTAACATAACCTCAACTTAATTGATGCAATTTATTTACTTAATAAAAACAAAATTGTATCAATACATCCAGTGATGTAGGTATCAAATAATTCTCCAACCAACATCTTCAATCATTCTTCCGTCATAAATTCCCGCCAGAACTTAATAACAATAACACCTCGCAAGTTCATAATTCACACATTGTTGCCGGCGCTTTAGGGCCCCCCGCTTTACGCCGCATAAAACAATAGCTGGCGCGCTGAGGCCCATTCAATTTTCCGTTTATGTGATGTACTGCAAATAGAAGTCACCTTTTTTTTTATTATAACTATTATAATCATTATGGGCTATAAAATGCGAGGTTAGAACAAGCAAATTGGCAACGTTGATGGCGCGGCAAATTTTTTTCCAATTCAATTACCGAATTTATAATGTGGTGGTTGGTGATACGATTAGGATGATCATATTTCATAGAAAATCGTGACTCGTCGCGTTGGGTGGTTATCCGATTAGAAAGCTAATCGACTGGAATTACAATCGATTTCTTAATGTTACTTAGCAACCATGAAGCGGATTTGTATGCTTCAAGTAATTTTTGTTTAAGAAGTAAACATTAGATTTTAATGCAATTTGGCAACAATGGATTTTAACATCATTGCTACCAACTGTGTAAATTGCATCTAATTTGATTCGGTGAGTTTTGAGTAAACTGAATCGAGTTCACTTATATCAAGCTTGATGTCTTAAGTGATTGAAATTATGTCATAACTTTTGTATTATTCATTGGATTTTAATGTAATTTGGCAACAATGCACTCCAATATCATTACTACCAATTGTGTAAATTGCATATAATTTAATCCGGTGAGTTTTGAGTAATCTGAATCTATTCAAGTTCACTTACATCAAGCTTGAAGTCATAAGGGATTAAATTCTTGTGATAACTTTTGTATTAATCATTGGATTTTTGTACAATTTGGCAACAATGCACTCCAATATCATAGATACCAACTGAGTAAATTTCATCAAATTTGATGCGATAAATTTGACATAACCTTAATTTGTAAGACGTCACTAACCTTAAATTGAAAATCATCGAGTTAATTAAATAAATTATAACTCAAAAATCGTCCATTGAAAATGAGTAAAAATTGATACCAATATACCTCAGCACCATTACTGCCAACAGCAAAAAATTAATAATTATTCAACCTCTCAATTTTTTATAACCTCCTATTATATGACTTGAAGTAACTCAATCGAACCTCTAAGGAGATAATTAAAAAAATCATAACTCCTGAACGCTTCATTGAAAATTGATTCAATTTGGTACCAATATACCTTAGCACCATTAGTACCAACTGTGTAAAATTTATAAAAATCCATACGCCCAATTTTGCAAAACCTCAACTTATTTGACTTGACCTAACTAAAGCAAACCTCTAAGGAAATAATTTATAAAATCATAACTCCTGAACGCTTCATTGGAAATTGATGCAATTTGGTACCAATATACCTTAGCACCATTAGTATCAACTGTGTAAAATTAATAAAAATCCATACGCCCAATTTTGCATAACCTCAATTCAATTGACGTGACACAATCTTCTAATGCAATAAAAAAATAATTGAAAACATTAGAATTATTAAACGTTACATTGGATTTGAATAAAAATTGGTATTAATTGACCTTATACGTAGTAGTACCAACTGTAAAAAAATAAACAAAATTGATACGCCTATTATAGTACTTGATACCAATCTAATTGTTAAACATATTTAATTTAATTTTAACTTGAAGTACATTGACTCATAAAACTTGTGTGAACCAATTGCTATTCATCTCATTAAATCAACAAATTACAAATAATATTACAAAAATCGCACATTTTTGGGAACTATTCCCACGCCAAGAGAAAATAAAAAAAGCCAACAAAAGGTGAACGAAACAAAAATTAATAAATTAATCCACGTCACCTTAACCCATCACAATTTTTTCCATTAAAACAGTCACCAAAAAGACGCTTCAGCACGTCTGAAAAATTACCATGTTTGCTTTTCATCATCCCCTATCGTTAATGTAATATTTATTTAATAATACGAAGGGTGGAATTAATATAAAAAACGAATTTCAATCAACTTCTTTTCTAGAATTAAATTAAAATTCGTCGAAGCGATGCTTGTATTAAATTATTGGAAATAGGGGTGGAATCAACCCTTAAATCAGAAAATAAGGGTAAAGTAAAATGTAACAGTGGTATCTTTAACATAAATGTTTTTTATTAATTAAGGTGAGCAAAAGCAATCGGAATTGTTTGTTGATTTTATTAATTAATAATATAATGATCTGTAGGGGTAGATTGTTTTTTTTTAATTAATTAAATTTTTTTCTCAGAATACTTTAAAGTATGCTAAATCTAAATTTGCAAACCGCATTAAAATATTCCTGCTAATTTTAAAGTTATTAATTTTGAAATCGACTCAGTTACTTTTAACCAGTGCAAAAGGGCTTAACAAAATCTTCCGTAGGGGTGGTTTTGGTTAACTTTATTATTCACAAAATTTTCTTGTAATACTTTGAAGTATGCTGAATCTAAATTTGCAAACCGCATTAAAATATTCCTGCTGATTTTAAAGTTATTAATTATGAAATCGACTCAGTTAGTTTTGACCAATGCGATAAGGCTTAACAAAATGTTCTGTAGGGGTGGTTGTGAATAATTTTATTAATCACTATTTTTTCTCAGAATACTTTAAAGTATGCTGAATCCAAATTTGCAAACCGCATTAAGATATTCCTGCTGATTTTAAAGTTATTAACTTTTAAACCAACTCAGCTACTTTTAACCAGTAAAAGAGGGCTTAACAAAATCTTCTGTAGGGGTGGTTTTGGTTAACTTTATTAATCACTAAATATTCTCAGAATACTTTAATATATGCTGAATCCAAATTTGCAAACCGCATTAAAATATTCCTTCTGATTTTAAAGTTATTAATTTTGAAATCGACTCAGTAACTTTTAAGCAGTGCAAGAAGACTTAACAAAATCTTCTGTAGGGGTGGTTTTGGTTAACTTTATTAATCACTAAATTTTCTCAGAATACTTTAAAGTATGCTGAATCCAAATTTGCAAACCGCATTGAAATATTCCTGCTGATTTTAAAGTTATTAACTTTTAAACCAACTCAGCTACTTTTAACCAGTAAAAGAGGGCTTAACAAAATCTTCTGTAGGGGTGGTTTTGGTTAACTTTATTAATCACTAAATATTCTCAGAATACTTTAATATATGCTGAATCCAAATTTGCAAACCGCATTAAAATATTCCTTCTGATTTTAAAGTTATTAATTTTGAAACCAACTCAGCTACTTTTAACCAGTGCAAGGGGGCTTAACAAAATCTTCTGTAGGGGTGGTTTTGGTTAACTTTATTAATCACTAAATTTTTTCAGAATACTTTAAAGTATGCTGAATCCAAATTTGCAAACCGCGTTAAAATATTTCTGCCCATAAAAAAGTTATCAAATAAAAACTCAACTCAATTACTTTTACCTAAAAATAAGAGGGTTAACAAAATTGCCATTAAGGATGCTTGTGGTAATTCTAATTAATCAAAAATATGTTTCCTTTATAAAATATAGTGTGCTTAATCCAAATTTTTAAACCGGATGTCAAAATTCCTGCAACTTTTCGAGTTATCTTGATTTAACTCAACCGAGTCGCTTAAAGCCCGTTTTACAATGTTGCTATTAATTGTGTTATCAATAAATTTATTACAACTATTTTTTATTTAAAATGTAGAAACTTTGTTGCATTCAGTTTTATATGAAGGTGACGTAAATCTAGCCGGGTGAAAGCGGCTTCATGGGAATTTTCGCACCCATTAATGAGTACGTTGTATGGTGACCTTTGCTTTTCAAAATAGAATGCCGCATTGTTTGCAAGTTTGCGTAATCCAACGCATAATATGAGTTTTATTTCTTTATCAAACTTTTTTGCTATTTGATTAAGTTATTAGTGAAAATTGGCGACGCTATTGTTTACATTTTTTGCAGACAAATATGAAAGTGTTGCGTGATAACATTATACAATAAAATTGCAAACAAAAATAATTTGAGGTTATGCAAAATTGTACGTGTGGATTTTTTTAAATTTTATTCAGTTGGTATTAATAGTAATGGAGTGTATTGGTACCAAATTGCATCAATTTCCAATGAAGCGTTTAGGAGTTATGCAATTTTTAATTATCTCCTTAGATGTTTGATTGAGTTATGTCAAGTTAAATAATTTGAGGTTATGGAAAATTGGGCGTGTCCATATTTATCATTTTTATACAATTGGTACTAATGATTATTGTGTGAATTGGTACCAAATTGCATCAATATCCAATGTATGGTTAGTGAGTTATGATTGTTTTAGTAATGGGGTAAGTGTAACGATTAGGTTACCTCAGATCAATTAACTAAAGGTTATATCAAATTGAGCAAATCAATTTTTATAATTTTTATGCAGTTGGTACTAATAATTATGGAATGTATTGGTACCAATTTGCACCAATTTTCAATGCATGGTTACTAAGTTATGATTGTTTTAGTAATGAAGTAAGAGTAAAAAGTGAATTAGGTCAGATCAATTAATTTGAGGTTATGTCAAATTGAGCGTATCAATTTTTATAATTTTTATGCAGTTGGTACTAATGATTATGGAGTGTATTAGTATCAACTTATATAATTTTTCAATGCATGGTTACTGAGTTATGACTGTTTTAGTAATGAAGTAAGAGTAAAAAGTGAATTAGGTCAGTTCAATTAATTTGAGGTTATGTCAAATTGAGCTTATCAATTTTTATAATTTGTATGCAGTTGGTACTAATGATTATGGAGTGTATTAGTACCAACTTATATAATTTTTCAATGCATGGTTACTGAGTTATGACTGTTTTAGTAATGAAGTAAGAGTAAAAAGTGAATTAGGTCAGTTCAATTAATTTGAGGTTATGTCAAATTGAGCTTATCAATTTTTATAATTTGTATGCAGTTGGTACTAATGATTATGGAGTGTATTAGTACCAACTTATATAATTTTTCAATGCATGGTTACTGAGTTATGACTGTTTTAGTAATGAAGTAAGAGTAAAAAGTGAATTAGGTCAGTTCAATTAATTTGAGGTTATGTCAAATTGAGCTTATCAATTTTTATGCAGTTGATACTAATAATTATGGAGTATATTGGTACCAATTTGCATCAATTTCCAATGTATGGTTAATGAGTTATGATTGTTTTAGTAATGAAGTAAGAGTAAAAAGTGAATTAGGTCAGATCAATTAATTTGAGGTTATGTCAAATTAAGCGTATGGATTTTTTCACAAATTTTACAGTTGGTACTAATGGTACTTAGGTATGCTGGTACCAAGTTACATTAAAATCCAATGTACCTGTTTCAAGTTATTCTTGATTTAAGATGTCATATTGATTGAATTGAGGTTATGTCAAATTGGGCGTATGAATTCAATTAATTTTTTTACAGTACTGATGATATTGAAGCCTAACGTTGTTATTTTTTATTCAAATCCAATGCAGCGTTTAAGAGTTACGATTTTTTTAAATTTTTGTTGTTTTCTCATTTGAAATTAATTAATATTTTCCAAGCAATTTAAAGTTGCAGTTGGCTGCTGTGTTTATATGGATAGTTAAAAATGATGTTTACAGCTCTCTTGTTTCCTTATCAGAGCCAACTAACAACCATCAAAAACTTGCGCGAAACTGGGATTTATTTTATTGCGAGATAACCATCAGCATCCCCCAGACCGAAATTGGAGTAAAAACAAACGAAATTTTATCGCCATCTGCCGAGTGGAATTGGTACTGGCTTTTTACCCCATTATAATCCGAGCAAAGTAAATCTTTCTGAAAGATAAAGCGCGCGCGGTGCTAGCTACTAGCTACTAGTAGAATGGGGACGAGAATTCCCGTGCATTTCACTGTCGCCGGCCGTAATGAGAAACGTTTACAGATAACGTGCGGGCGCATTAACGGAACGCATTCCGCGCTTTATCTGCAAACCCTCCTAGCGGGATGGTAAAGCGGGGGTTTGGATGTATTGTACGTATGCACGGCGTTGAGATAATTATTGTTGAGCCCAACTATGCAAGCCACGCGACGATAACTCACGTCGCAGACATTGGATTTTGATGCGATTTGTAACCATTATACTTCGACGCCAATATTACCAACACTGATAATCGCGTTTGAATCTATACGCTACATTTTACATAACCTCAATTCAATCGAGATGACCGAACTCGATTATAGAGCCAATAGGGCAATTAATTCAATCATTACTCTCAAACGGTACATTGGAAATTGATGCAAATTGGTAACAATATATTTTACTTACACCAATACCAACTGAGTAAAAATTGATAAAATTGACACGACCAATTTTGCATAACCTCAAAATATTTGACAAGTAATTAAATTCATTAACTTAAACAAAATTTGAAACAATCATAACTTGAAAACCGTTCATTGGATTTTAATGCAAGTTGGTAGTAATAGAGCTTAGTATCATTAGTACCAACTGTAAAAATATTATAAAAATTTATACGCCCATTTTTATGTAATCTTCTATTATTTGACATTGCCAAACTGGATTCAGTAACGAAAACCAAACTAAAAATAATCATAACTTACAAACAATTCATTGGATTTTACTACAAGTTGCTAGTAATAGAGCTTATTATCATTAGTACCAACTGTCAAAAAATCACAAAAATTTACACGCCCATTTTGGTGTAATCTTAAATTATTTGACATTGCCAAACTGGATTCAGTAACAAAAACCAAACTAAAATTAATCATAACTTACAAACCATTCATTGGATTTTAATACAAGATACTAGTAATAGAGCTTGGTATCATTAGTACCAACTGTCAAAGAATCACAAAAATTGACACGCCCATTTTTGTGTAATCTTAAATTGTTTGACATTACCAAACTAGATTCAATTACAAAAACCAAACTAAAAATAATCATAACTTACAAACCATTCATTGGATTTTAATGTAAGTTGGTAGTAATTAAGCTTAGTATCATTAATACCAACTGTCAAAAAATCAGAAAAATTGACACGCCCATTTTTGTGTAATCTTAAATTATTTGACATTGCCAAACTGGATTCAGTAACGAAAACCAAACTAAAAATAATCATAACTTACAAACCATTCATTGGATTTTACTACAAGTAAAAAATAGAGCTTATTATCATTAGTACCAACTGTCAAAAAATCATAAAAATTTATACGCTCACTTTTGTGTAATCTTTAATTATTTGACATGAGCTTGCTAGATTCAATAATTTAAAAAAATCATAACTTGTAAACCATTCATTGAATTTTTATGCAAATTGGTATTAATATACTTAAATATCATTAGTACCAACTGTGAAAATTTTATTGAAATCGATACGCTCATTTCGACATAACCTCAAATTAATTGACATAGATTTTTATTGCATCACTAAAACAATCATAACTCGCTAACGACTCATTGGAAATTGATCAAATTTCTTGCCAATATACTTCCTTATCATCAGTACCAACTGTAATAAATTAATAAAAAACGATACGCTCAATTTTACTAAACCTCAAATTAATTAAAATTGTTAATATGATTCAATAGAATAACTGGAAACCATTATCACCAACGGTGTGAACTTCATTAAAATCAGCACGCTTGATTCTATTTGTGGGTGCGATAACAACCGCAATGCTATTTGTATTCTAATCGCGTCTGTGTTGATAATAAAAAAACAATACCGTTGCCGACATTTAATTACATTGTTGTTCCTTTCCCCTCAATTGTCAACTACTTTCCCCCCTCCTCCCCCAATGCATTAACAAACGATCGCGTCAACATTAAACACGCCATTAGGAATTGACCTGCGGCACGTCGCAGGTAACTACGTTACGTGTCCGCGACGCGATACCATTTCAATCGACTAAAGGAAATGTAATTACATCCACTAACACTAAAATCTCCCATTTCGTTTAAGTTTTTATTGCAAATCGTGGGACATTATCTCGCCTTTTTTTATTGTTGATGGGGACGCTTAAAGTGTATGCGTGTATCCTAACATGGGGGTGGTTTATCCCCCGTATCCCTAGCCTACTATATCCAACCTACATACATATATAGAATGGTGTGTAAGAGATTACGGCCCGTACACGGGGGAAATGGGGATCGCTGCGTTGGGAACACTGATTGCTACATCAACGAAACGACCCGCCGCCTCCTACCAAACACCCCTCGAGCTAAAAACATAGCATTTGTTTTATTGTTGCGGGAAAGAAACTGATTATCATATGACCGCCCATTTGCTATTAATAACGAGTTGCGAAGCTTTTATTAACTTTATAGTAAATTGAGCGTATCAATTTTGTTCAATTTTACATAGTTGGTAGTCATGATGATGGAGTCTATTGGTACCAAATTGTATCCATTTGCAATAAAGCGTTTAGAAGTTCTGATGTTTTCAATTGTCTCCTTAGAGGATTGATTTAGTTAGATCAAGTCAAATAATTTGAGGTTATAAAAAATTGGGCGTATGGATTTTTATTTGTTTTGTACAGTTGGTACTAATGGCATTGAAGTATATTATTACCAATTTGCATCACAATCCAATGAAGCGTTTAGGAGTTATGCTTTTTTTATTAATCTCCTTAGAGATTTGATTGAGTTACGTCAAATCAAATAATTTGAGGTTATGAAAAATTGAGCGAATGGATTTTTATTTATTTTCTACAGTTGGTACTAATGGTGTTGAGGTATATTGATACCAATTTGCATCAATTTCCAATGAAACGTTTAAGAGTTATAATTTTTTAAATTATCTCGTTAGAGGTTCGAGTTACGTCAAGTCAAATAATTTAAGGTTATGAAACATTGAACATATCAATATTTATCATTTTTATACAGTTGGTGCTAATAATGATGGAGTATATTGATACCAAATTGCATCAATATCCAATGTATGGTTAGTGAGTTATGATTGTTTTAGTAACGATGTAATTGTAAAGATTAAATTAGTTCAGATCAATTAATTTGAGGTTATGTCAAATTGAGCGTAATGATTTTGATAAAATTTATGCAGTTGGTACCAATGATATTGGAGCATATTGGTACCAAAATGCATAAATATACAATGAACCGTTTGAGATTTATGAATTTTAATTGATTTGGTTTGTAACTTGGCTATATTTAGTTTGAAACTTAGCTAAACTTTTTAAACGCACTATTTTGCACCAAACATTTGGTTTGAAGCTCTGCAAATTTTTTTAAAACCTCCAATTTTGCATCAAACCTCTTTTTGTATATAAACAAAATAAATTTATATTTTTTCGGTTTGCAACTCGACTGTATTTGGTTTGCAAATTGACTATTTTTGGTTTGAAACTCTGCTATTTTTTTAAACCGTTATTTTGCATCAAAAGTCTATGTATAAAATCAATTTAAACTTTGTTGGTTTGTGCCCTCGCTGTATTCGGTTTGCGACTTGGCTATGTTTGTTTTTAATTATTAAAATTGTCATATTATATCAGCAAACTTCTTGCAAGCACAAGAAAAGTCAAATTTTTGTTTTGGTTTGCGTCTTGGCTGAATTCGGTTTGCAGCTTGGCTAAATAATCAGCATTTTATTTAACATGTTCATGATGTTCGTGACTGATTTCATTTGAAAATTACATTTCTAAAAAAATAAATTCAACTTTAAAACTTTATGGTTTGCGTCTCGACTAAATTTATGGTTTGCAACTCGGCTAAAATATTTCCATTAAGTAAAATTAGTGTTATTATCTTCAAGTGCTAATAAAAACTTGTTTGTAACTTTGTGGTTTGCTAAACATAGTTTGCAACTTGACTAAATCAAGTGTAATGAGTGTATGGTTCAGATTTATGTTCCCCGCCCACCCAGTGTTTGTGATCCAATTTATTGACCACAAACACTTAAGTGGGTGAGCGAGAACTAAGTTCAACTGTTTTGAGCGTGTGGTTTGGATTAGTGTTGCCCACCCACCCGCCCAAGTGTTTGTGATCCAATTTATTGATCACAAACACTTGGGCGGGTTGCTAGAACAAAATTAAAATGTTGTGAGCGTGTGATTTGTGTTCCCCGCCCACCCGCCCAATTGTGATCCAATTGATTAATCACAAACACTTGGGCGTGTAAGCGGTAACTAAGTTCAACTCTTAGGGGTGTATTGTTTAGATTAGTGCTGCCCCTCCCACCCGCTCAAGTGTTTGTAGTCCAATTTATTGATCACACACACTTGGGTAAGTGGGCGGAAACAAAGTTCAAATATTCCCGCCCAAGTGTTTGTGATTCAATTTATTGATCACAAACACTTAAGTGAGTAGGCGGAAACTAAGATCAACTCTTATGGGCGTATAGTTTGGATTAATGTTGCCCGCCCACCCGAGTGTTTGTGATACAATTTATTGATCATAAAGTAGGTGAGCGAAAACTAAGTTCAAATATTGTAAGCGTGTAGATTAGATTAGTGTTGCACACCCACCCGCCCAAAAGTTAGAATCCAATTTATTAATCACAAACACTTAGGTGGGTGGGCGGAAACTAAATTCTACACTTATGGGCGTGTAGTTTAGAGTAGTGAATATAAAGAAAATCATAACTCATAAACGATTCATTGGAAATTAAGGCAATTTAGTACCAACACACTTCAATATCACAAGTACCTACTGTGTAAAATTGATCAAAATTCATACGCCTAATTTTGCGTAACCTCAAAATATTCAACTTGAGTTAACCGATTCAAGTCATAAAATGGATAATAAAAAAAATGATAACTCTTAAATGCTTCATTGGAAATTAAAGCAATTTGGTACCAACACACTTCAATATCATTAGTACCAACTGTGTAAAATTAATCAAAATTCTTACGTCCAATTTTGCATAACCTCAAATTATTCAACATTACCTAACTGAATCCAGCCACAAAGAAGATAATAAACAAAATCATAACTCCTAAACGATTCATTGGAAATTAATACAAATTGGTACTGATACACTTCAATATAATAAGTACCAACTGTGTAAAATTGATCAAAATTCATACGTTCAATTTTGCATAAACCTCAAAATGTTCAACTTCACATCTGAATGAAGTCACAAAGGAGATAATAAAAAAAATTATAACTTGTAAACGAAGCTTTAGAAATTTACACAAATTGGTACTAATAGAGTTTAACATCATTAGTACTAATTGTGTAAAATTAATCTAAATCAATTCGCTCAATTTGAAATAACCTCAATAAAATCAATCTGACTTAGCTCAATCCGGAGCTTTAGGGGCAAATTTAAAAATTCATAACTTGTAAACGGTGCATTGGAAATTTACACAATTTGGTACTATTAGAGCTTAATATCATTAGTACTAATTGTATAAAATTCATCTAAATTGATTCGCTCAATTTTACATAACCTCAATAAAATCAATCTGACCTAGCTCAATCCGGAGCTTTATTGCTAAATTTAAAAATTCATAACTTGTAAACAGTGCATTGAAAATTTACACAATTTGGTACTAATAGAGCTTAATATCATTAGTACTAATTCTGTAAAATTCATCTAAATTGATTCGCTCAATTTTACATAACTTCAATAAAATTAATCTGACCTTGCTCAATCCGAAGCTTGTGTGCAAATTTAAAAATTCATAACTTGTAAACGGTTCATTGGAAATTCACACAATTTGGTATCAATAGACCTCAACACCATTAGTACCAACTGTGCAAAATTAATCAAAATTTATACGCCCAATTTTGTGTAACCCCAAATTATTCAACATTACTTAACTGAATCCAGCCACAAAGCAAATAATAAACAAAATCATAACTCCTAAACGCTCCATTGGAAATTCTTACAATTTAGTGCAAATACACCTCAACACTATAAGTATTAACTGTGTAAAATTAATTAAAATTCATACGCTCAATTTTGTATTATCTCAAAATTTAATAAAACTTTTTTTTGTCTCTACCTGATTTAATTCGAAAACGTGTCTGTTGCAACCCCAACAGTTCGCACGAGTATTAAATAAAAATTCACCCTTTAACGCGTGTGTATATTTAATTACATCGTTAATTAAAACCTCTGGGGAGTTTGCCGGAGCGTCCGAAACCAACGTAAATGTTAGCTCAAGATTTTAGAAATCACCCTTGTCCAAACAGCAAGTGTTTTCAATTAATTAACCGGGCGAATTGAATCTAGCTACAAAAGTATTGTACACGCATTGTGTTCTCTTCTCTCACGGTTCGAGGCTAAATGCAGACATTAAAACCTCTGGATTTACAGTTAAAATCGTCTTATTAATCACGTCGACTTATTATTATTATTATTGCGCGCGTAACAACAACGGCGATAAAAATGCGCGTCACGTTCTCACCTCGCGCGACCCGCACGCCTGGAACCTGTATTTACACGAATTAAGTGGACGCTGATGTAATGACTGAGCGTTACGTACACATCTCTTCATTTCCACGATTCGGAAAATATTTAATCATTTTAACAGCATAAACTGCACCTCTAAACAAAATCCCTAGCGCTTGATTAATCTCCCTACAAAATGTGAATTTACTGCAACTTGACACGCCAACTAGATTACAAAAAATTAAAACTTTTCCCATATCATACATAGTAGGCTTTAATTTAATAAACCCGCCTAGTTTTTAATCTAGAAACACGGTCCCTTAGAGATCATAATTAATTCATACGTAAAATATGAATAATAGTCTCACGCATGACACGTGACATAAATTTTAAATAAAATATTTTATTTTCAATTGTTTTAATTAATAAAAGTCGGACAATCGCGACCGAAGCAAATTGGCGAGACCTTATTGTTATTGATAAGTTTATGCGATGCCAATTCCATTGTTATTTGTTTTTACGCGAAAAATCTTAATTTAACAAACTATTAATTATTTTATTTTGCATTGAATTGTTTTAAGGAGTGGTGGAGTCATAGCTGTTATATTTAAAAATTGTTTTGAGTTATTAAATTTACATTTATATAGTAGCTCTTAAACCGCTTTTTTATGCTACTTTAACGCTGCTTTGTGGTTTTTATAAATATATATATTTAAATAATTTTTTTTTAATGTTATTTAGTACTAATATACTACTAATATCATCATAGGTACCAACTGTTTAAAATTTATCAAAATTGATAACTTCAATTTTGCATAAACTCAATTTTATTGATTTCATGTAATTGAGTTATGTTATGTTAAATAAATTGAGCTTATAAAAAATTGAGCGTATAAATTTTAATAACTTTCACACAACTAATATTAATGATATTAAGCTCTATTAGTACCAAATTGTGTAAATTTCCAATGCACCGTTTACAAGTTATAAATTTTTAAATTTGCCATCAAAGCTCCAGATTGAGTTAGGTTAGATTGATTTTATTGAGGTTATGCCAAATTGAGCGAATCAATTTAGATGAATTTTACACAATTAATACTAATGATATTAAACTCTATTAATACCAAATTGTGTAAATTTCCAATGCACCGTTTACAAGTTAGAAATTTTTAAATTTGCCCCTAAAGCTCCGGATTGAGCTAGGTCAGATTGATTTTATTGAGGTTATGTCAAATTGAGCGAATCGATTTAGATGAATTTTACACAATTAGTACTAATGACATTAAACTCTATTAGTACCAAATTGTGTAAATTTCTAAAGCACCGTTTACAAGTTATAAATATTTTTATTATCTCCTTTGTCACTTCATTCAGATATGAAGTTGAACATTTTGCGGTTAAGCAAAATTGAACGTATGAATTTTGATTAATTTTACACAGTTGGTGCTAATGGTGTTGAGGTCTATTGATACCAAATTAAACTAATTTCCAATGAAGCGTTTAGGAGTTATGATTTTTTCATCATCTCCTTTGTGGCTTGATTCAGTTAAGTGAAGTTGAATAATTTGAGGTTATGTAAAATTGGGCGTATGAATTTTGATTAATTTTACACAGTTGGTACTAATGGTGTTACGGTCTATTGGTACCAAGCTGCAACAATTTTCAATGAAGCGTTTAGGAGTTATAATTTTTTTCATTATATCCTTTGTAGCTGGATTCAGTTAAGTAAAGTTGAATAATTTGAGTTTATGCAAAATTGGTCGTATGGATTTTGATTAATTTTACACAGTTGGTACTTATAGTGTTGTGGTGTATTTGCACCAAATTGTAGAAATTTCCAATAAAGCGATTAAGAGTTATGATTTTTTTCATTATCTCCTTTGTGGCTTGATTCAGTTAAGTGAAGTTGAACAATTTGAGGTTATATAAAATTGGGTGTATGGATTTTGATTAATTTTACACAATTGGTACTAATGGTGTTAAGGTCTATTGGTACCAAATTGCAACAATTTTCAATGAAGCGTTTAGGAGTTATAAATTTTTTTATTATCTCCTTTGTAGCTGGATTCAGTTAAGTGAAGTTGAATAATTTGAGTTTATGCAAAATTGGGCGTATGGATTTTGATTAATTTTATACAGTTAGTACTTATAGTGTTGGGGTGTATTTGTACCAAATTGTAGGAATTTCCAATAAAGCGTTTAAGAGTTATGATTTTTTTCATTATCTCCTTTGTGGCTTGATTCAGTTAAGTGAAGTTACACAATTTAAGGTTATACAAAATTTGGAGTATGAAATTTAATTAATTTTACACTTTTGGTACTTCAACACTTAACACTTGATACAGGGAGTTTATAAATGAATGGGATTATGTAATCACTTTAAATATGCCGCTTTTTTAAAATCATCCACTATACTACATATGTTTTCATATGTTTGCTTGACAGCTGTCAAAGTTGATCTGTCAAAACAAATAGTTTAGTGAACAATTTAAAAAAAGCGGCACATTTAAACTGATTACATAATCCCATTCATTTATAAACTCCCTGTATTTAAATCACTTGACAATTGACATTTGACACTTAACACTTGATAGTAAGTTGTAAGCACTTAATATTTAGCACTTATCATTTAACACTTCATACTTTAAATCACTTTACACTTTTATTGTTAGTCACTTTTTACAATTGATATTTTGTGTTTTAGTATTAGCAGTTATCACACGGCACTTAACACTTAAAATTTTATTTTACTTAACACTTGCACTTGTTATTTGTCAATTATAACACTTAATATTTAAAACTTTAAACTACTTGACAGTTGACATTTAGCACTTAAAATAATGTGAAAGAAGACTTTAACACTTAACACTTCAAACTTTAATTCATTTAACAATTGACACTTGGCACTTAACACTTGCACTTATTATTTGGTACTTCTAACACTTCTTTTACAGTTGGTACTTAACACTTAGTATTTAACACTTAATATTTAGCACTTAACACTTAACACATAATGCTTAAAATAACATGAGAGTTGACGTTTGTTATTTGGCACTTAACAGTTATTATTTAAAACTTTGTTACTTACTAATTGACACTTGGCACTTAATATTTGTCAGTTTTGACACTTAGCACTTAAAATTTTAAATTAAATCACAGTTGACACTTGACACTTAGTACTTAACACTTAATACTTAAAATTGTTTGATAATTAACATTCAGTGTTTAGCACTTAGCAGTGTTATTAGTTATTAGTTGGCACTTGAAACATTGTTACTTAATAACTGACAATTTGAGCATTTATTATTTGTCAATTTTGACACTTGTCACTTAATACTAAGTACTTAGTACTTAACTTTGTTGTTTGGCACTGAAAACTTTGTTACTTACTAATTTACACTTTTCACTTAGCATTATTTGTCAGTTTTGACATCTGACACTTGACATTTGACATTTAACACTTAACACTTACTACTTAGCATTAATACTTAAAATAACTTGACAATTGAAGTTCATGTTTAGCACTTAGCAGTTAACACTTGAAACTTTATGTTACTTAAAAAATGACAATTGGCACTTAACACTTGCACTTATTATTTGTCAATTGTGAAACTTGGCATTTAACACTTTAAATCACTTAACAATTGATATTTGAAACTTAACACTTATCACTTGGCACTTAACACTTGACAATTAACACTTTGCACTTATCAACTTACACTGAGCATTTGACACTTAACTAAGTTACTCGCAGATGTACCCAATTAAACAATTAACTGTTCGTAGTTGTAATTAAGGTGTTCCTTGCTATTCTTTGTTGTTGTTTAGTTGCACTTGAACTGCTCCGAGTTGCACAAACTGTTTCCAAAACATTCTGTACTGCTCTAAAGTGTACCAACGTAAACCTCACAAAACTTCAAATATTCTAATTTAGTTTAAACGTATTTAGTTGCACCTGAACTGTTCTGAGCTACACATAAAGTGTTCCAATCTGTTCTATGCTGTTCTAGATAATTTTTTTATAAATGTTAACCATTATTTTGTGTTTTAAGTTTGTTGTAAATGTACTCAGTTGTTCCTGAACTGTTCTGAGCTGCACTTAAAATGTTCCAATTGGTTATGTGCTGCTTTAAATTATTTTTATTTAAAATTCAACTGTTTTGTGTAGTTTGAGTTTGTTGTAAGTGTACCCAGTTGTTCTTGAACTGTTCTCAGCTACACTTTAACTGTTCCAATTGGTCATGAGCTGTTTTAAGTCATTTTTTTGTTAAAACTCAACTGTTCCCATTTATTGTAAGTTTGTTGTAAGTGTACTCAGTTGTTTCTGAACTGTTCTAAGCTACTCTAAGTGTACCAAGCTACACCTAAATTGTTCTAAGTTACACTTAAAGTGTTCCATTATAACTTTTAAAATGCTCAAGCTGCTTTTAGTCAAAATTCAAATATTTCAAATAATTTTTAAGTGTTTCTAGTTGCAACTGTTCCAAACTACACCTAAAATGTTCCAGTTAGTTTTATGCTGCTTTAAATTTTTTTAATAAACTTTAATTATTTAAAGTATTTTTTGAAGTGTACCGAGTTGCACCTAAACTGTTCCTAGTTACACTTTATGTGTTCCAATTAGTTATTGAATACTAATTATTTTAACGTATGTTTTTTTTAACTGCCGCTTGTTACACATAAATTAATCCGTCGTGTATTATGTTATATTGCATAAAGAGTTTTATGTCAAACTATAATTGTTTTAATTTATTTTAAATTACTTTTACAAGTTTTTAGTTGCACCTAAACTGTTCTCAAGTTTACCTAAACTGTTTCAAAGTATTTTTAAATTACTGCACTTCAACTGTTCCAATGTATTTTAATGTACTGTACTTAACTGTACCAGAATAGTTTCAATGTATTTTAAGTTACTTTTAACTGCACCTGAACTGTTCCAATGTATTTTAAGTTACTCTCAACTGCATCTAAACTGTTCCAATATAATTTAAATTAGTTTCAACTGCACCTCAACTGTTCCAATGTGTTTTAAGTTACTTTCAGATGTACTCAACTGTTCCTGAACTGTTCCAATGTATTTTAAGCTACTTTTAACTGTACCTGAACTGTTCCAGTGTATTATAAGTTACTCTGAACTGCACCTAAACTGTTCCAATAATTTTTAATATATTTTACTTACTTTTAAATATTTTTAGTTGAACCCGAACTGTTCCAATTTATTTTAAGTTACTCTCAACTGCACCTAAACTGTTCCAATGTAATTTAAATTACTTTTAACTGCACTTGAACTGTTGCAATAAATCTTAGTTACTCTTAACTATACTTAAACTGTACTTTTCTGTTAGTATTGGAACTTATTGGTACCAACTTGCAACAATATCCAATGTACCGTTTGGAAATTAAAAAACTTTTAAAGTTTCCGCAGAGCAATTTAACAAAGTTACCCCAAATTAGTAGAAGTTATTATTGAGGTTATGTCAAATTGGGCTTATCAATTTTAATAGGTTTTACGCAGTTGGTACTCATAATAGTGGAGCATATGAGCACCAAAATGCAACAACGTCTAATGTAGTTTAGAAATTAATAATATTTTTTTGGACCCCACCCAAGAGTTGGTGATCAAGAAATTGGATCACAAACATTTCGGCAGATGGACGGAGACTAATGTTAAAACTTTTGTTCCGCAACCAAGGAGCTGAGTGCCCCGCCCACCCGCCCAAATGTTAGTGATAAATAAATTAGTTCACAAACACCAGAGCGGGAACTAAAGTGGAAACTACTGCCCCGCAATCAATGAACTGTGTACCCCGTCCACCCACTTAAGTGTTAGTAATCAAAAATTTGGATCACAAACACTTGGGTGGGTGGGCGGAAACCAAAGTTAAAATTATTGTCCCGCAATCAATAAACTGAGTGCCCCACACACCCACCCAAGTGTTAGTGATAAATAAATTAGTTCACAAACACTTGGGTGGGTGGGCGGGAACTAAAATTAAAACTACTGTTCCGCAATCAATGAACTAAATGCCCCTCCCACCCGCCCAAGTGTTAATGATAAATAAATTAGTTCACAAACACTTGGGCGGATGGGAGGGAACTAAAGTTAAAATTATTGTCCCGCAATCAATAATATGAGTGCCCCACCCACCCACCCTAATGTTGGTGATCAAAAAGTTAGATCACAAACACTTGGGCGGGCAATTAATTGCGAAGCAACAAATTATCAATGAAGCGACTTGATTCAACATTCTGTTAGTCAGAACTGATTGTGGTTGATCGCGAAGCGACATATTATGACTAAACTGAGTCATTCCGACTCGCAATTAATCGCGAAGCGACCAATTATCAATGAAGCGACTTGACTCAACATTCTGTAACTCATAACTGATTGTGCTTAATCGCGAAGCGGCATATTACGACTAAACTGAGTCATTCCGACTCGCAATTAATCGCGAAGCAACAAATTATCAATGAAGCGACTTGACTCAACATTCTGTTAGTCAGAACTGATTGTGGTTAATCGCGAAGCGACATATTATGACTAAACTGAGTCATTCCAACTCGCAATTAATCGCGAAGCGACAAATTATCAATGAAGCGACTTGACTCAATACCATATTAGTCATAACTGATTGTGGTTAATCGCGAAGCGACATATTATGACTAAACTGAGTCATTCCAACTCGCAATTAATCGCGAAGCGACAAATTATCAATGAAGCGACTTGACTCAATACCATATTAGTCATAACTGATTGTGGTTAATCGCGAAGCGACATATTAAGACTAAACTGAGTCATTCCAAATCACAATTAATCGCAAAGCGACAAAATATCAATGAAGCGACTTGACTCAATACCATATTAGTCATAACTGATTGTGCTTAATCGCGAAGCAACATATTATGACTAAACTGAGTCATTCCAACTCGCAATTAATCGCGAAGCGACAAATTATCAATGAAGCGACTTGACTCAATGCCACATTAGTCATAACTGATTGTGGTTAATCGCGAAGCGACATATTATGACTAAACTAAGTCATTCCAACTCGCAATTAATCGCGAAGCGACAAATTATCAATGAAGCGACTTGACTCAATACCATATTAGTCATAACTGATTGTGGTTAATCGCGAAGCGACATATTATGACTAAACTGAGTCATTCCAACTCGCAATTAATCGCGAAGCGACAAATTATCAATGAAGCGACTTGACTCAATACCATATTAGTCATAACTAATTGTGTTTAATCGCAAAGCGACATATTATGACTAAACTAAGTCATTCCAACTCGCAATTAATCGCGAAGCGACAAATTATCAATGAAGCGACTTGACTCAATACCATATTAGTCATAACTGATTGTGCTTAATCGCGAAGCAACATATTATGACTAAACTGAGTCATTCCAACTCGCAATTAATCGCGAAGCGACAAATTATCAATGAAGCGACTTGACTCAATACCATATTAGTCATAACTAATTGTGTTTAATCGCAAAGAGACATATTAAGACTAAACTGAGTCATTCCAAATCACAATTAATCGCAAAGCGACAAAATATCAATGAAGCGACTTGACTCAATACCATATTAGTCATAACTGATTGTGCTTAATCGCGAAGCAACATATTATGACTAAACTGAGTCATTCCAACTCGCAATTAATCGCGAAGCGACAAATTATCAATGAAGCGACTTGACTCAATGCCACATTAGTCATAACTGATTGTGGTTAATCGCGAAGCGACATATTATGACTAAACTGAGTAATTCCAACTCGCAATTAATCGCGAAGCGACAAATTATCAATGAAGTAACTTGACTCGACATTCTGTATTAGTTAGAAAGCTTTAGGTTTGAGACAATATATAAATTATTATAAATGAAGCATTTTCAATGTAATGGGGACACCCTGTATATTGAGATTATTTACAAATCCAGCTTATTTTTTATTAATACGACAGGTATATGAAACACACCTGGATTCCTTCCTGAAAATTATTTTTTAAACGACAAAAGAGGGATATTAAAAAAAATGTATTTAAAAGGAAGATGAAAAGTTCGTTTCTCTCTAAAAGATTACCGCGCGACACTGAACAATAAAAAATATATCTCTTGTGTATTATAATACAGGTGGCTGGCGTATAGAAAGAGGTTGCTAAGCATAAGCACAAGGAATCGAGGCAGCTGTGGTGGTATAATACCAAGGTGACTGCTTGCTGGCTGCGTTTGTTACCTGTGTTCAAGTTTTTTGACCTCTCCCTCCCTCCGCGCGGAAAGAAAGACCGAGTCACGTGTTACGCCCGCCGCATAGTCGGTCGACTCTCTTTGCATAAGGAATTAAAATCATCATCATCATCATCCGTCCTTCGAATGAATGGTAACCGTTAACTAAATAAATTCCGTTAAATGTCATTTCCACAGACTTCTAAATTTAAGCGTCGCGACGCTAATTAATTAAAGCGTGCCATGCTAATTATTACATTTAATTTAATTTAAATGCACCGACCGTAATTTAATTAATTTTTTGCGTTGTTGTTACTTCCGCATGCGAGCATTTCAGGAGAAGAAATATGCTTTCAGAAAACAATCGCAATTACACTAAAAGCTTTTTCCGTGGTAATGATTAAATTGTCGTCGAGATGGGGAAAGTAACGCGTTTTTTTTTTAAGTTCTAACCCTGCTTTTAAGCAATAAAATCGATTTCACTTCCGATGGAAAAAGGTGCAATCGAATTACATTTAAAGCGACGCGTGGGTTGTTTATGTCTGCGTGCTTGCGATGGAACCGGTGGTAAGCACACCCCGAAGCTGAAGCTCAACGCGAACAGGTCTCGATTATAAAAATAAAACGCGGGGGATGTTAATATACCACCCACAATGCCACAACTCGCGCGTCTGCTTCAGTAAATGATTCTGAAATTAATCAAATTAACCTTGCGAGTAAATAATGTCTCGCAATTTGCATAGGCGTAGAGTACGAAGGGCATTGAGGCACTGGAAAATCAGTTATAGTTGTCATATGTCAAAAATGTAAATGAATTTTAATAATAATATGTCGCTTTGCAATTAAGCAGAATCAGTTATGGCTAACAGAATGTAGAGACAAGTCGCTTCATTGATAATTTGTCGCTTCGCAATTAATTGCAAGTCAGAATGACTCAATTTAGTCATAATATGTCGCTTCGCGATTAACCACAATCAGTTATGACTAATATGATATTGAGTCAAGTCGCTTCATTGATAATTTGTCGCTTCGCGATTAATTGCAAGTCGGAATGACTCAGTTTAGTCATAATATATCGCTTCGCGATTAACCACAATCAGTTATGACTAATATGGTATTCAGTCCAGTCGCTTCATTGATAATTTGTCGCATCGCGATTAATTGCGAGTCGGAATGACTCAGTTTAGTCATAATATGTCGCTTCGCGATTAAGTACAATCACTTATGACTATCAGAAAGTCAAGTCAAGTCGCTTCATTGATAATTTGTCGCTTCGCGATTAATTGCAAGTCGGAATGACTCAGTTTAGTCATAATATGTCGCTCCGCGATTAACCACAATCAGTTCTGACTAACAGAAAGTCAAGTCAAGTCGCTTCAATGATAATTTGTCGCTTCGCGATTAATTAAATGACTCACCCTGTATATAATATACAAAGTGTTCCATAACTTTATTTTTAATTAAAACATTACAAAACAAAACACATTCCATTCCCTCTCGTGCGTGATATTCACCCCAAATTTAGTCACAAAAATGCGACATCCGGTTGCATATATTTACAGAAAAAATTCTGCGTATCATCGATAACGATCTCGAATGCAACCGCAGGTAGGGTCCGCAGGTAACATTTCGTGCGTCGAATATATCCAAGACGGGGTCAACGTTTGAAAACAAAACAAATTCGGTGCCACGCTCCGCAGACGCTCAACAAAAGGGGCTCACCTGTCAGCTACAGTTATTACAGGTGAAGGAAATATTCAAGGGCAGAAATTGCTTTTTTTTTAATTTAAGTTAAAATTTTAAATTAATATGTCATGGCCCACTAGCATGATATTAAAGTAATTTGTAAATTATGTGACATATGTAATTTAACTCGTTTACCTGTCGAATGATTCGTATCTAGTGACCGGATGGCCCGCAACCAAGGAGAAAATTATACGGACTCACCTGAAACAAATAAAAAAGAAATTAGTACAAATTAACAGTGTTGCCAAATCTATTTAATTAAATTGCATTTATTTAAAATTCACCGTATCGATTTTTATAAATTTTACACAGTTGGTACTAATGGTATTGAAGTATATTGGTAGCAAATTGCATCCAAATCTAATGAAGCACTTTTGAGTTATGAATATTTAAGTAATCCATCAAGTTTCTTCAATTTGGTAGGTCATGCTGATTTAAGTAAGGTTATGTCGAATTGAGCGTATGGATTTCAATAAATATTTTTTTGTTGGTACTAATGGTATTGAGATATATTTGTACCAAATTGCATAAAATTCCAATGCACCATTTTTGAGTTATGGATTTTTAAGTAATCCATCAAATTCCTTCATTTTGGTAGTTCATGTTGATTTAATTGAGGTTATGTCAAATTAAACGTATGAATTTCTAGAAATATTTTTCTGTTGGTACTAATGATATTGAGGTATATTTGTAGCAAATTGCATAAAATTCCAATGCACCATTTTTGACTTGCAAATTTTTAAGTAATCAAACAAGTTTCTTCAATTTGGTAGGCCATGTTGATTTAAGTAAGGTTATGTCAAATTAAGCGTATGAATTTTGATCAAATTTTCACAATTTATACTTTTGATATTGAAGTATGTTAGTACCAAATTACACCAATTTCCAATGAATGGTTTAAAAGTTATAAACTTTTATTTAAACCGATAAGCCAATTGCTTTAGTTACACCACTCGATAAAAGTTGAGGTTATGTCATATTGAGCGTATGGATTTTGATCAAATTTGCACAATTGGTACTAATGATGTTTGAGTATATTAATACAAAATTGTGTCAATTTCCAATAATTAGTTTAAAAGTTATGAATATTTACTCGAAAAGAATGCAATCTTTGAATCACTAACTTCTTGTCATAAGTCTTAAAATAAGGCCTTAAGCAACTTTTACTATTCTTAGTAAATTAAGAAGAATCAAATTAGCTTTAAATTGACTTATGACAAATTCATATTGCTGCATTATTAAGCAAACTATAACCAAATTTCAGTTTTCAATAAAATTACTTTTGTGCAGATTTCTTGACATAAGTCTTGACATAAAGCCTTAATCAACTTTTATTATTCTTAGTAAATTAAGAAAAATCAAATTAACTTTAATTTAACTTATTAGGAATCAATATTGCTGCATTATTAACCAAATTATATCAAAATTTCAGTTCTCGTAAAAACTACTTTTGTGCAGATTTCTTAAAATAAGTCTTAAAATAAAGCCTTAATCCACTTTTATTATTCTTAGTAAATTACGAAAAATCAAATTAGCTTCAAATTGATTTATTAGGAATCAATATTGCTGCAATATTAACCAAATTATAACCAAATTTCAGTTCTCATTAAAATTACTTTTATGCAGATTTCTTGTCATAAATTTTATAATAAAGCCTTAAGCAACTTTTACTATTCTTAGTAAAATAAGAAAAATCAAATTAACTTTAAAATGACTTATTGGGAATCAATATTGCTGCAATATTAACTAAATTATAACCAAATTTTAGTTTTCATTAAAATTACCTTTGTGCAGATTTCTTGTCATAAGTCTTAAAATTAAGCCTTAAGAAACTTTTATTATTCTTAGTAAATTATAAAGAATCAAATTAGCTTTAAATTGACTTAATAGGAATCAAAATTGCTGCATTATTAACAAAAATATAACCAAATTTCAGTTTTCATTAAAATTACCTTTGTGCAGATTTCTTGTCATCAGTCTTAAAATTAAGCCTTAAGCAACTTTTATTATTCTTAGTAAATTATAAAAAATCAAATTAGCTTTAAATTGACTTTATAGGAATCAATATTGCTGCATTATTAAGCAAATTATAACCAAATTTCAGTTCTCATTAAAATTACTTTTGAGCAGATTTGTTGACATAAGTCTTAAAATAAGGCCTTAATCAACTTTTAATGTTCTTAGTAAATTACAAAGAATCAAATTAGCTTTAAATTGACTTATTAGAAATCAATATAACTGCATTATTAAGCAAATTACAACCAAATTTCAGTTTTCATAAAAATTACTTTGGTGCAGATTTCTTGCCATAAGTCTTAAAATAAAGCCTTAATCCACTTTCATTATTCTTAGTAAATTACGAAGAATCAAATTAGCTTTGAAATGACTTATTAGGAATCAATATTGCTGCATTATTAACAAAAATATAACCAAATTTCAGTTCTCATTAAAATTACTTTTGTGCAGATTTCTTATCATAAGTCTTAAAATAAGGCCTTAATCCACTTTTATTATTCTTAGTAAATTACGAAGAATCAAATTAGCTTTAAATTGACATATTGGAAATCAAAATTGCTGCAATATTAACTAAATTAAAACAAAATTTCAGTTCTTATTAAAATTACTTCTGTGCTGATTTCTTATTATAAGTCTTAAAATAAGACCTTAATCCACTTTTATTGTTCTTAGTAAATTACGAAGTATCAAATTTACTTTAAATTGACTTATTGGAAATCAATATTGCTGCAATATTAACTAAATTATAACCAAATTTCAGTTCTCATTAGAATTACTTCTATGTAGATTTCTTGTCATAAGTCTTGAAATAAAGCCTTGATCTACTTTTATTGTTCTTAGTAAATTAAAAAGAATCAAATTAGCTTTAAAATGACTTATTAGGAATCAATAATGCTGCATTATTAAGCAAATTAAAACCAAATTTCAGTTCTCAATAAAATTACTTTTGAGCAGATTTGTTGACATAAGTCTTAAAATAAGGCCTTAATCAATTTTTATTATTCTTAATAAATTAAAAAGAATCAAATTAGCTTTAAATTGACTTATTAGATATCAATATAGCTGCATTATTAAGCAAATTATAACCAAATTTCAGTTCTCATTAAAATTACTTTTGTGCAGATTTCTCGTCATAAGTTTTAAAATAAAGCCTTGATCTACTTTTATTATTCTTAATAAATTAAAAAGAATCAAATTAACTTTAAATTGACCTATTAGGAATCAATATTGCTGCATTATTAAGCAAATTATAACCAAATTTCAGTTCTCATTAAAATTACTTTTGTGCAGATTTCTTGTCATACGTCTTAAAATTAAGCCTTAAGCAACTTTTATTATTCTTAGTAAATTATAAAGAATCAAATTAGCTTTAAATTGACTTTATAATAATCAATATTGCTGCATTATTAACAAAAATATAACCAAATTTCAGTTTTCATTAAAATTACCTTTGTGCAGATTTCTTGTCATAAGTCTTAAAATAAAGCCTTAAGCAACTTTTACTATTCTTAGTAAATTGAAAAAAATCAAATTGGATTTAAAATGACTTATTATGAATCAATATTGCTGCATTATTAACCAAATTATAACCAAATTTCAGTTCTCATTAAAATTACTTCTGTGCTGATTTCTTATCATAAGTCTTAAAATAAGACATTAATCTACTTTTATTATTCTTAGTAAATTATAAAGAATCAAATTAGCTTTAAATTGATTTAATGAAAATCAATATTGCTCCAATATTAACCAAATTATAAGCAAATATCAGTTCTCATTAAACTACTTTTGTGCAGATTTCTTATTATAAGTCTTAAAATAAGGCCTTAACCAATTATTACCATTCTTAGTAAATTAGGAAGAATCAAATTAGCTTTAAATTGACTTATTAAGAATCAATATTGCTGCATTATTAAGCAAATTATAACCAAATTTCAGTTCTCATTAAAATTACTTTTGTGCAGATTTCTCGTCATAAGTTTTAAAATAAAGCCTTAAGCAAATTTTACTATTCTTAGTAAATTGAAAAAAATCAAATTGGCTTTAAATTGACTTATTAGAAATCAATATTGCTGCATTATTAAGCAAATTAAAACCAAATTTCAGTTCTCAATAAAATTACTTTTGAGCAGATTTGTTGACATAAGTCTTAAAATAAGGCCTTAATCAATTTTTATTATTCTTAATAAATTAAAAAAAATCAAACTAGCTTTAAATTGACTTATTAGATATCAATATAGCTGCATTATTAAGCAAATTATAACCAAATTTCAGTTCTCATTAAAATTACTTTTGTGCAGATTTTTTATTATAAGTCTTAAAATAAAGCCTTAAGCAACTTTTACTATTCTTAATAAATTAAAAAAAATCAAATTTGCTTTAAAATGACTTATTAAGAATCAATATTGCTGCACTATTAACTAAATTATATCAAAATTTTAGTTCTTATAAAAACTACTTTTGTACAGATTTCTTAAAATAAGTCTTAAAATAAGGCCTTAATCAACTTTTAATATTCTTAGTAAATTAAAAAGAATCAAATTAGCTTTAAAATGACTTATTAGGAATCAATATTGCTGCATTATTAACAAAAATATAACCAAATTTCAGTTCTCATTAAAATTACTTTTGTGCAAACTTCTTGCCATAAGTCATAAAATAAAGTCTTAAACCACTTTTATTATTCTTAGTAAATTAAGAAAAATCAAACTAGCTTTAAATTGACTTATGGCGAATCAATATTGCTACAATATTAACCAAATTTCAGTTCTCATTACAATTACTTTTGTGCAAATTTTTTATTATAAGTCTTAAAATAAAGCCTTAAACAACTTTTACTATTCTTAATAAATTGAAGAAAATCAAATTTGCTTTAAAATGACTTATTAGAAATCAATATTGCTTCATTATTAAGCAAATTATAACCAAATTTCAGTTCTTATAAAAACTACTTTTGTACAGATTTCTTAAAATAAGTCTTAAAATAAGGCCTTAATCAACTTTTAATATTCTTATTAAATTAAAAAGAATCAAATTAGCTTTAAAATGACATATTGAAAATCAATATTGCTGCAATATTAACAAAGTTAAAACAAAATTTCAGTTCTCATTAAAATTACTTTTGTGCAGATTTTTTATTATAAGTCTTAAAATAAAGCCTTAAGCAACTTTTACTATTCTTAATAAATTGAAGAAAATCAAATTTGCTTTAAAATGACTTATTAGAAATCAATATTTCTTCAATATTAACCAAATTATAACCAAATTTCAGTTCTCATAAAAATTACCTTTGCACAAATTTCTTGTCATAAGTTCTAAATTAAAGACTTAATAAAAAAGTTATTCATATAAAATAAACTAAGCAAAATTTAGTAAAGCCTTGGATGATATAAAGTGTATTGATTTAGTTAATAATAAAAAAGTTATGCCAACATAAACCAATTTCACTAAAATTGTTTTCAATCAAATTTCTTGTCATATGTCGAATTGAGCGTATGGATTTAAATCAACTTTGCACAGTTGGTAGTAATCATTCTGAACTATATTGGTACCAATTTGCATCAATTTCCAATGTACCGCTTTCGAGTTATGAATAATTATGTTAACTCTAATAACTTCTATTTTTGAATGGTGATGTTGATTAATTTGAGGTTAAGTCAAATTGAACGTATGGATTTTGTTCAATTTGGCACAGTTGGTAGTAATGATATTGAGCTATATTTGTACCAATTTGCACCAATTTCTAATGTATGGTATTGGAGTTAGAGCAATTTAATCAATGGAAGCAGCAATTTCAAAAAACACAAATCTGAGTTTAAACTTAATTTATTAATTCCGTGCTTAATTCTAGAACTTGAAATTGAGATTCTTAACTAATTCAAGTCTTCTGAATCAAAATTTACTAAACAAAACTTAATAATTTAAGCAGGAAAAAAGTTAGAGCAATTTAATTAAAGAAAGCATTAATTTCAAAAAACTAAATCTTAGTTTAAACCCAATTTATTAATTCCGTGCTTAATTCTAAGTCTTGAAATTGAGTTTCTTAACTAATTCAAGTCTTCTAAACCCAAATTCACTAAGCACAATTTGATATTCCAAGCAACAAAAAAGTTAGATTAATTTAATTAAAGAAAGCAATAATTTCAAAAAAACTAAATCCGAGTTTAAACCTAATTTATTGATTCCGTGCTTAATTCCAAGACTTGAAATTGAGTTTCGTTACTAATTCAAGTCTTCTGTATCCAAATTTGCTATTTGAAGCAATTATAAAATTAGAGCTGTTTAATCACAACAAATCAATTTATGTCATTGAAATAAATTTGAGGTTATGTATAAATTTGACACAAATAAAGTAATTAATATTAAATTGCAACAATTCTCCATGCACCTTAGATAATTCAAGGTGTATAACGTCGATAACGCAACAACAATAATATTAATAGTGATGGAATTATTTAGAAATCCGCAACGGAAAGAGGCATCTCCGGATCGAAGTAGGTCATCGCGATTTTGTTTAGTAAAAAAAAATAATGTGCACGATACTGGTGTGCATAATTTTTCCCTTTCACCATATTGCGAAACGAACAAAGTTCAATTTAATTCATTTCCAAATAATAAAATTTAGATTCAATTGCATCAGGATGGATAGATAGATGAGTCATTTCTACTTTTATTAATCATTTTTAATATTAGAAGAGTCGACTGTTTTCCAATTCCGTGAATCATCCAATCAAATAGCACGTTCGTTTAAATTGCGCTAACTAACTGCGACATCAGCAGCACTGGAATCGAGCCCGTGTGTCTGTCTAGGTCGGAAATATTATTGGAAAAGGATTGAATCGGCATATTTACATCAACAAACGAATTTCTTTTCTTGGAATTAAAAATTAATGCAATTTTTTTTTAGTGAGTTCTTGGTTAAATTGAATTTAGTAAAAATATAAAAATTATGCTTAGTAACTCCAATACCATACATTAGAACTTGCTGCAATTTAGTACCAATATACCTCAATATCGGGAGTATTAAATGTACAAAATTGATCTAATTCCATACGCTTATTTTGACATAACCTCAATTAAATCGACATTGCTTAACTGAATCAAAAGTCACAAACGATGACAAAAATAATAATAACTCCATAACGGAACATTGAATATTGATGCAAATTGATACCAAGATACTTCAGTACCTTGAGTACCAATTGTGTAAAATTGGTTTAAATCCATACGCTCAATTCAACATAACCTCAATTTATTAAACTTGACTTATTTCAGTCCAAAGCCACAAAGTATAACTCAAAAATCCATAACTCAAAAACGGTACATTGGATACTGATGCAAATTGGTACTAAGATGCTTTAATACCTTGAGTACCAACTGTGTAAAATTAGTTTAAATCCATACGCTCAATTCAACTTAATTAACTTGACTTACTTGAGTCTAGAGCCATAAAAGATAACTGAAAAATAAATAACTCAAAAACGGTATATTGGATATTGATGCAAATTGGTACCAACATACCTTATTACCATTAATATCAACTGTGTAAAATTAATCAATATCCATACGTTCAATTTGATATAAACTTAATTTAATCAACATGACCTAGCTCAATCTTTTCATTCCAAAAACCCATAACTCAGAAACGGTAAATTGAATTTTGATACAAATTAGTGCCAACATAGGTCAATACCATTACTACCAACTGTGTAAAATTAATCAAAATCCATACGCTCAATTTAGCATAAACTTAATATAATCAACTTAACCTAGCCAAATTAGGAGTAGCATGGGTTATTTCAAAAATCCATAACTCAGAAACGGTACATTGAATTTTGATCTAAATTAGTACCAACATAGCTTAATAGCATTACTACCAACTGTGTAAAATTAATCAAAATCCATACGCAAAACTTTATATAAACTCAATTTTTTTAATGTCATCTACTAAACGCCAATTATAATTTTAAAATGTTTTGATTTAAAAAACTTTTCAAGTACAATATTCAAGACGCAGGCGGGCGCTTATGTAAATGGGTAAAATCAGAATCAGGTGGCTGTTTTATAAATAAATTACGTCTCACTTAAACTTTTTTTGTTTTCCTTTGCAAACTGGCTCCGGGCCCATCTGTTGATCGTTGGTTAAAATTCATGCCCGGGGAACGTAAGAGCTTCGAATAAAGACGCCAGAAGCAGTAATCGAAACAGATCCGTCAAGTGGGCCGTGATTTTTAAACTCGATTGTTTTAGTAGTGGGGTGGAATAACGGTCCCATTGTATTTCATTGCGAAGGGGAATGAGAAAATCCTTTATTTTAGGCAGATGCGACCCGATTACTGGAAAAAATGCGAACGATCCTTCTTCGAGAAGTTTTAATCCGATTAATATATATTTATATAGTTGAAAGCGGACTAGTGCAACGAAGGCAGGCAACCCTCGAACCTGTTGGTTCCTTGCGTTGTATTAATGACAAGACGCATTAAAAACCACCTGTTCCGTCCGCATTAGGGTGGAACGATCGTTGAAAGGGGGTTAAAAATGCGGCTGCATAGTGGTCGGGTAAATTATATTTTGCTATTAAAATGTCATCAGGAAGAATTATATTTACTAATGTGTCTGGTTCCAACAATTTTTGAATAAATTGTTGGCCACACTTTGATTGACCATAATTGGTTTCAGTTTATTTGAAGTTAATGATTTGAAGAGCAGCTTAAAAAATCATAACTCAAAAACTGTACATTAGAAATTAGTGCAATTTGGTACCAACATACCTCAATACTATTAGTACAAACTGTACAAATTTAATCAAAACCTATACGCGCATTTCAAAATAATCTTAAACCGATTCAGATGACTTAACAGAATCAGAAGTCATGAAAGACAACATAATTCCTTATAACTCATAAATGGTGCATTGGAAATTAGTGCAATTTGGTACCAACTTACCTCAATACAATTAGTACAAACTGTACAAATTTAACTAAAATCCATACGCAAAATTCAAAATAATTTCAAACCAATTCAAATGGCTTAACAGAATCAGGAGTCATGGAAGACAACATAATTCCTCATAACTCATAAACGGTACATTGGAAATTAGTGCAATTTGGTACCAACATACCTCAATACTATTAGTACAAACTGTACAAATTTAATTAAAATCCATACGCGCATTTCGAATTAATCTCAAACCAATTCAGATGACTTAACAGAATGAGGAGTCATGGGAGACAATATAATTCCTCATAATTCATAAACGGTACATTGGAAATTAGTGCAATTTGGTACCAACATAGCTCAATACTTTTAGTACAAATTTAATCAAAATCCATACGCGCATTTCAAAATAATTTCAAACAAACTTAACAGAATCAGGAGTCATGGAAGACAACATAATTCCTCATAACTCTTAAACGGTACATTGCAAATTAGTGCAATTTGGTACCAACATACCTCAATACCATTAGTACAAACTGTACAAATTTAATCAAAATCTATACGCGCATTTCAAACCAATTCAGATGACTTAACAGAATCAGGAGTCATGGAAGACAACATAATTCCTTATAACTCATAAATGGTGCATTGGAAATTAGTGCAATTTGGTACCAACATACCTCAATACCATTAGTACAAACTGTACAAATTTAATCAAAATCCATAAGCGCATTTCGAAATAATCTCAAACCAATTCAGATGACTTAACAGAATCATAAGTCGTGGAAGACAACATAATTCCTCATAACTCATAAACGGTACATTAGAAATTAGTGCAATTTGGTACCAACATACCTCAATACCATTAGTACAAACTGTACAAATTTAATCAAAATCCATACGCGCAATTCAAAATAATCTCAAACCAATTCAGATGACTTAACAGAATCAAGAGTCTTGGAAGACAACATAATTCCTTATAACTCATAAACAGTACATTGAAACCTAGTGCAATTTGGTACCAACATACCCCAATATTGTTAGTACAAACTGTACAAAATTAATCAAAATCTATACGCGCATTTCAAACCAATTCAGATGACTTAACAGAATCAGGAGTCATAGAAGACAACATAACTCCTCATAACTCATAAACGGTACATTAAAAATTAGTGCAATTTGGTACCACCATACCTTAATACTATTAGTACAAACTGTACAAATTTAATCAAAATCCATACGCGCAATTCAAAATAATCTGAAACCAATTCAGATGACTTAACAGAATCAGGAGTAATGAAAGACAACATAATTCCTCATAACTCATAAATGGTACATTAGAAATTAGTGCAATTTGGAACCAACATACCTCAATACTGTTAGTACAAACTGTACAAAATTAATCAAAATCCATACGCGCATTTCAAACCAATTCGAATGACTTAACAGAATCAGGAGTCATAAAAGACAACATAACTCCTCATAACTTATAAACGGTATATTGCAAATTAGTGCAATTTGGTACCAACATACCTCAATACTATTAGTACAAACTGTACAAATTTAATCAAAACCCATACGCGCATTTCAAAATAATCTCAAACCAATACAGATGACTTAACAGAATCAGGAGTCATGGAAGACAACATAATTCCTCATAACTCATAAACGGTTCATTGGAAATTAATGCAATTTGGTACCAACATACCTCGATACTATTAGTACAAACTGTACAAATTTAATCAAAATCTATACGCGCATTTCAAAATAATCTCAAACCTATTCAGATGACTTAACAGAATCAGGAGTCATGGAAGACAACATAATTCCTCATAACTCATAAACGGTACATTAAAAATTAGTGCAATTTGGTACCAACATATCTCAATACTATTAGTATAAACTGTACAAATTTAATCAAAATCCATACGCGCATTTCAAAATAATTTCAAACAAACTTAACAGAATCAGGAGTCATGAAAGACAACATAACTCCTCATAACTCATAAACGGTACATTGGAAATTAGTGCAATTTGGTACCAACATACCTCAATACTATTAGTACAAACTGTACAAATTTAATCAAAATCCATACGCGCATTTCAAAATAATCTTAAGTCAATTCAGACGACTTAACAGAATCAGGAGTCATGGGAGACAATATAATTCCTCATAATTCATAAACGGTACATTGGAAATTAGTGCCATTTGGTACTAACATAGCTCAATACTTTTAGTACAAATTGTACAAATTTAATCAAAATCCATACGCGCATTTCAAAATAATTTCAAAAAAACTTAACAGAATCAGGAATCATGAAAGACAACATAATTCCTCATAACTCTTAAACGGCACATTGCAAATTAGTGCAATTTGGTACCAACATACCTCAATACTATTAGTACAAACTGTACAAAATTAATCAAAATCCATACAAGCATTTCAAAAAAATCTCAAACCAATTCAGATGACTTAACAGAATCAGGAGTCAAGGAAGACAACATAATTCCTCATAACTCATAAACGGTACATTGGAAATTAGTGCAATTTGGTACCAACATACCTCAATACTATTAGTACAAACTGTACAAATTTAATCAAAATCCATACGCGCATTTCAAAATAATCTCAAACAAATTCAAATGACTTAACAGAAGCAGGGTCATGGAAGACAACATAACTCCTCATAACTCATAAACGGTACATTAGAAATTAGTGCAATTTGGTACCAACATACCTCAATACTATTAGTACAAACTGTACAAGTTTAATCAAAATCCATACGCGCAATTCAAAATAATCTCAAATCAATTCAGATGACTTAACTGAAACAGAAATCACTCATAAACGGTACTTTAGAAATTAGTGCAATTTGGTACCAACATACCTCAATACCATTAGTACAAACTGTACAAATTTAATCAAAATCCATACGAGCATTTCAAAAAAATCTCAAACCAATTCAGATGACTTAACAGAATCAGGAGTCATAGAAGACAACATAACTCCTCATAACTCATAAACAGTACATTGGAAACTGGTGCAATTTGGTACCAACATACCTCAATACTATTAGTACAAACTGTACAAATTTAATCAAAATCCATACGCGCATTTAAAATAATCTCAAACCAATTCAGATGACTTAACAGAATCAAGAGTCATAAAAGACAACATAATTCCTCATAACTCATAAACGGTACATTGGAAATTAGTGCAATTTGGTACCAACATACCTCAATACTATTTGTACAAACTGTACAAATTAAATCAAAATCTATAAGCGCATTTCAAAATAATCTTAAGTCAATTCAGATGACTTAACAGAATCAAGAGTCATGAAAGACAACATAATTCCTCATAACTTATAAACGGTAAATTAGAAATTAGTGCAATTTGGTACCAACATATCTCAAAACTATTAATACAAACTGTACAAATTTAATCAAAATCCATACGCGCTTTCAAATTAATTTCAAACAAACTTAACAGAATCAGAAATCATAGAAGACAACATAATTCCTCATAGCTCATAAACAGTACATTGGAAATTAGTGCAATTTAGTACCAACATACCTCAATACCATTAGTACAAACTGTACAAATTTAATCAAAATCCATACGCGCATTTCAAAATAATTTCAAACCAATTCAGATGACTTAACAGAATCAGGAATCATGAAAGACAACATAATTCCTCATAACTCATAAACGGTACATTTGAAATTAGTGCAATTTGGTACCAACATACCTCAATACAACTAGTACAAACTATACAAATTTAATCAAAATCCATACGCGCAATTCAAAATAATCTCAAACCAATTCAGATAATTTAACAGAATCAGGAGTCATAGAAGTCAACGTAACTCCTCATAACTCATAAACGGTACATTGAAAATTAGTGCAATTTGGTACCAACATACCTCAATACAATTAGTACAAACTGTACAAATTTAATCAAAATCCATACGCGCATTTCAAAATAATTTTAAACAAACTTAACAAAATCAGGAGTCATGGAAGACAACATAACTCCTCATAACTCATAAATAGTGTATTGGAAATTAGTGCAATTTGGTACCAACATACCTCAATACTATTAGAACAAACTGTACAAATTTAATCAAAATCCATACGCGCATTTCAAAATAATTTCAAACAAACTTAACAGAATCACGAGTCATGGAAGACAACATAACTCCTCATAACTTATAAACGGTACATTGTAAATTAGTGCAATTTGATACCAACATACCTCAGTACTATTAGTACAAACTGTACAAATTTAATCAAAATCCATAGACGCATTTCAAAATAATTTCAAACCAATTCAGATGACTTAACAGAATTAAGAGTCATGTAAGACAAAATAATTCCTTATACATTGCAAATTAGTGCAATTTGGTACCAATATACCTCAATACTATTAGTACAAACTGTACAAATTTATTCAAAATCCATACGCGCATTTTAAAATAATCTCAAACCAATTCAGATGACTTAACAGAAGCAGGGTCATGGAAGACAACATAATTCCTCATAACTCATAAACGGTACATTAGAAATTAGTGCAATTTGGTACCAACATACCTCAATACTATTAGTACAAACTGTACAAATTTAATCAAAATCCATACGCGCAATTCAAAATAATCTCAAACCAATTCAAATAACTTAACAGAATCAGGAGTCATTTAAGACAACATAATTCCTCATAACTCATAAACGGTACATTGGAAATTAGTGCAATTTGGTACCAACATAGCTCAATACTATTAGTACAAACTGTATAAATTTAATCAAAATCCATACGCGCATTTCAAAATAATCTTAAACCAATTCAGATGACTTAACAGAATCAGAAGTCATGAAAGACAACATAATTCCTCATAACTCATAAATGGTACATTGGAAATTAGTGCAATTTGGTACCAACATACCTCAATACTATTAATACAAACTGTACAAATTTAATCAAAATCCATACGCGCATTTCAAAATAATTTCAAACAAACTTAACAGAATCAGGAGTCGTGGAAGACAACATAATTCCTCCTAACTCATAAACGGTGTATTGGAAATTAGTACAATTTGGTACCAACATACCTCAATACTATTAGTACAAACTGTACAAATTTAATCAAAATCCATACGCGCAATTCAAAATAATCTCAAACCAATTCAGATGACTTAACAGAATCAGGAGTCATGGAAGACAACATAATTCCTTATAACTCATAAATGGTGTATTGGAAATTAGTGCAATTTGGTACCAACATACCTCAATACTATTAGTACAAACTGTACAAATTTAATCAAAATCCATACGCTTATTTCAAAATAATCTCAAACTAATTCAAATGACTTAACAGAATCAGGAGTTATGGAAGACAACATAATTCCTCTTAACTCATAAACGGTGTATTAGAAATTAGTACAATTTGGTACCAACATACCTCAATACTATTAGTACAAACTGTACAAATTTAATCAAAATCCATACGCGCATTTCAAAATAATTTCAAACAAACTTAACATAATCAGGAGTCATGAAAGACAACATAATTCCTCATAACTCATAAACGGTACATTAGAAATTAGTGCAATTTGGTACCAACATACCTCAATACTATTAGTACAAACTGTACAAATTTAATTAAAATCCATACGCGCATTTCGAATTAATCTCAAACCAATTCAGATGACTTAACAGAATCAGGAGTCATAGGAGACAATATAATTCCTCATAATTCATAAACGGTACATTGGAAATTAGTGCAATTTGGTACCAACATACCTCAATACTATTAGTACAAACTGTACAAGTTTAATCAAAATCCATACGCGCAATTCAAAATAATCTCTAACCAATTCAGATAACTTAACAGAATCAGAAGTCATGAAAGACAACATAATTCCTCATAACTCATAAACGGTACATTGGAAATTAGTAGAATTTGGTACCAACATATCTCAATACTGTTAGTACAAACTGTACAAAATTAATCAAAATCCATACGCGCATTTCAAAATAATCTCAAACCAATTCAGATAACTTAACAGAATCAGAAGTCATGAAAGACAACATAATTCCTCATAACTCATAAACGGTACATTGGAAATTAGTGCAGGTTGGTACCAACATACCTCAATACAATTAGTACTGACTGTACAAATTTAATCAAAATCTATACGCGCATTTCAAACCAATTCAGATGACTTAACAGAATCAGGAGTCATGGAAGACAACAAAACTCCTCATAACTCATAAACGGTACATTAAAAATTAGTACAATTTGGTACCATCATACCTCAATACTATTACTACAAACTGTACAAATTTAATCAAAATCTATACGCGCATTTCAAAATAATCTCAAACCAATTCAGATGACTTAACAGAATCGAGAGTCATTGTAGACAACATAACTCCTCATAACTTATAAACGGTACATTGGAAATTAGTGCAATTTGGTACCAACATAGCTCAATAACATTAGTACCAACTGTACAAAATTAATAAAAATCCATACGCTCAATTTGAGATAATTCAAATTAATCAACTCATCTTGTCTAATTTTAAAATAATAAATGACAATTTTTGTAACAATCCTACCAACTATATATTATAATATAAAATAGTAATACAAGTGACAGCTGTCAGAATGAATTAAACATTTGTCGAATCGTGCAAACAAGTTATAAATCCGTGTTTTACAATGAATTAGAAGCAATTTTTCTTCCTAGATTTAATCTCGAAACGCATTATACGAGATGTAAACTCAAACGCGTATCGATTCGCTGCTGCGATAAGATAAGACTGTTTTAAAAAACAACAATTTTTTTGTTCGCGTGATTGGAATAGGGTATTTAATCATTGCAGACGTTCTGTGGCGCAAGAAAAATAGCAATAAACTAACGCTAACGTTTCCTGTTATATAAAATAACTGTACGCTGTTGCTCGCATTCCGCGCGTTACTCAGCCGACGCGGATTCAACCTGTAATTAAGCCGGTTATCTTATCTAATCTTGTTGGATAATATAAATAGTTTTATCGCAATAATATCTTATTTTATTTAGACTTGAATTTGGTAATTTAATTTAAAATGTGTTCATTTTTATGAGTTATTAAAGTATAGTTATGTTGATTAAATTAAGTTTATGTCAAATTGGGCGTATGGATTTTGATTAATTTTACACAGTTGGTAGTCATGGTATTGAGGTATGTTGGTACCAATTTGTATCAAATTTCAATTTACTGTTTCTGGGTTATAGATTTTTGAAATAACCTATGCGTGTCGTGAGTTAGCAAATTTTGTATATTATTAATAATTTAATATCCGATTAAAGCAACATTTAGTTTAAAACAAAGATACAACATAAAAAGCAATTTATAAAAGCCCCATTCATAGAAAATTCTTCACAACTAACGGGAACTATTAAATACATTTAACATTCGCTCCTTATGCGAATTGCTTTTTGTCGATGATTTTCTCGTTCGTTTCTTAATGGATTTTCCATTTTTATGGTAAATGGTAGAAAGTGTTCGTTTCAGTTAGTAATTCGGTTTGGTTTATGTTAACTGGGACGAGCGAATTAACGCTTTATGGCTCAGAACTAATGCAAATGTTTAAACAAAAATCGACATTTTTTATTTTAACAACGTCGATTGTTTGCTTTTATAGGCGATTTCATTTTGGAAAGGTATGTTGGGAAAATTGTTTACTGAAAATGCGGGTCGAAAGTTGTAGGTCAACGACCACATTAAAGATTTATTTTATGGAATTTATTTTATTTAATTAATTCATTATTGATTGCGGCAAAACAGAATATTGGATATTGATGCAAATTAGTACCAAGATACTTTAATACCTTAAGTACCAAATGTGTAAAATTGGTTTATATCCATACGCTCAATTTAACCTAACCTCAATTTAATCAAGTTGACTTATTTAAGTTCAGAGCTACAATAGATAACTCAAAACTCAATAACTCAAAAATGGTATATTGGATATTGATGCAAATTGGTACCAAGATACTTTAATACCTTAAGTACCAACTGTGTAAATTTAGTTTAAATTCATACGCTCAATTTAACCTAACCTCAATTTAATCAAGTTGACTTATTTAAGTTCAGAGCTACAATAGATAACTCAAAACTCAATAATTCAAAAATGGTACATTGAATATTGATGCAAATTGGTACCAATATACTTCAATACCTTTAGTACAAATTGTGTAAAATTGGTTGCAATCCATACGCTCAAATAAACTTAAATTCAATTTAATCGACTAGTCTTTTTTAAGTCCAGAGCTACAAAGGGTAACTCAAAATTCAATAACTCAAAAACGGTACATTGGACATTGATGCAAATTAGTACCAAAATACTTTAACACCTTTAGTACAAATTGTGTAAAATTGGTTGCAATCCATACGCTCAAATAAACTTAAATTCAATTTAATCGACTAGTCTTTTTTAAGTCCAGAGCTACAAAGGGTAACTCAAAATTCAATAACTCAAAAACGGTACATTGGACATTGATGCAAATTAGTACCAAAATACTTTAACACCTTTAGTACAAATTGTGTAAAATTGGTTACAATCCATACGCTCAAATAAAATTAAACTCAATTTAATCAACTTGACTTATTTAAGTCTAGAGCTACAAAGGATAACTCAAAACTCAATAACTCAAAAGCGGTACATTGGATATTAATGCAAATTGGTACCAAAATACTTTAATACCTTTAGTACAAATTGTGTAAAATTGGTTACAATCCATACGCTCAAATAAAATTAAACTCAATTTAATCAACTTGACTTATTTAAGTCTAGAGCTACAAAGGATAACTCAAAACTCAATAACTCAAAAGCGGTACATTGGATATTAATGCAAATTGGTACCAAAATACTTTAATACCTTTAGTACAAATTGTGTAAAATTGGTTACAATCCATACGCTCAAATAAAATTAAACTCAATTTTATCAACTTGACTTATTTAAGTCTAGAGCTACAAAAGATAACTCAAAACTCAATAACTCAAAAACGGTACATTGAATATTGATGCAAATTGGTACCAATATACTTTAATACCTTTAGTACGAATTGTGTAAAATTGGTTACAATCCATACTCTCAAATAAACTTAAACTCAATTTAATCAATTTGACTTATTTAAGTCTAGAGCTACAAAGGATAACTCAAAATTCAATAACTCAAAAACGGTACATTGGATATTGATGCAAATTGGTACCAAGATACCGTAATATCTTTAGTACAAACTGTGTAAAATTGGTTACAATCCATACGCTCAAATAAGCTTCAACTCAATTTAATCAACTTAACTTATTTAAGTCCAGAGCTACAAAAGATAACTCAAAACTCAATAACTCAAAAACGGTACATTGGATATTGATGCAAATTGGTACCAAAATACTTTAATACCTTTACTACAAATTGTGTAAAATTGGTTACAATCCATACGCTCAAATAAAATTAAACTCAATTTAATCAACTTGACTTATTTAAGTCTAGAACTACAAAAGTTAACTCAAAACTCGATAATTCAAAAACGATACATTGGATATTGAAACAAATTGGTACCAATATACTTCAATACCTTTAGTAGAAATTGTGTAAAATTGGTTTAAATCTATACGCTCAATTTGACATAATCTCAATCTAATCAACATGACTTACTTAAAAAAAAAATAAGTTTCTCCTCTCTGCAGGCATTGAAAGTCTCTATATCAGAGGAGGCGATGGAGATACAAATTTCTAGATAACCAACACTTGGGTGGGTGGGTGGGTCACTCTATAACATGATTAACCGGTCGGTAGTTTGAACTGGAGTGCCCATCCACCCGCCCAAGTGTTGATGATCCAGAAATTAAAGTTTCTCCTCTTTTTGCGCTTTAGAAGTCTCTATATCAGAGGAGGCAATGATGATACAAATTTCTGGATAACCAACACTTGGGTGGGTGGGTGGGTCACTCCATAACATGAATAACCAGTCGGTAGTTTAAACTGGAGTGCCCACCCACCCGCCCAACTGTTGGTGATCCAAAAATTTAAGTTTCTTCTCTTTTAGCTCTTTGGAAGTCTCTATACCAGAGGAGGCGATGGAGATACAAATTTCTGGCTAACCAACACTTGGGTGGGTGGGTGGGTTACTCCATAACATGACTAACCAGTCGGTAGTTTGAACTAGAGTGCCCACCCACCCGCCCAAGTGTTGATGATCCAGAAATTGAAGTTTCTCCTCTTTTTGCGCTTCGAAAGTCTCTATATCAGAGGAGGCAATGATGGTACAAATTTCTGGATAACCAACACTTGGGTGGGTGGGTGGGTTACTCCATAACATGATTAACCAGTCGGTAGTTTAAACTGGAGTGCCCACCCACCCGCCCAACTGTTGGTGATCCAAAAATTTAAGTTTCTTCTCTTTTAGCTCTTTGGAAGTCTCTATACCAGAGGAGGCGATGGAGATACAAATTTCTGGCTAACCAACACTTGGGTGGGTGGGTGGGTTACTCCATAACATGACTAACCAGTCGGTAGTTTGAACTAGAGTGCCCACCCACCCGCCCAAGTGTTGATGATCCAGAAATTGAAGTTTCTCCTCTTTTTGCGCTTCGAAAGTCTCTACATCAAAGGAGGCGATGGAGATACAAATTTCTGGCTAACCAACACTTGGGTGGGTGGGTGGATCACTCCATAACATAATTAACAAATTTAGCTAAGTCGCAAACCTTAATTGTGCAAAAATAATTTCGATCAGATTTAATTTTTTCTAAAATACAATTTAGTTGCAAAAATTCTAATTTATTTCGGTTTTGAACCAAATTTAGCCAAGTTGCAAACCTTAAAATTGATCAAAATTGTTTTGGAAAAATGTTTAGGTTCGTTGCTATGATAAATATGGTTTAAAAATTTGCTAAATTGTATAAATCTTCTAAAAATTGTTATTAGCACATTTAGCCAAGACACAAACCAAATTTAGTAAAATATTTAACCAAATTGATCTGTAATAGGGCTTAAACTAATTTATAATTCATTAATTAACCTTAAAATTTTTTTATTTAATTTAGCCAAGTTACAAACCATATTTAGCCGAGTCCCAAACCCAAATATAACAATATTGAGAGAGCTGTAGACACACAATATTCAGCAAAATATTTTTCATGTTATTTGGTTTAATTTCAAACTGAGTTTAGCCAAGTTGCAAACCTAAATGTAGCAATAATGATCTATTATCACTAAATTAAGTCATTCCGACTCGCAATTAATCGCGAAGCGACAAATTATCAATGAAGCGACTTGACTCAATACCATATTAGTCATAACTGATTGTGGTTAATCGCGAAGCGACAAATTATGACTAAACTGAGTCATTCCGACTCGCAATTAATCGCGAAGCGACAAATTATCAATGAAGCGACTTGACTCAATACCATATTAGTCATAACTGATTGTGGCTAATCGCGAAGCAACATATTATGACTAAACTGAGTCATTCCGACTCGCAATTAATCGCGAAGCGACAAATTATCAATGAAGCGACATATTATGACTAAACTGAGTCATTCCGACTTGCAATTAATCGCGAAGCGACAAATTATCAATGAAGCGACATATTATGACTAAACTGAGTCATTCCGACTCGCAATTAATCGCGAAGCGACAAATTATCAATGAAGCGACTTGACTCAATACCATATTAGTCATAACTGATTGTGGCTAATCGCGAAGCAACATATTATGACTAAACTGAGTCATTCCGACTCGCAATTAATCGCGAAGCGACAAATTATCAATGAAGCGACATATTATGACTAAACTGAGTCATTCCGACTTGCAATTAATCGCGAAGCGACAAGTTATCAATGAAGCGACTTGACTCAATACCATATTAGTCATAACTGATTGTGTTTTATCGCGAAGCGACATATTATGACTAAACTGAGTCATTCCGACTCGCAATTAATCGCGAAGCGACAAATTATCAATGAAGCGACATATTATGACTAAACTGAGTCATTCCGACTTGCAATTAATCGCGAAGCGACAAGTTATCAATGAAGCGACTTGACTCAATACCATATTAGTCATAACTGATTGTGGTTAATCGCGAAGCGACAAATTATGACTAAACTGAGTCATTCCGACTCGCAATTAATCGCGAAGCGACAAATTATCAATGAAGCGACATATTATGACTAAACTGAGTCATTCCGACTTGCAATTAATCGCGAAGCGACAAGTTATCAATGAAGCGACTTGACTCAATACCATATTAGTCATAACTGATTGTGGTTAATCGCGAAGCGACAAATTATGACTAAACTAAGTCATTCCGACTCGCAATTAATCGCGAAGCGACAAATTATCAATGAAGCGACTTGACTCAATACCATATTAGTCATAACTGATTGTGGTTAATCGCGAAGCGACATATTATGACTAAACTGAGTCATTCCGACTCGCAATTAATCGCGAAGCGACAAATTATCAATGAAGCGACTTGACTCAATACCATATTAGTCATAACTGATTGTGGTTAATCGCGAAGCGACAAATTATGACTAAACTGAGTCATTCCGACTCGCAATTAATCGCGAAGCGACAAATTATCAATGAAGCGACTTGACTCAATACCATATTAGTCATAACTGATTGTGGCTAATCGCGAAGCAACATATTATGACTAAACTGAGTCATTCCGACTCGCAATTAACGACAAATTATCAATGAAGCGACATATTATGACTAAACTGAGTCATTCCGACTTGCAATTAATCGCGAAGCGACAAATTATCAATGAAGCGACATATTATGACTAAACTGAGTCATTCCGACTCGCAATTAATCGCGAAGCGACAAATTATCAATGAAGCGACTTGACTCAATACCATATTAGTCATAACTGATTGTGGCTAATCGCGAAGCAACATATTATGACTAAACTGAGTCATTCCGACTCGCAATTAATCGCGAAGCGACAAATTATCAATGAAGCGACATATTATGACTAAACTGAGTCATTCCGACTTGCAATTAATCGCGAAGCGACAAATTATCAATGAAGCGACATATTATGACTAAACTGAGTCATTCCGACTCGCAATTAATCGCGAAGCGACAAATTATCAATGAAGCGACTTGACTCAACACCATATTAGTCATAACTGATTGTGGCTAATCGCGAAGCAACATATTATGACTAAACTGAGTCATTCCGACTCGCAATTAATCGCGAAGCGACAAATTATCAATGAAGCGACATATTATGACTAAACTGAGTCATTCCGACTTGCAATTAATCGCGAAGCGACAAGTTATCAATGAAGCGACTTGACTCAATACCATATTAGTCATAACTGATTGTGTTTTATCGCGAAGCGACATATTATGACTAAACTGAGTCATTCCGACTCGCAATTAATCGCAAAGCGACAAATTATCAATGAAGCGACATATTATGACTAAACTGAGTCATTCCGACTTGCAATTAATCGCGAAGCGACAAGTTATCAATGAAGCGACTTGACTCAATACCATATTAGTCATAACTGATTGTGGTTAATCGCGAAGCGACAAATTATGACTAAACTGAGTCATTCCGACTCGCAATTAATCGCGAAGCGACAAATTATCAATGAAGCGACATATTATGACTAAACTGAGTCATTCCGACTTGCAATTAATCGCGAAGCGACAAGTTATCAATGAAGCGACTTGACTCAATACCATATTAGTCATAACTGATTGTGGTTAATCGCGAAGCGACAAATTATGACTAAACTAAGTCATTCCGACTCGCAATTAATCGCGAAGCGACAAATTATCAATGAAGCGACTTGACTCAATACCATATTAGTCATAACTGATTGTGGTTAATCGCGAAGCGACATATTATGACTAAACTGAGTCATTCCGACTCGCAATTAATCGCGAAGCGACAAATTATCAATGAAGCGACTTGACTCAATACCATATTAGTCATAACTGATTGTGGTTAATCGCGAAGCGACAAATTATGACTAAACTGAGTCATTCCGACTCGCAATTAATCGCGAAGCGACAAATTATCAATGAAGCGACTTGACTCAATACCATATTAGTCATAACTGATTGTGGCTAATCGCGAAGCAACATATTATGACTAAACTGAGTCATTCCGACTCGCAATTAATCGCGAAGCGACAAATTATCAATGAAGCGACTTGACTCAATACCATATTAGTCATAACTGATTGTGTTTTATCGCGAAGCGACATATTATGACTAAACTGAGTCATTCCGACTCGCAATTAATCGCGAAGCGACAAATTATCAATGAAGCGACATATTATGACTAAACTGAGTCATTCCGACTTGCAATTAATCGCGAAGCGACAAGTTATCAATGAAGCGACTTGACTCAATACCATATTAGTCATAACTGATTGTGGTTAATCGCGAAGCGACAAATTATGACTAAACTGAGTCATTCCGACTCGCAATTAATCGCGAAGCGACAAATTATCAATGAAGCGACTTGACTCAATACCATATTAGTCATAACTGATTGTGGCTAATCGCGAAGCAACATATTATGACTAAACTGAGTCATTCCGACTCGCAATTAATCGCAAAGCGACTAATTATCAATGAAGCGACTTGACTTAATACAATATTAGTCATAACTGATTGTGGTTGATCGCGAAGCGACAAATTTTGACTAAATTGAGTCATTCAATTTATATTTATCAAAATTTGCTGTAGTTTAAATTTAATTAGTTAATTAGCATTTGCTATGCATTAAATATAGTTTATCATTGTTTTGAATTAAATTTAGCCAAGTTGCAAACCTCGAAACAGCTAAACTAATTCTAATTAGTTGATTTAAACTTTTCTGGTTTATAACATTTGTTTCTGTTTTATTGTAAATATAGTCGCAAACTTTGCTACATGAAAATTTGCTTAAAATAAATTAAAAATAATAATTTAATTTTAAACGCAATGAAAAATTAAATAATAAAGCATTGTTAACCAATAACAAAGCAACAATTCGCCACCAAAAAATTTCAATTTTTTTAAGGGTCGCAACAAGCAATTACGTTTGCGGTCGCGATACACAAAACAGGTTTCCGAAGCCGTCGGAGTAGAACGGGCGGGCGAGTAGTAGTCGTGACGTTACATTACAACCAGTTACTTGTATGAAAACTGAAAAGAATACCTTGTAAAAGTATAAATCCTAGCAGGCATGCAGCAGGAATGTTGGTAGCCATGTTATCACCCCACAAACTTTTATTTGCTTCTTTTTTTTTTAATTTTAATTAAAACAAAATAACTTAAAACTTTTTATAATCACAGATTTTTTTTCTCTTCGGAGTTTTCGGCAACTCTAAAGCATCGCACTTGTTCGCACCACTTTACGAAACACTGAACTTTTTATATTTCGTTGCACGCGAGGAGACGCGCTTGTTTTTATCAACGGCGGCAGGTGGTCGCGTTACGACGGCAGGGGAGTAACTGAAGCGCTCCGCAGGAATTTACAAACTCGCCCGTGCTCGAGTTGGATCGGATTACTTCGGTTTCTGATCCCCACTATGTGTATAGCAGAATCGTTTTTTAATTAACTTAAAATTACATTAATTTTTGTAATTAGAGGAAAATAATAAGAGACAGTTTATAAGGAATTAAATTAACTTCAAATTAGGATTTCTATTATTTAAAAAAAAATATTTTGAATCAAATATTTGAAAAAATGTTTCTATATGTTGTTGGTATATAGTTTAAACTTAATGTAGACCAAATTTGATTAGGTTATATTAAACACGGCCTTAGCTATGGACTTATTGGTGATGCCTTGATTTAACAAAAAATGCAAATTTTCAAAATTGGTCAAAAAATACTTTAAACCAAAATGTTCAAAAACTGTTTGTATATATAGTTAGTATATAGCCTAGACTAAATGTAGCCTAAATTTAGTTAAGCTATATAGAACACTAATCCTGCTGTGGACTCATTTGTAGTTAACTTTTTTTTTCTAATTTAAGTTTGAATTCTAGCAGTGATACCGAAAGCGCAGAAGCAAAACAACTGAATATGCGGAAATCGTCTAAGCAATGTTGTCAGTTAAAAAAGATATTGTCGATGATGATAAGAAGTAATGAGTTGAGTCAGGTTTAGGTTGGTAAGACTGACCTGAAATCCATGCTATTAGAATTTTTGTATAATCGATCGTAAAACAAAAACTAAGCGGGCGATTTTAATAAAATTTGCTTTTTACTACCTCAAGATGTTAGCAAACAATTAAAAATCATAAAAGTCGTAATAAAGTTACGATAACTTGATTTTTTCAAAGATTTTAACAGAAATGCGGAAGAATTCTTGTATAATTGATCGTAAAACAAAAACTAAGCGGGCGATTGTAATAAAATTTGCTATTTACTATCTCAAGATGTTAGCAAACAATTAAAATTTATAAAAGTCGTAATAAATTTACGATAACTTGATTTTTTCAAAGATTTTAACAGAAAAACAGAAGAATTCTTGCATAATCGATCGTAAAACAAAAACTAATTAAGCAATTTTTATAAAATTTGCTATTTACTACCTCATGTTGTTAGCAAACAATTAAAAATGATAAAAGTCGTAATAAATTTACGATAACTTGATCTTCTCAAAGATTTTAACAGAAAAACGGAAGAATTCTTGCATAATCGATCGTAAAACAAAAACTAATTAAGCAATTTTTATAAAATTTGCTATTTACTACCTCATGTTGTTAGCAAACAATTAAAAATGATAAAAGTCGTAATAAATTTACGATAACTTGATCTTCTCAAAGATTTTAACAGAAAAACGGAAAAATTCTTGCATAATCGATCGTAAAACAAAAACTAAGCTAGCGATTTTAATAAAATTTGCTATTTACTACCTCAAGATGTTAGCAAACAATTAAAAGTTATAAAAGTCGTAATAAATTTACGATAACTTGATTTTTTCAAAGATTTTAACAGAAAAACGGAAGAATTCTTGTATAATCGATCGTAAAACAAAAACTAAGCTGGCGATTTTAATAAAATTTGCTATTTACTACATCAAGATGTTAGCAAACAATTAAAAGTTATAAAAGTCGTAATAAACTTACGATAACTTGAGTTTGTCAAAGATTTTAATAAAAAAACGGAAAAATTCTTGCATAATCGATCGTAAAACAAAAACTAAGCTAGCGATTTTAATAAAATTTGCTATTTACTACCTCAAGATGTTAGCAAACAATTAAAAGTTATAAAAGTCGTAATAAATTTACGATAACTTGATCTTTTCAAAGATTTTAACAGAAAAACGGAAAAATTCTTGCATAATCGATCGTAAAACAAAAACTAAGCTAGCGATTTTAATAAAATTTGCTATTTACTATCTCAAGATGTTAGCAAATAATTAAAAACCATAAAAATCGTAATAAATTTACAATAACTTGATTTTTTCAAAGATTTTAACAGAAAAACGAAAGAATTTTTGCATAATTGATCGTAAAACAAAAACTAAGCGGGCGATTTTAATAAAATTTGCTCTTTATTACCTCAAGATGTTAGCAAATAATTTAAAACCATAAAAGTCGTAATAAATTTACAATAACTTGATTTTTCCAAAGATTTTAACAAAAAAACGGAAGAATTCTTGTATAATCGATCGTAAAACTAAAACTAAACTGGTGATTTTGATAAAATTTGCTATTTACTATCTGTATTTTACAAATGTATAAGTTTTGTACTTTATTTTTTTATTATTAAGCGTTTTTACAAATATTTGAGGCTGTAATTACAAAAAGGATCATAATTTGAGTAAAATGCTTCTAAAAGTGGGCTTTTGTTTAGTTTGGTTACATAAAAATTATTTATTCAAAAGTTATAGGTTAGGTCATCATACAATTGTCATTTTAATAATATTTAAAGAACAATCAACATTTCCCTGGCTGAAATTTGCGCTGTTTCTCTATCAGTTATGTATTCCAATACAGCAAGTCCAAAATGGAACGTAGTGTAATTACCATGACTCGTAATAAGATTACGATCAATAACAACGTCATCATGTTTATAAATGTAATTATCACCTTCCCGTACTCTACCTTCAGTTGCAGGGTAAGAAGTCAAACGTCTTCCGAACATAATACCATGAGCCTTCAATGCAAGCGGAGCTGAAATTATTAATTTCATATTATATATTTAAAGTGAACTATTTTTACTTACAGGTGCAAATAGCGGCTATTAAGCGTCCGGCTTTTTCCTGTTCTCTCAAAACAATTCCAACATTTTTATCTTCTGATAAGGCTTGCCAACCATATGAACCTCCTGCCATTAAGACTACATCATATGGGCCTTTTTTCATAGCATCGCATAAAGCCATTTCAGGAACTGTTAACATTCCGCGTGATCCTACAACTGGTTCCAATGTAGGTCCTGCAATTGTTACTTCAACCTAAAAATGATTAATTATATGATGGTTCCAAATGACCGTTTAGGTGTATATGTATATGTATATATATATATATATATATATATATATATATATATAGATATATATATATATATATATAAAATTATTTTTAATAATAAAAATTGTTTATTTAAGATAGGTGCCAAATGACCGTTTGTGTGTATATATATATATATATAAAATTATTTTTAATAATAAAAACTGTTTATTTAAGATAGGTGCCAAATGACCGTTTGTGTGTATATATATATATATATATATATATATAAAATTGTAACGGGATATAAAACGTCAAAAAGTTATTTAATTAAAATTTATTAAATAAAAATATTTATATATAAAATTGGCCAACGTTTTATCTCCCGTTACAATTTTTTATAAATATATATTATACGTCAATTAAAATAAAATATAAATATATATATATAAAAAAAAAGATGGGTGCCAAATGACCGTTTGCATAAGTACATGTATATATATATATATATATATATATATATATATATATATATTTATTAAAAAAAATACTTATAATTATCTTACCCCTCCTCTTCGCAAAATAGCGACTGGAATGGCGATTTCATTCTCCTCATTCTGAGGATACAATAATACCAAAGCACGCTTAGCCATTGTTTCACTGTCGATTGCTTTCAACTGAAGAAACTTTAATTCGCGACTATTTATATGTTTCTATTGTTGATTAGAATTAGACGAGGAAATTCCCCAACCTCAATAGTTGCAGATAAAACATTTAATTAATAATAAATAATTTCCTGTTAGTAATGGAATATTTGCAACACCGCAAAGTTAATTAGAAATACACATTTGCGTTGCATCTATTCTAATCAAAGGAAACCAATACAAGATAACGAATAATTTACAAATAAATAAACAAATTGTTTTGTTATGATTCCAATTAATTTATTTTTTTAGACCAAAATTGGTTTAAATTTATTTATTCGGCAACGTTGCTTTAAAATTAATTTGAGTATTGTTGATCTGGATTGAATGTTTGTTAATATTTTTGACTCAAATTTGGCCCAAATGTGTGGAAGACGTTGCTTAATAATTGGTAAAAATTTAGATCGTTTAAGGTTTTGAATTATTTTTTTATAAATTCCCAAAGTGACTCATTAATAATTTGTAAAAACTTGCATCACTGAATTTCTTTCTGTAACTAAAATGTTTCTTAATATTTTTAGCTCAAATTTGGCCCAAATAGGCGGAAGATATTGGTTAATAATTGGTATAAATTTAGCTTGTTTAGGGCTATAAATTATTTTTTTATAAATTCCCAAAGTGACTTGTCAATAATATCTGAAAAGTTACATCAATGAATTATTATTTCTGCATCAAATGTTTGTGAATTGATTTTATTAAAAATTTGTCAAAATATGCACAAAAAGTTAAGTAATCATTATTAAAAATTTCAATTTATTTGGGCTTTCTGTTATTTTTTTATTAATTTTTAAAATGACCGATCAATACCTTTTAAAAACTTTAATCAAAAAACAATTGAAAATATTTTTAAAATAAGAGATAATAGCAAAAAAATTTATAACAACTTTTTATAGATATATAGTATATCTACCAATAATTTTTATAAAATTTTTAATTATTTTAACATTTAAGCTGTCAAAATTGTTTTTTTTTAATTTCGATAATTTTGACCCAAACCAAACAACTGAAGATATTTCGTAAACAATAAAAATTTACAATAAAATTTATTTAAATAATTTGTGGGTAATTAAATATTTAAAAAAAATTTTAATTAAATTTTAAATTATTCTGACATTTAGGTTGTCAAATTTTGATTTTTCTGGTTTTGAACAATTTGAGCCAAATCAATTAACTGATGATATCTCTAAAATAATAAAAACTAGTAACAAATTTTATTAACATATTTTGTAGAAAATTATTAAATGTATAAAAAATCCAATTGATATTTTAAGTTATTTTGACATTTAAGTTGTCAAATTTGCAGTTTTCCAGTTTTGATCAGTTTCGTTCAGATCAAATAACTGATGATATCTCTAAAATAGTAAAAGCTAAACAAATTCTATTTACGTATTTTGTAGATAATTGTTGTATGTACAAAAAATCCAAATAGTGTTTTGAGTTATTTTAATATTTAAGTTGTCAAATTTGCGGTTTTCTGGTATTGAATAGTTTGACCCAAATCAACTAGTTGATGATATCTCTAAAATAATAGAAACTAGCAAGAAATTTTATTTAAATATTTTGTAGATAATTATTGTGTTCATAAAAAACCCAAATGGTAATTAAGGTTATTTTTACATTTAATATGTCAAATTTGAGTTTTTTCGATTTAGATCAATTTGGCTCAAATTAAATAACTGAAGATATCTCCAAAACAACAGATACCAGCAATAAATTTCATTTAAACTTTTTGTAGATCATTATTATATCTACAAAAAGTTCAAATGGTAATTTGAGTTATTTTGACATTTAATGTGTCAAATTTGGTTTTTTTCGATGTAAATCAATTTGGCCCAAATCAAATAACTGAAAATATTTCCAAAACAACAGATACCAGCAATAAATTTTATTTTAATTTTGTGTAGATCATTATTATATCTACAAAAATTCTCAATTGTGATTTGTGTTATTTTGACAGTTAATATGTCAAATTTGAGTTTTTTCGATTTAGATCAATTTGGCCCAAATCAAATAACTGAAAATGTCTCCAAAACAACAGATACCAGCAATAAATTTTATTTAAACTTTTTGTAGATCATTGTTATATCTACAAAAAGTTTGAATGGTGATTTGAGTTATTTTGACATTTAATAAGTCAAATTTGGTTTTTTTCGATTTAGATCAATTTGGCCCAAATCAAATAAGTGAAGATATCTCCAAAACAACAGATACCAGCAATAAATTTCATTTAAACTTTTTGTAGATCATTATTATATCTACAAAAAGTTCGAATTGTGATTTGAGTTATTTTGACTTTTAATGTGTCAAATTTGGTTTTTTTCGATTTAGATCAATTTAGCCCAAATCAAATAAGTGAAGATATCTCCAAAACAACAGATATCAGCTATAAATTTTATTTCAATTTTGTGTAGATCATTATTATATCTACAAAAAATCCTAATAGTGATTTGAGTTATTTTGACAGTTAATATGTCAAATTTGAGTTTTTTCGATTTAAACTAATTTGGCTCAAATCAAATAACTGAAAATATCTCCAAAACAACAGATACCAGCAATAAATTTTATTTCAATTTTGTGTAGATCATTATTATATCTATAAAAAGTTCGAATGGTGATTTGAGTTATTTTTACATTTAATATGTCAAATTTGAGTTTTTTCGATTTAGATCAATTTGGCCCAAATCAAATAACTGAAGATATCTCCAAAACAACAAACACCACCAATAAATTTTATTTTAATTTTGTGTAGATCATTATTATATCTATAAAAAATCCTAATGGTGATTTGAGTTATTTTTACATTTATTATGTCAAATTTTAGTTTTTTTGATTTTGATCAATTTGGCCCAAATCAAATAACTGAAGATATCTCCAAAACAACAGAAACCAGCAATGAATTTTATCTAAATAATTTGTAAATATTTAAAGTATCTTCAAGAAAAGTAATAATTCTTAAATCTAGTCTTCAGATAAATGTGGTTTCACTTAAAAATGAAAAAAAAAATTCTAACTTCATGATGCTTATGCAACCCAATTTACATTTATTATAGTAAACTGAAGTTGTATGCTTATTATAGTTATTATGCAACTCTAGCTTCATGCAATAACAATATAACCTCAAAATGTTAAAACCATCAATGCTAGTGAATACCTTAAATCAAGCAAGATTTGCTTCGACTAAAATTACCAATGATACAATCAACCCGATACTAACAAATCGCAACCCTAGAAATTTGGAAAGGTTGCGCTTTGCTTACAAACCATCCGGTTATCATTTAGAAAAACCAGGCCGCAGCTTCTGGCATAAGTAAGTAATCCAACCAACTCAATCAAACTTACTCAATTAATAAATTCCAGACTTGATATAAGCTCATCAGGCAGACACATAACAGCTTCCGTAATACATTTCGAAAACGGAACCGTTCTTTCAGCAAGCACTAAAGAATGGGCCGTTCAGAAACAGCTTTATAGGACATCGGATTCATCAGCTTATATTAATATAGGACGAGTAAGTTTTTCATTTGTGCTGTGATTATGTTGTGAGGTTTTTATTTAATTGCAGGTTTTGGCTCAACGATGTCTTGAATCGGGTATTACTGAAATGCGATCTGATATTGAGCCTAATAATCCTGATGGTAAGGTGGCTTTGTTGTTACGGCATTTACAAGAAGGTGGGGTTGTGCTTGAGGAGCCAGAACAATACCGGAAACCGAGACCGTGGGATATTAATGTTAAGAAATTAGATCGTTGATGATATTGTAGTTATTTAATAATAAATTTGTGTACTTTATTTGTGTTTATTGACAGTTTATATAATTTGAGGTTAGATTTATTACAGTAATTATTAAACGGTTGATGTTGGGTAAAAATAATTTAAAGAAAATTTAATTTCCTACATTTCATTTTATATAAAATTTTATTGTTAAGTTGCTATTAAGGGAGTTATTTGTGTTTTTAATTTTTTTTTTAATTGAGGTTAGATTTATTGCTGTAACTTATGGAATCTGAATCAAATGACGGAAATAGTGCAAACATTTTAATATTTATTGAGTCGTGCTGTGCATCTAACCTAGAAATAAATAAAATCTAATTTGTTGCTTTGCAATTGATACTTGAGTCACAAAATGGAATTAGTTCAAACATTTTTAACCTTTATTAGTCGCTTAACAATTGAGTCACACAATGCATCTAACCTAGAAACTTATGAAATCTAATTTGTCGCTTTGCGATTGACTCTTGAGTCACAATTAAAATAGTTCAAACATTTTTAATCTTTATTAGTCACTTTGCAATTAATAGTTGAGCCACGCTATGCATCTAACCTAGAAATTGATGAAATATAATTAGTCGCTTTGCGATTGACATTTCAGTCACAAAATGAAAACAGTTCAAACATTTTTAACCTTTATTAGTTGCTTCACGATTAATAGTTAAGTCACGCTCTGCATATAACCTAGAAACTTATATAATCTAATTTGTCGCTTTGCAATTGACACTTGAGTCACAAAATGGAAGTAGTTTAATCATTTTTAACCTTTATTAGTCGCTTTGCGATTAATAGTTAAGTCACGCTATGCATCTAACCTAGAAACTTATGAAACCTAATTTGTCGCTTCGCGATTGACACTTGAGTCTCAAAATGAAAATAGTTTAAACATTTTTAACCTTTATTAATCGCTTCTCAAAATTGATTGATTTAGAACTAAGTTACTCAAATTTGATTGAATTTTGTGAGTTGCTTTTTTTATCTGGTACGTTTTAACTACAAATGATTACACGCTTCAAAATTTAATTTTGTAAAGAATTAAATTGTCCACAAATTTATTTATTAGAAGCAACTCAAAATTTTGCAAAATAAGCTAGTTATTTTGACCTAAACTACAAATTTGCTGATTTTATGGTGTTTTTTTAATATAACTCAGAAAGCGCTAAAAATTTTAAAAATACTCTTAAACATAATTGGTTGAGTAATAAATTTGGCACAATTTTATTTATATTGAGTATTTTCGAATTTTATCAAATAAAGCGGCTACAGACAATTTTATTAAAAATTCTACAATTTTTTTTATAAATTTGCGAGTATTTGATGGTTACTACTAGTTACTCCCACTTTTTTCAACTGCATAATGTTACTCACTTATTAAACTTGATAAATCAAATTTAAAACTTGTGAGTAACTAAGTAGTAACCATATTTAAAACCACTTTTATTAATCGACTTTTGCTACAATTTCCAATCGCTGTCAACAATCAATTTGACACGTGATGTCAATCCTAATATTGAAGGAACTAGTGCTTAGGCCGCATAATAAATGGGCCGCAGCGTACACCAACAATTATCAGGTGAGTAGTTATAGATTTAAACATGGTTGCTACTAGTTACTCATTAATTTTTTGGTTGGATATGATACTACATTGTTTCTACTTTACAATTCAAGTATAAAAACTTTGAGTAACCATGTTTTGCAAGACTTACAAGGCCATCTTCATTTTACTGACATAAAATTGCATCTGTCCCAAGCATTAACTGTCAAAAATTAGTTAAATTTTAAAAACTGTCAAAAATATGAAATGTCAAAATATGTATCAACTGTCAGACAAATCTGTCAATTATCAAAAATGTTGTAGCCAAACATGTCATTTGTCAAAAATATTTTGATGTTATAAAAGCGTTTTCAAATGTTAAACAAGTTTAGTTAACTGTCAAAAATGTGTCAAACTACATGTCAAAAAAATTTATCAACTGTCAAACATTGACAAATTGCAATTGATTGTTTTTAAAAAAAGTTTTTGGCACATGACAGTTAATATTTTTGAACAATTGACAGTTTTTGACATATGACAGTAGTTGATAAATGACAATTTTTGACAGTTTAAAGTTAACAATTAATTATTGACAATTTAGTGATTTTTTTTAGTCAGATGACAGTTTATATTTTATCAAAATAGTTAGGTTAGAATTAAATTTATTGTCGAGTTGACAGTCATTGCTGTCAAAATTACACTCAAAATAGTTAAAAATACAATTTCTGTCAAAATGTGATAAGTCAGTTGTCAATCAAATCTGACTTTTAATTGATAGCAGAATAAAGTTACAGCTGTCACAATAATTAAAAACATTATTTGTCAAGTGGCGTTTAATAATTCAAACCACGATCAACTGTCAATTACTATTTAACTTCAAAAAGTGATGGAAACTAAGTGTTGTGACGTTCAATAATAAACTATTGCTATATTTAACTATCAGTTGTCTCTTAAAAACATTTTGTGGCTGTCAAACTTGAATTTTAATTGACAGTTGAAAATTTATTATTTAACCTCAAAAAGTGTTGTTTGGCAGTAGATGTAAAGCGTTAACTGTCAACAGTGACGTATAACAATGCAAACTAACGATTGACTGTTAGTTGAACAATTAAAACGTTTAATGACTGTCAAATTGACAGCTAAAAAATAATCACTAATGTTTAACTGTCAAAAGTAACATTTAACAGTTGGTTGTCTCCTGACACTTTAAATGTTAAAATAGCTCAAACTACCATTTAAATTTATCGTGGGCACAATATTTATCTACAAATTATTTTAATTAAATTAACTGCTGGTATCTATTATTTAAGAGATATCTTCAGTTATTTGATTTGGGGCAAATTGATCTAAATCGAAAAACTTCAAATTTAGCATATTAAATGTAAAAATAGCTCAAATCACCATTAGGATTTTTTGTAGATATAATAATGATCTACACAAAGTTAAAATTAAATTTACTGCTGGTATTTGTTGTTTTGTAAATATCTTCAGTTATATGATTTGGGCCAAATTGATCTAAATCAAATAAACTTAAATTTGAGATATTAAATGTAAAAATAACTCAAATTACCATTAGGGTATTTTGTAGATATAATAATGACCTACAAAAAGTTTTAATGAAATTTGTTGCTAGTATCTGTTGTTTTGGAAATATCTTCAGTTATTTGATTTGGGCTAAATTGATCTAAATCGAAAAAACTCAAATTTGACATATTAAACGTAAAAATAACTCAAACCACCATTAGAATTTTTTGTAGATATAATAATGGTCTACATAAAGTTGAAATAAAATTTATTGCTGGTATCTGTTGTTTTGGAGATATCTTCAGTTATTTGATTTGGGCTAAATTGATCTAAATCGAAAAAACTCAAATTTGACATATTAAATGCAAATATAACTGAAATCACCATAAGGATTTTTTGTAGATATAATAATGATCTACATAAACTTTAAATAAAATTTATTGTTGGTATCTGTTGTTTTAGAGAAATCTTCAGTTATTTGATTTGGGCCAAATTGATCCAAATTGAAAAAAATCAAATTTGACATATTAACTGTCAAAATAACACAAATCACCATTCGAACTTTTAGTAGATATAATAATGATCTACAAAAAGTTTAAATGAAATTTATTGCTGGGATCTGTTGTTTTAGAGATATCTTCAGTTATTTGATTTAGGCCAAATTGATCTAAATCGAAAAAACTCAAATTTGACATATTAAATGTCAAAATAACTCAAATCACCATTACGATTTATTGTAGATATAATAATGATCTACACAAAGTTAAAATAAAATTATTGCTAGTATCTGTTGTTTTGAAAACATGTTCAGTTATTTGATTTGATCTAAATTGTTCTAAATCGAAAAAACTCAAATTTGACCTTTAAAATGTAAAAATAACTCAAATCACCATTAGGATTTTTTGTAGATATAATAATGATCTACACAAAGTTAAAATTAAATTTACTGCTGGTATTTGTTGTTTTGTAAATATCTTCAGTTATATGATTTGGGCCAAATTGATCTAAATCAAATAAACTTAAATTTGAGATATTAAATGTAAAAATAACTCAAATTACCATTAGGGTATTTTGTAGATATAATAATGACCTACAAAAAGTTTTAATGAAATTTGTTGCTAGTATCTGTTGTTTTGAAGATATCTTCAGTTATTTGATTTAGTCTAAATTGATCTAAATCGAAAAAACTCAAATTTGACATAGTAAATGCAAAAATAGCTCAAATCACCATTAGGATTTTTGGTAGGTATAATAATGATCTACACAAAGTTAAAATGAAATTTATTGTTAGTATCTGTTGTTTTGGGGATATTTTCAGTTATTTGATTTGAGCCAAATTGATCTAAAACAAAAAAACTCAAATTCGACATATTAACTGTTAAAATAACTCAAATCACCGTTAAGATTTTTTGTAGATATAATATTGATCTACAAAAAGTTAAAATGAAATTTATTGCTGGTATCTATTGTTTTGGAGATATCTTCAGTTGTTTGATTTGAACCAAATTAATCTAAATCGAAAAAACTTAAATTTGGCATATTAAATGTCAAAATAACTCAAATCACCATTTGAATTTTTAGTAGATATAATAATGACCTACACAAAGTTGAAATGGAATTTGTTGCTATTATCTGTTGTTTTGGAGATATCTTCAGTTATTTGATTCGGGCCAAATTGATCTAAATCGAAAAAACTCAATTAAATTATTAAATGTTAAATTAACTCAAATCGCTATTAGGATTTTTTGTAGATATAATAACAATCTACTAAAAAATGTAATAAAACTTACTGCTGGTAACTGTTATTTTGGAAATATCTTCAGTTATTTGATTTGTGCCAAATTAATCTAAATCGAAAAAACTTAAATTTGACATATTAAATGTCAAAATAACTCAAATCACCATTTGAATTTTTAGTAGATATAATAATGATCTACACAAAGTTGAAATGGAATTTGTTGCTAGTATCTGTTGTTTTGGAGATATCTTCAGTTATTTGATTCGGGCCAAATTGATCTAAATCGAAAAAACTCAATTAAATTATTAAATGTTAAATTAATTCAAATCGCTATTAGGATTTTTTGTAGATATAATAACAATCTACAAAAAAATGTAATAAAACTTACTGCTGGTAACTGTTATTTTGGAAATATCTTCAGTTATTTGATTTGTGACAAATTGATCTAAATCGAAAAAACTCAAATTTGACATATTAAATGTGAAAATAACTCTAATTACCATAAAGATTTTTTGTAGATATAATAATGATCTATAAAAAGTTTAAATAAAATTTGTTGCTAGTATCTATTATTTTGAAGATATCTTCAATTATTTGATTTGGGTCAAATTGATCTGAATCAAAGAAACTCAAATTTGACATATTAAATGTCAAAATAACTCAGATTACCATTTAAATTTTTTGTAGATATAATAATGATCTACACAAAGTTTAAATGAAATTTATTGCTGGGATCTATTGTTTTAGAGATAACTTCAGTTATTTGATTTGGGCCAAATTGATTTAAATCCAAAAACTCAAATTTGATACATTAAATGAAAAATAACTCAAATTACCATTACGATTTTTTGTAGATATAATAATGACCTACAAAAAGTTTTAATGAAATTTGTTTCTAGTATCTGTTGTTTTAAAGATATCTTCAGTTATTTGATTTGGGCTAAATTGATTCAAATTGAAAAAAATCAAATTTGACATATTAACTGTCAAAATAACACAAATCACCATTAGAATTTTTTGTAGATATAATAATGATCTACATAAAGTTTAAATGAAATTTATTGTTAGTGTCTGTTGTTTTGGAGATATGTTTAGTTATTTGATTTAGGCCAAATTGATCTAAATCTAAAAAACTCAAATTTGATACATTAAATGTAAAAATAACTCAAATTACTATTAGGATTTTTTGTAGATATAATAATGATCTATACAAAGTTTAAATAAAATTTATTGCTAGTATCTATTATTTAGAAGTTATCTTTAGTTATTTGATTTTAGCCAAATTGATCTAAATCTAAAAACTGAAATTTGACATATTAACTGTCAAAATAAATCAAAACACCATTAGGATTTTTTGTAGATATAATAATGATCTACCCAAAGTTAATATAAAATTTATTGCTGTTCTCTGTTGTTTTGAAGATATCTTCAGTTATTTGATTTAGGCCAAATTGATCAAAATCGAAAAAACTCAAATTTAACATATTAAATGTCAAAATAACACAAATCACCATTAGAATTTTTTGTAGATATAATAATGATCTACATAAAGTTTAAATGAAATTTATTGTTAGTGTCTGTTGTTTTGGAGATATGTTTAGTTATTTGATTTAGGCCAAATTGATCTAAATCTAAAAAACTCAAATTTGATACATTAAATGTAAAAATAACTCAAATTACCATTAGGATTTTTTGTAGATATAATAATGATCTACATAAAGTTAAAATAAAACTTATTTCTAGTATCTGTTGTTTTGGAGATATCTTCAGTTATTTGATTTGGGCCAAATTGATCTGAATCAAAGAAACTCAAATTTAACATATTATATGTAAAAATAACTCAAATCACCATTTGGATTTTTTATAGATATAATAATTATCTACAAAAAGTTAAAATTAAGTTTATTGCTGGTATCTGTTGTTTTGGAAATATTTTCAGTTATTTGATTTGGGCCAAATTGATCTAAATCGAAAAAACTCAAATTTGACAAATTAAATGTACTAACTCAAAACACCATTAGGATTTTTTGAAGATATAATAATGATCTACACAAAGTTTAAATGAAATTTATTGCTGGGATCTGTTGTTTTAGAAATATCTTCAATTATTTGATTTGGGCCAAATTGATCTAAATGAAAAAAACTCAAATTTGACATATTAAATGTAAAAATATTTCAAATCATCATTAGGATTTTTTGTAGATATAAAAATGATCTACACAAAGTTGAAACAAAATTGATTGCTGGTATCTGTTGTTTTGGAGATATCTTCAGTTATTTGATTAGGGCCAAATTGATCTAAATCGAAAAACTTCAAATTTAGCATATTGAATGTAAATATAGCTCAAATCATCATAAAGATTTTTTGTAGATATAGTAATGGCCTACACAAAGTTTAAATAAAATTTATTGCTGGTATCTGTTGTTTTGAAGATATCTTCAGTTATTTGATTTGGGCCAAATTGATCTAATTCAAAAAAACTCAAATTTGACATTTTAAATGTCAAAATAGCTCAAATCACCATTAGGATTTTTTGTAGATATAATAATGATCTACACAAAATTAAAATAAAATTTATTGCTGGTATCTGTTGTTTTGGAGATATCTTCAGTTATTTGATTTAGGCCAAATTGATCTAAATCGAAAAAACTCAAATTTAACATATTAAATGTCAAAATAACTCAAATCACCTTTAGGATTTTTTGTAGATATAATAATGATGTACACAAAGTTTAAATGAAATTTATTGTTGGTATCTATTGTTTTTGAAATATCTTCAGTTATTTGATTTGAGCCAAATTGATTTAAATAAAAAAAACTCAAATTTGACATTTTAAATGTCAAAATAGCTCAAATCACCATTAGGATTTTTTGTAGATATAATAATGCTCTACATAAAGTTAAAATAACATTTATTGCTGGTCTCTGTTGTTTTGAAGATATCTTCAGTTATTTGATTTGGGCCATATTGATCTAAATCGAAAAAACTCAAATTTGACATATTAAATGACAAATGAACTTAAATCACCATTAGGATTTTTTGTAGATATAATAATGATCTACAAATAATATAAATTAAATTTTGTGCTAGTATCTATTATTTAGAAGTTATCTTCAGTTATTTAATTTGAGACAAATTGATCCAATTAGGAAAATCATAAATTTGACATTTGACAGTTATAACTTTGACATTTATATAATATTTAAATTATTTATTATAATACAATACACATTATCAATACAAAATACATAATTTATTGTCCTGGTGCACTGAGCGACTTATCCATAAACTTCTTCTTAGAAAAACAAAGCCACCATTTGCTCGGCTTACCATCCTCCCCAAAAACGCGATCACAAACTCTCAATCCAACTTCCTGTCTCAATTGAGTCAAATAAGTTCGCAAAAATTCTAAAACAATCCAAACCTATAATTAAACTATTAAGTTAACAATCAAACTAACCTCCTTCCTGTGTAGATTCCGGTTTACCATAAACGGAATTCAATGGAAATCCAGCCTCGCCCGGTATATCAAATCTTGATATTGCAAGCGTATACATATCATTTTGACCTTGATTCTTGTTGGAGCATCGTTGTAATTTTTTAAGACATTCAGTTATGTATAGCGTGATATAAATTAATAATCGATCGGCTTCCGATTTGATTTCATAGGTTCGGAAGAATACGTTTGCTTTGAAATAGTATAAAGCTTCATCGATTACATCGTTTTCTTGGGATAATTGTTGCGGTGCTGGGCCTCGGATTTTTGTTTTGAATGGTAGGATGGCTGTATTGCCTATGATTTGTTTGCTATCGAGGAATGTTGAGTGATAAGCCTGTGGGGCACACCCAATTAGTCATTTGTTATTGTTTATTGATATTTTATACTTACCGGCATTGTGGCTTCTCTTTTCAACGCTTATTAATTTGATTTGATTTTTATTGATTGGTTTCTATAATTATTAAGGAAAATTGTAGCAGGAAAATGCAATGTTTATTATTATTTTTTCCTACAGTTTGTAACACTGATTGATTAGTAATACACTGAAGTTGTATTCAAATCCAATTTGTGGTAGGGGAAGATTTCCCTATATAAATTTGCATCAAATAACGATTGATAATTATGAATATTGTTATTGCCTATTGATTTATAATAATTAATTATTAATTATCTAAAAAAATTTCCCCTCATCAAATCAAACGTAGCCAACTTCACTTTTAGATCACAGTAGCTGTCAGTTGCTTCAACATTCTTGATCCGATTCCATCTGAAATTATTTCTTCAAAATGGGTCTCACAAACACAATTTATAACACCGTCTTCAAGAGGACATCAACATTCGCGCTTGCTTGCATCGGCAGCGTCTTTTTCTTCGACCGCACCTTTGAATTGGCTTCTGAAAAGCTTTTCGATACCATCAATCAAGGAGTAAGTTACATAACCCAACCTAACCTAACGTACTAATATAATAAATTGTTGCAGAAACTCTATAAGGATTTGAAGAAGGAATGAATCGTTAGAAGATAGATGAATTATTAGTCAATGTGTTTATATTAAATAATAAAAGCGATGGAAAGATTGTGTTGTTTTTATTAATTATAAGTTGGTAACTCTGAATCAGTCCTATACAGATCTTTCTCGTCTCCACAAGTCCTGTAAAATTATAATAGATACCAGCAATAAATTTTATTTTAGCTTTATGTAGATTATTGTTATATCTACAAAAAATCCTTATGGTGATTTGAGATATTTTTACAATTAATATGTCAAATTTGAGTTTTTTTGGTTTAGATAAATTTGACACAAACCAAATAACTGAAGATATCTCTAAAACAACAGATGTTATCAACAAATTTAATTTAAACTTTTTGTAGATCATTATTATATCTTCAAAAAATCCTAAAGGTGATTTGAGTTATTTTGACATTTAATATGTCAAATTTGAGTTTTTTCAATTTTGATCAATCTGGCCTAAATCAAATAACTTAAGATATCTCCAAAACAACCGATACTAGCAATAAATTTCATTTAAACTTTGTGAGGATCATTAATATATATAGAAAAAATCTTTATAGTAATTTGAGTTATTTTGACATTTAATATGTCAAATTTGAGTTTTTTCAATTTAGATCAATTTAGCCCAAATCAAATAACTGAAGATATCTCTAAAATAACATAAACCAGCAATAAATTTCATTTAAACTTTGTGTAGATCATTATTATATCTTCAAAAAATCCTAATGGTGATTTGAGTTATTTTCACATTTAATAAGTCAATTTTGACTTTTTTCGATTTAGATCAATTTGGCCCAAATCAAAAAACTGAAGATATCTCCAAAACAACTGATACTAGAAATAAATTTTATTTAAACTTTGTGTAGATTATTATTATATCTACAAAAAATTCTCATGGTGATTTGAGTTATTTTGACATTTAATATGTCAAATTTTAGTGTTTTCAATTTAGATCAATTTGGCCCAAATAAAAAAACTGAAGATATCTCCAAAACAACTGATACTAGAAATAAATTTCATTTAAACTTTGTGTAGATTATTATTATATCTACAAAAAATTCTCATGGTGATTTGAGTTATTTTGACATTTAATATGTCAAATTTGAGTTTATTCAATTTATTTCAATTTGGCCCAAATCAAATAACTAAAGATATCTCTAAAACAGCAGATCCCAGCAATAAGTTTTATTTTAACTTTGTATAGATCATTATTATATCTTCAAAAAATCCTAATGGTGATTTGAGTTATTTTCACATTTAATAAATCAATTTTGACTTTTTTCAATTTAGATCAATTTGGCCCAAATCAAAAAACTAAAGATATCTCCAAAACAACTGATACTAGAAATAAATTTTATTTTAACTTTGAGTAGATCATTACTATATCTACAAAAAACCCTAATGATTGTTTAAATTATTTTGACATATAATATGTCAAATTTGAGTTTTTTTGATTTAAATCAATTTAGCCTATATCAAATAACTGAAGATATCTCTAAAATAACATAAACCAGCAATAAATTTCATTTAAACTTTGTGTAGATCATTATTGTATCTTCAAAAAATCCTAATGGTGATTTGAGTTATTTTCACATTTAATAAGTCAATTTTGACTTTTTTCGATTTAGATCAATTTGGCCCAAATCAAAAAACTGAAGATATCTCCAAAACAACTGATACTAGAAATAAATTTCATTTAAACTTTGTGTAGATTATTATTTTATCTACAAAAAATTATCATGGTGATTTGAGTTATTTTGACATTTAATATGTCAAATTTGAGTGTTTTCAATTTAGATCAATTTGGCCCAAATCAAAAAACTGAAGATATCTCCAAAACAACTGATACTAGAAATAAATTTCATTTTAACTTTGAGTAGATCATTATTATATCTACAAAAAACCCTAATGATTGTTTAAATTATTTTGACATATAATATGTCAAATTTGAGTTTTTTTGATTTAAATCAATTTAGCCTAAATCAAATAACTGAAGATATCTCCAAAACAACAGATACCAGCAATAAATTTCATTTAAACTTTTTGTAGATCATTATAATATCTACAAAAAATCCTAATGATGATTTGAGTTATTTTCACATTTAATATGTCAAATTTGAGTTTTTTTGATTTAAATCAATTTAGCCTAAATCAAATAACTGAAGATATCTCTAAAATAACATAAACCAGCAATAAATTTCATTTAAACTTTGTGTAGATCATTATTGTATCTTCAAAAAATCCTAATGGTGATTTGAGTTATTTTCACATTTAATAAGTCAATTTTGACTTTTTTCGATTTAGATCAATTTGGCCCAAATCAAAAAACTGAAGATATCTCCAAAACAACTGATACTAGAAATAAATTTCATTTAAACTTTGTGTAGATTATTATTATATCTACAAAAAATTCTCATGGTGATTTGAGTTATTTTGACATTTAATATGTCAAATTTGAGTGTTTTCAATTTAGATCAATTTGGCCCATATCAAAAAACTGAAGATATCTCCAAAACAACTGATACTAGAAATAAATTTCATTTTAACTTTGAGTAGATCATTATTATATCTATAAAAAACCCTAATGATTGTTTAAATTATTTTGACATATAATATGTCAAATTTGAGTTTTTTTGATTTAAATCAATTTAGCCTAAATCAAATAACTGAAGATATCTCCAAAACAACAGATACCAGCAATAAATTCCTTTTTAACTTTGTGTAGATCATTATTATATCTACAAAATATCTTAATGGTGATTTGAGTTATTTTGACATTTAATATGTCAAATTTGAGTTTTTTCAATTTAGATCAATTTGGCTCAAATCAAAAATTTAAAGATATCTCCAAAACTACTGATACTAGAAATAACTTTTATTTTAACTTTGTGTAGATCATTATTATATCTACAAAAAACCCTAATGATGATTTAAATTATTTTGACGTTTAATATGTCAAATTTGAGTTTTTTTGATTTAAATCAGTTTGCCTCAAATCAAATAACTAAAGATATCTCCAATACATCTAATACCAGCAATAAATTTCATTTTAACTTTATGTAGATCATTATTATATCTACAAAAAATCCTAATAGTGATTTGAGTTATTTTGACATTTAATATATCAAATTTGAGTTTTTTCGATTTACTTTAGTTTGGCCCAAATCAAATAACTGAAGATATCTCTAAAACAACAGATGCCAGCGATAAATTTCATTTTAACTTTGTGTAGCTTATTATTATATTTACAAAAAATCCTAATAGTGATTTGAGTTATTTTCACATTTAATATGTTAAATTTGAGTTTTTTTGGTTTAGATCAATTTGGCCCAAATTAAAAACTGAAAATATCTCCAAAACAACAGATGCCAGCGATAAATTTCATTTAAACTTTGTGTAGCTTATTATTATATTTACAAAAAATCGTAATGGTGATTTAAGTTATTTTGACATTTAATATGTCAAATTAGAGTTTTTTCGATTTAGATCAATTTGGTCCAAATCAAATAACTGAAGATATCTCCAAAACAACAGATACCAGCAATAAATTTCATTTAAACTTTTTGTAGATCAATATTATATCTACAAAAAATCTGTATGGTGATTTGAGTTATTTTGACATTTAATATGTCAAATTTGAGATTTTTCAATTTAGATCATTTGGGCCCTAATCAAATAACTGAAGATATCTCCAAAATAACAAACAGCAGCAATAAATTATATTTAAACTTTCTGTAGATCATTATTATATCTACAAAAAATCGTTATGGTGATTTGAGTTATTTTGGTATTTAATATGTCAAATTTGAGTTTTTTCGATTTAGATCGATTTAGCCCAAATCAAATAACTGAAGATATCTCCAAAATAATAGATACCAGCAACAAATTAAATTTAAATAATGTGTAGATATATATCGTGTTTACAAAAAAATCTAAATGGTAGTTTAAGCTATTTTGACATTTATGGTAACAAGAGACAAGCTTAAAGTTACTTTTGACAGTTAAGTAATAGATTTTTTTTAGCTGTCAATTTGACAGTCACTAAACGTTTTAATTAGTCAAATAACAGTCAATTGTTAGTTTGCATTGTTAAACGTCACTGTTGACAGTTAACGCTTTACATCTACTGCCAAACAACACTTTTTGAGGTTAAATAATAAATTTTCAACTGTCAATTAAAATTCAAGTTTGACAGCCACAAAATGTTTTTAAGAGACAACTGACAGTTAAATATAGCAATAGTTTATTAATCAACGTCACAACAGTTAGTTTCCAACACTTTTTGAAGTTAAATAGTAATTGACAGTTGATCGTGGTTTGAATTATTAAACACCACTTAACAAATAATATTTTTAATTATTGTGACAGCTGTAACTTTATTCTGCTATCAATTAAAAGTCAGATTTGATTGACAACTGACTTGTCACATTTTGACAGTTAATTGTTTAATGTCACTTTTGACAGAAATTGTTTTTTAACTATTTTGAGTGTAATTTTGACAGCAATGACTGTCAACTCGACAATTAATTTAATTCTAACCTAACTATTTTGATAAAATAGAAACTGTCATCTGTCAATGATTAACAATCAAAAATAATACATTGTCAAAATCACTAAACTGTACAGTCAACTGTCAATAATTAATTGTTAACTTTAAACTGAGAAAAATTGTCATTTATCAACAACTGTCATATGTCAAAAACTGTCAATTGTTCAAAAACATTAACTGTCATGTGTCAAAAACTTTTTTAAAAACAATCAATTGAAATTTGTCAATGTTTGACAGTTGACAATTTTTTTGACATGTAGTTTGATACATTTTTGACAGTTAACTAAACTTGTTTAACATTTGAAAACGCTTTTATAAAATTAAAATATTTTTGACATTTGACAATTAAATTTGACATGTTTGGCTACAACATTTTTGACAGTTTTGATAATTGACAGATTTGTCTGACAGTTGATACATACTTTGACATTTTATATTTTTGACAGCTTTTAAATTGTAACTAATTTATGACAGTTAACGTATGTAACTGATGCAATTTTATGTCAGTAAAATCAAGATGGCCTTGTAAGTCTTGCAGAACATGGTTACTCAAAGTTTTTTTACTTGAATTTTAAAGTAGACACAATGTAGTATCATATCCAATCAAAAAATTAATGAGTAACTAGTAGCAACCATGTTTAAATCTATAACTACTCACCTGATAATTGTTGGTGTACGCTGCTGCACATTTATTATGCGGCCTAAGAACCAGCTTCTTCAATATTAAGATTGACATTGCTTGTTTACAGATTCCACTTAATGAAGCGCAAATTGCTGACTCTTGATAAAACTGGTTTTAAATATGGTTACTACTTAGTTACTCACAAATTTTAAAGTTGATTTATCAAGTTTAATAAGTAAGTAACATTATGCAGTTGAAAAAAGTAGGAGTAACTAGTAGTAACCATCAAATACTCGCAAAATTAAACAAAAAATTGTAGAATTTTTAATAAAATTGTTCATAGCCGCCTTATTTGGTAAAATTCGAAAATACTCAATATAAATAAAATTGTGCCAAATTTATTACTCAACCAATTATGTTTAAGAGTATTTTTAAAATTTTTAGCGCTTTCTGAGCTATATTAAAAAAACACCATAAAATCTGCAAATTTGTAGTTTAACACAAAATAACTAACTTATTTTGCAAAATTTTGAGTTGCTCCTAATAAATAAATTTGTGGACAATTTAATTCTTTACAAAATTCATTTTTGAAGCGTTTAACCATTTGTAGTTAAAACGTACCAGATCAAAAAAACAATTCACCAAATTAAATCAAATTTGAGTAACTTAGTTCTGAATCAATCAGTTTTGAGGTTGGAAAGTTAAATTTTCATAAACAAGTTGATAATATTGTTGGCTAAATGTGTACCAAGTTTGGTATAAATATTTTAAAAAACAAATGAGTTATGGCTTGTTTACTCATTTCAATAATGAGTAAATTGGTTCTAATTTGGTCAATTTTGATACTAAAACTTTAAAATTTTCTGAAGATGTTAATAATGGTATAAGTCTTTTATGTATTAAATTTGGTTCATTTATTTCCAAAAACAAATGAGTTATGTTAAAATTACTCATTTATCTAAAGAGTAAATTGCTTTTAATTTTGTCAATTTTGTAACTAAAAAGTTGAAATTTACTGAATATGTTAATAATTATATAAGCTTACTTTATATTAAATTTGGTTAATTTATTTCCAAAAACAAATGAGTTATATTAAAATTACTCATTTATCCAAAGAGTAAATTGCTTCTAACTTTGTCAATTTTGTAACTAAAATGTTAAAATTTTCTGAATATGTTAACAATTATATAAGCCTACTTTGTATTAAATTTGGTTAATTTATTTCCAGAAACAAATGAGTTATATTAAAATTACACTTTTATCCAATGAGTAAATTGCTTCTAATTTCGTCAATTCTGAAACTAGAAAGTTAAAATTTTTAGAACAAATTCATAACCTTCTTAGTCAACAAATTTGCTAATTTATTGTTAACAACAATGAAATTTAGTAGTATAATGCAAAAAAACGGTAAATTATGGGCAAAATTAGTTCTAAAACAAAAACCAATCAAGCTAAATAATTAAAAACTGATTAAAAATGTCAACAAAATAAATTTACATAAAGATACATTTGTTTTAAAGCAAATGAAACGTAATTTAAAACTTTAAGGATTGTTACTTAGCTAAATATGGGTTGCAACTTGACTAAATTATTAGAAATTAGTTAAATAAGTTAACAAACTGATAAGGTTTGCTACTTATCTAAACATGGTTTGTAATTTGAATAAATTATTAGAATACACCCTGTATGTTGAGGGGTATGACGTGAAGTTGTATCAAAGTAGGGGAAGTAGTTGCAGTTTTTGGGCTTCAATTAATTGACGAAACATTTAATTCCCTTCCACAAAACACCAATAAATTAAAATTAGTAATAGTAACATAACAAATAAAAACGCAATCCTTAAACGCAAATTAATTAAATAATTTTAGGTTGGCAACGCGAGTGTCACTTAATCAACACCTAACTTCACACATATATTTTAAAACCTTAAAAATTACTATTTATAATTGCCCCCATGTCTTCGCAAATGTTTGGACCATTAAATTTTAAACCAAGCAACTCATTGCTTGATGAAAATATAGAAACAACATGCCTTTTATGCGATGACATTTTTAACCTCAAATTATGTTTTGAAATATTTTTAAAACATTTATTCGAAGTACACTGGCTTGTAATCGAAGATGTACAGAACATACGAAAACTACCAAGGTACAAATTAAATAAATTTAAATGAATTTTATTAAATAATGTAATTCGTAGCTACTTATTATATTGGAAGGGAAAATTCAAAAAACAAGCGATGGAAAGCATCGTGCCATCAATATCAATCGATTCAATGGAAAATAAATATTTTTTATTAAGCACATTGCTTAAAGATGATCAAGAAATTCGACAGAAGCTTGGATTGGAGCATGCATTGGAAACGCAAGAAATGGAACGTTGCAAATGCGATTTCGCAAAGCCATGCTTATTTTGTAGATTGGAATATCAAGGTAATCGAATCGGTTACGTTATACACCTCCAGGATCAACATAACCTCCAATTAGGAAATCCGCAAAATTTGGTTTATATTGATGAATTGATTGATTTAATTGAAACTAAATTGGAGTCATTACAATGTATTTATTGCGAAAAAACATTCCCCGATCGATTAATACTAAAAGAACATATGCGTAAAAAAATTCATAAACGAATCAATTCGCAGAATCGAGCTTACGATAAATTCTACATCGTTAACTATTTGGGAGAAAAAAAAAGATCTCGAGATCCGGATGACGATTTGCCGGTTGAATTCGAACAGAATTCGGATGCCGAATATTCCGATTGGCAGGAAGGTGATGAAAATATTAATTGTTTGTTGTGTTCGCAATCCGAATCCGATATTAATAAATTGTGTTTGCATATGCACACGATGCATAGATTTAATTTCCCTCAGTTGGCAGCACATTTGGATTTTTATCAGAGGGTCAAGTTGGTCAATTATATGAGGAGACAGGTGCATATGAATCGATGTCCGACTTGTGATTATCAGTGTGAAGGTGCTCCTGATTTGGGTGTGCATTTGAGGGAGGAGAAACATTGTTATGAGTTGCCTGATGTTGAACGATTTGATCAACCTGAGTAAGTTTTAATTTGTTATTTTGCATGGACAAAAAATGTTTTACTTTTTATTGTTGTTGGGGTGCATTGTTGCCAAATATTATGAAATCTGATCTATGGTTTTAGAGTTATTCAACTTTTTCTATTTACAATTTTTAAAATTATTTTTGAGGTTAGGTTAGGTTTCTAACCTCTTGATTACAAAACTGTCAATCGCAAAACAACAAAGTCAATTTTTTTAGGTTAGGTTAGGTTTTATAAGTTTCCTGCGTACCGTGACATTGTCAATCGCGAAGCGACATATTAGAGAATACTAAATTAATGTTTGTGTGTGTTAACGTGACACAACTGTCAAACGCGAAGCGACAATGTAAATTTTTTTAGGTTAGGTTAGGTTGTATAAGTTTCCTGCATACCGTGACATTGTCAATCGCGAAGCGACTTATTAGAGAATACAAAATCAATGTTTGTGTGTGTTACCGTGACACAACTGTCAATCGCGAAGCGACAATGTCAATTTTTTTAGGTTAGGTTAGGTTTTATAAGTTTCCTGCATACCGTGACATTGTCAATCGTGAAGCGACATATTAGAGACTACATAATCAATGTTTTTATGTGTTACTGTGACACAATTGTCAATCGCAAAGCGACAAAGTCAATTTTTTTAGGTTAGGTATGTTACCTGCATACCGTGACATTGTCAATCGCGAAGCGACATATTAGAGAATACTAAATTAATGTTTGTGTGTGTTAACGTAACACAACTGTCAATCGCGAGGCGACAATGTCAATTTTTTTAGGTTAGGTTAGGTTTTATAAGTTTCCTGCGTACCGTGACATTGTCAATCGCGAAGCGACATATTAGAGACTACAAAATCAATGTTTGTTTGTGTTACCGTGACACAACTGTCAATCGCGAAGCGACAATGTCAATTTTTTTAGGTTAGGTTAGGTTTTATAAGTTTCCTGCATACCGTGACATTGTCAATCGCGAAGCGACTTATTAGAGAATACAAAATCAATGTTTGTGTGTGTTACCGTGACACAACTGTCAATCGCGAAGCGACTATGTCATTTTTTTAGGTTAGGTTTAATAAGTTTCCTGCATACCGTGACATTGTCAATCGCGAAGCGACATATTAGAGACTACAAAATCAATGTTTGTTTGTGTTACCGTGACACAACTGTCAATCGCGAAGCGACAATGTCAATTTTTTTAGGTTAGGTTAGGTTTTATAAGTTTCCTGCATACCGTGACATTGTCAATCGCGAAGCGACATATTAGAGAATACAAAATCAATGTTTGTTTGTGTTACCGTGGCACAACTGTCAATCGCGAAGCGACAAAGTCAATTTTTTTAGGTTAGGTTAGGTTTTATAAGTTTCCTGCGTACCGTGACATTGTCAATCGCGAAGCGATTTATTAGAAAATGCAAAATCAATGTTTGTTTGTGTTACCGTGACACAACTGTCAAACGAGAAGCGACAATGTAATTTTTTTTTAGGTTAGGTTAGGTTTTATAAGTTTCCTGAGTATCGTGACATTGTCAATCGCGAAGCGACATATTAGAAACTACAAAATCAATGTTTTTAAGGAACGGTTATTTATGAAGCGAAAACATTTTTGGCGCAGTCGGGTGAATAAAAAGACAAATTAAATTTTGTGCACGAAATAGTTGACTAAAATGCAATAAACGAAAAAATAGTTAGGCGCTTCACCCAACTCTCAGGGGTACTAATAATTAATTATAAAAAATCGATTCCTACCGACTGCGCTAAAATTGTTTTTACTTGCCAAATCAGTTATTCAATATCAGTTCCACCGATTGCGCCGAAACGGTTTTAGCTTTGTAAATAACTGTTCCTATATGGTTAAACTTCTTCAAGCAATTGATTAAAAATCGTTTCCTGCCGACTGCGCCAGAACAGTTTGGAGATTCTTCTAGTATGCAGATTTTTTTGCGTAATCGGTAGAATGTGGACAGAAATTGTTTTTTGACGATTGCTCCAAACTCGTTTGGGGCTTTTTTTTAGTATGCAGAATTCCTTTTGGCGCAGTCGGGAGGATCTGTTGATTAAAAAAAATCGATTTTTTGTCGGCTGCGCCAAAAAAAATCCGTTTGAAACTTCATTTTAATATGCAAAATCTTTTTGCGCAGTCGGATGGATTTGTACAGAAATTGATAAAATTTAACAAATTAATTCAATTGAAAAAAAAAACGTTTATTGCCGACTGCGCCAAAACCGTTTGGAGCTTTTTTACGCAGCCGGAAATTGTAAAATAAAATTAACTTTTTTATGCAATTGAATAAAAGAATCGCCGACTTTGGCGCAGTCCATTTAAAAAAAAAACATACGTTGTGATAATGCGCATATTGTACGAACAAAAAAAACGGTTTAGGGGTGCATGACTTCGATCGATACAATATCGCTTATATTACTCATTTCAATGTTCAGCATTATATACTGCATGCTTAAAAATGTAGATTCCGATTTGCGCATTTTTCAAAAAAAAAATTATATATATATATATATATATATATACAAAAAACGTTTTAGGGGTACATATGAACTTACCAATAAATTGTCTTATTTTATTGCAGATTCTATTTCCCAACGTATGAAAATGATGCTTTCCTATATTTCCTGGAAGACCTGGAGGATTAATTAAACAACAACATACACAGTCTTATCTCCTATATATTTAAATGCAAAAAATCGGAACCCATCATCAATCACTTGTTTCATCTTTTTTTTAAGGGAGGGGAGACTATATAATAAAGGGGATATATACATTATTACAAATACAAATAAAACCGAGTGAAATAATGTGTAACGGATCGGCCACTCCTGTAATATAAATGTATATCAATAATAATTAAGACTAGTACACTAAATATATTTTGTTTTAATCCGATCCTTCCGATATATTATATATATATATATATTTATTATATAAATAAAATAAAAATAAACTCCATCTTTGGTAAAATATAACAATTTGCAAAATCAATAACAATCTCGTGCTATGAAAAATAAGTGAACTTAATTTCTAAATAATAATAATGCGCTGATTATTCTTTTTTTTTAGGCACGTATGTAAAATAGTTTTTGCCGCTTCATTAATTTTTATTGCAAGCGAAGCAAAATTAAATTAAAATGACTACTGCAGGTTGCATAGCTGCTTACGCAGCTCCGATTCGTTTTCTTCTAACTCATCTTCAGGTACAGCCTGACCATTCGAAACGAGTTCTGGTAAATACGGACTGTAATTCAATCCACTACGTTCATAAAATAATATATAAGCGGAACTGGTATCAATTTTGGGTGTTTTGACGTTGCTGTAAGCACATTTAAAACTATCATCCAATGACGATTTGGAGCTATTTTTACGAGGTATCCGCGGAGAATTGGATGATTCCGATTGATTATTATCAGTGGTGCTCGTTGTTGCTGCGCTTTCATTACTGCTAATGGAATGTTTACGATTGGGTTGTGGTGTTGAACGATTGCTTGTAGTATTTCCGTCTAATAAAGGCGATTTTGGAATGGCACGACTTTCAGCTGTTTCGATTGGCACCTCACGACACGAACTATCGTTGTAACAATACCAATTACCGTTGGGGTTGCACGCGTAGGAAATGTAATGACCACCGTTTAGCATACCGGAATGACTCTGAAATTTAAACAAAATTAATTTACTAACCTTAAATAATCCTGCTAATAAGTACTTACAACAACAGCATAGAGTTGGTATTTTAAATTGAAAGGATCCTGTCCTTCCAACAATTTATGTTGGTGAAAGTCCTGCAAGTCGCCATCGATTATAGGAGTTTTTATTAAACTAGTCGATTCCAATCGTTCTCTTCTGGGCTTTGTTGCGACCGGTTTTTCAATCTTTTTATCACAAATAGGCTTGCTTGGTTCTCCCAAATCTACAAGCTTATCACAGCAACTAACCTCCTCGACTATTCTATCCTGTATACAACTAGTCTCGAGCGAACTCTCAAGCTCCTTACTGCGTTTCTCCATTAATTGATGGTGTCTGAGTATTGTTTCCTGTGGAACCGATGCTAGATACCCCGTGGGATCAAAATCTTTAAACGGAAAATTAACAACTTTTTGCGTTTTGACCCATTTGTTATTGCAATAATCGAATCGCTTCAAATGTACGATTAGGATGGGTGGGAGACGCCATATTTGGAGTTTTTTCGTTGCCGGTTGCTTGTCTTTGCAATTTGAACAGTGGTATTTGGCTTCCAAGCGTTCCTCCGATGTGAACGCTTTGAGGCAATAATCTAAATCGATCGGTTCCGTATGCAGTTTTCGGCAGCTCGCCACCGATTCGTGTTCCTGCCATAGTTTATCTCTGCTGCCTTGATAACGCAGGTGTAATGCGGTGGGATCCCAATCGATCGCGATACACATCACGTTTTGTCCGTTGCGGCAGATGTCGAATAGTAGATCGTCTGAACACGGGAGGGCGCAACCTCTACAGAACTGCGTCCAATGACATAAGGCGCATATTTGGCCTCCCTGTAGGACTGCCTTCAACGTGAAAGGGAATTCGTAACCTAATGAATCATCACTGAAATAAAAATTTACGGAATCAGTTTATGTATCCCCCAAGTGATTCAGAAATTGAATTTCCTAATCCAATTCCTTAATATCAGACAGCCGGATGGGAAGGCGGGGCACTCAGTTTAGTGATTTCGGGAAAGTAGGTTCAATTAGATTTTCTTCTCTCCACAAATGTTATTTGATCAACAATCGATCGAATGGTAAACAAATTAAGTAATTGGTATCCCTGACAACTCCCACTAGACTGACATATGTCAAAATTGTTACTAACTTGCCGCAAACACGTTTCGTAAACTGATTTTATGCAAAAATTCCGTAATTTGTAATCAAATTCGTCATAAAATTTAAAACAATTGAAAAAATTGTTAACAAATTCAGTAATTGGTATCCCTGATAACTCCCAATAAATTGACATATGTCAAAATTGTTACTAAATTGCTACAAATGCGTTTCGTAAAGTGATTTAATGCTAAAATTCCGTAATTTTTGATGAAACTCGTCATAAAATTTAAAACAATTGAAAATATTGTGAACAAATTCAGTAATTGGCATCCCTGATAACTCCTAATAGATTGACAAATGTCTAAATTGTTACTAAATTGCAGCAAATGCGTTTCGTAAAATGATTTAATGCAAAAATTCCGTAATTTTTGATGAAATTCGTCATAAAATGTAAAACAATTGAAGAAATTCGAAACTAATTCAGCAATTGGCATCTCTGATAACTCTCAGTAGATTGACATATGTCAAAATTGTTACTAAATTGCTACAAATGCGTTTCGTAAATTGATTTAAAGCTAAAATTCCGTAATTTTTGATGAAATTCGTCCTAAAATGTAAAACAATTGAAGAAATTCGAAACCAATTCACTAATTGGCATCCCTGCTAACTCCCAGTAGATCGACTTATGTCAACATTGTTACTAAATTGCTGCATATGCGTTTTGTAAACTGATTTGTATCAAAAATTGCGTTATTTTGATGAAATTCGTCATAAAATCTAAAACAATTGAACAAATTCAAAACCAATTCACTAATTAGCATCCCTGATAACTCCCTGTAGTTTAGCATATGTCAAAATTCTTACTAAATTGCAGCAAATGCGTTTCGTAAACTGATTTTTTGCAAAAATTCCGTAATTTTTAATAAAATTTGTCATAAAATTTAAGATAATTGAAAAAATTGTAAACAAATTCAGTAATTGGTATCGCTGATAACTCCCAGTAAATTGACATATGTGAAAATTGATACTAAATTTCTGGAAATGCGTTTCGTAAATTGATTTAATGCAAAAAATCCGTAATTTTTGATGAAATTCGTCATAAAAATTAAAACAATTGAATAAATTGTAAACAAATTCAGTATTTGGCACCCCTGATAACTCCCAGTAGATTGACATATGTCAAAATTGTTACTAAATTGCTGCATATACGTTTCGTAAACTGATTTGTATCAAAAATTGCGTTATTTTGATGAAATTCGTCATATAATCTAAAACAATTGAACAAATTCAAAACCAATTCAGTAATTGACATCCCTGATACCTCCCAGTAGATTGACATATGTCAGAATTGTTACTAAATTGCTGCAAATGCGATTCGTAAACTGATTTAACGTAAAAATTCCGTAATTTTTAATAAAATTCGTCATAAAATCTAAAACAATTGAAGAAATTGTAAACAAATTCAGTAATTGGCATCCCTGATAACTCCCAGTAGATTGACATATGTCAAAATTATTACTAAATTGCTGCAAATGCGTTTCGTAAACTGATTTAATGCAAAAATTCCGTAATTTTTGATAAAATTCGTTATAAAATGTAAAACAATTGAAGAAAATCGGAAGCAATTCAGTAATTGGCATCCCTGATAACTCCCAGTAAATTGACATATGTCAAATATGTTACTAAATTACAGCAAATTCGTTTCGTAAACTGATTTAATCCGAAAATTCCGTATTTTTTAATGAAATTCGTCATAAAATCTAAAACTAACAAAGAAAATCAAAACCAATTCACTAATTGGCATCCCTGCTAACTCCCAGTAGATTGACATATGTCAAAATTGTTACCGAATTGCTGCAAATGCGTTTCGTAAACTGATTTGTATCAATAATTGCGTTATTTTTGATAAAATTGGTCATAAAATGTAAAATAATTGAAGAAATTCGAACCAAATTGGCATCCCTGCAACCCTCATGACATATGACATAAATATAACTAAATTGCTGCCAATGCGTTTCGTAAATTGATTAGATTAGATTAGATTATATATATTATTATTAATAACGCGTGAGTAGTTTTGCTTAGAATGCCCCACCCACCCGCCCAAGTGTTTGTTGACAAGAAATTTCATAACTAACACTTGAGTGGGTAGGCGAGGACACCAGTTTTGAATTGCGCGCGAGTAGTTTTGATTGGAGTGCCCGCCCACCCGCCCAAGTGTTTGTATGAACAAAAGATTGATTCACTAACACTTGGGTGGGTGGGCGGAAAGACTAATGTATGATTACACGCGAATAGTTTCGATTGGAGTGCCCGCCTAAGTCTTTGTGAACAAAAGATTGGATCACTAACACTTGGGTGGGTGGGAACACCAATTTATGATTACGCGCAAATAGTTTCGATTAAACTGCCCGCCCACCCGCTCAAGTGTTTGTTAACAAAAGATTTCATAACTAACACTTGGGTGGGTGGGCGGGAACACTAGTTTATGATTACACGTGAATAGTTTCGATTGGAGTGCCCGCCTAAATGTTTGTGAACAAAAGATTGGATCATTAACACTTGGGTGGGTAGGGAACACCAGTTTATGATTTCGCGCATGTAGTTTCAATTAGAGTACCCCACCCACCCGCCCAAGTGTTTGTTATCAAAGGATTAGTTCACTAACACTTGGGTGGGTGGGCGGGAACACAGGTTTATGATAACGCGCGAGTAGTTTCGATTGGAGTACCCCACCCGCCCGCCCAAGTGTTTGTGAACAAAAGATTGGACCATTAACACTTGGGTAGGTGGGCGGGAACACCAGTTTATGATTACGCGCAAATTGTTGTTATTGGAGTGCCCGCCCACCCTCCCAAGTGTTTGTGAACAAAAGATTGGACCACTAACACTTGGGTGACAGAGATTTATGATTACGCAAGAGTAGTTTCGATTGGAGTTCCCGTCTACCCGTCCAACTGTTCGTTATCAAAAAATTGGATAATTAATTAGAAATATTATTGATTAATCAAATTGAGGTTATGTAAATTTGGTAAATTATAAAGTTTCATTAAAATCCAATGCATGGATTGGAATATAATATTTTTGGCGCAGTCGGTGCAGATTTGAAATCCATACCGACTGCGCCAAATCAAAAAATTCAAATAATAATGCTTACCAGTCAGTAGCGTGGTTGGTTTGATCGCTCTGCGGCATGGGACTGAGGAGACGCGTAACCTGCCGACAAACCGCCTTGTACATACTCTGACAAGTGCTGGACGAGTTGCAACCGAGCAACAACGGAACCCCGAACAGACTCGACTTGGATTTGTGCTGCGACAAAAAGTACGTCTCCTGCAGCGCGCACTTCCTGTGCACGGCGATGAGGTAAGTGGGACTTTTAGTAGGCGTATCTGCAACTAAACCAATAAAAAAACAACTGACACAAAACAAACGAATTGGGTAACAGATTACCTGTGTAAACATTGGAATGTGTCGAACGTCTGAAATGCATGCCGTTGGAAAACCGCCTCGTCGCCGACGTCAAATCTATGCTGTTGGCGCGTGCGTTCTGAAAACCGATACGGGTCAAAATAAATTTATGTAAAAATTTAGAGAAAAAAAAACACTTAAAGCGCCACAGAAATATTTACAAATATAAATAGCAACACAGAGACGAAAATATTAAATTATTAAAAAAAGGCGGGAAAATTTTCGTCGACGATTGACAGGTGTCACTGACGTTTCAAGCTTGACACATGTCATTTTTGACAGCTGTCATATATCGTTAACGGAAATTAACTTTATAAATGAAGCGCAAAATATACAACAATAATAACAACAAAAAAACACCAATTAGATAATGAAAAAGTTGGATAACTACCTATCGTCCGAATTGTGTGTATGTATTTTATTATATGGTTGGGTAATGGTTTGGGACTGAAATATCGGGGACACACACCAACACACAATAACTACTCTTACAGAAAGTACAGAAAATTTGACATAAATATCGAGTGATCATATTATAAAAGTTAGTTTCTTTGTGTAATTTCCGTTCTACGAATGTGTGCGTACCTTAAAGCATAGTATGTTGGGCATGCATAATGCCGATCTGCTTCTTACCTCAGGGCTTCTGGCCAGCGGACTCTGGCTGGACTCCGCCTCTACACAAACATAATTAATAAATCGCCATCATCTCAATCGGAATAAATTACCGTGTTCCAGTTGCGTCGCCACCGGCAGCTCCACGTCGGCAATGGGAAGTTCGTAAGCGAATAATTCCATCGCCGTCGACGGACTAATCCTGGAATCGTCGTTGAGTATCTGCCTGATTTGCGAGTAAGCTACCTCGGCCAATAAGAGTCGTTCTGCGGCAATATCGAATAATACTTGAAGTTCGCGCTTTAATTCCGAGTATCTGGCTTCCGAATTCAATCTCAAACCATATTTCACCGGAGTATCTCCGCTCAATCTCACCACCAAAACCTCGCAAAGTGTGAAGCTTTCCATCGGTAAAGGCAAACTGAGCAAATTGAAAGCGTCGAAGCGAACCGACTCGTGTCCGCACGTTTGGCAAGTCACTTTACTCTTCAATTGTCCGTAAAATAAATCAGTAATGATCGAATGATCGCGTGCCAAATGCTGAATCCACGCTTCATCCGCGACTACAGTATCGGCCCTCCCATCAGAATCCCTCAATTCGGTATACTGCTTCCTGGTAACTCGATTCAAATCTTCATGCAAGGCATCCAACAGCCACGCGAGTAATTCCTGCGAATCGTGTTGACCACCACCGCCTAAATGTGGCGCGTGTTTGCTTACGCACCAGCGCAACTTGAGTGGCGCCACTGAACGCGTTGATCCCGCCCACAATTCCCTGCAGAGTTCGGCGTAGCGGCGCGCCACTTGTCCTTTGGTACCGAGCGGATTCGAACTGTTCAGTTCGCATAACAATCCGTCCCTTTGAAAGTATTGCGTTAAGGGACGCGTATTGGATACCGCTTGCAATGCAGCGTTCATGAAACACGTGTTGCCTAGATTGTGTAGACCAGTTGCACCTGAAATTGTGTCAGATTAATTAAATAGATTGACAAAAAAATATGCAAATATTTTTAACAATATTAGTCAACAATTGTCTGGATCACATTTTTGTAGTATTTTTGACAGCTCTGTATACTGACAGCTGTCACTTTTAGCCTCTTTGACAGTTTTAAATAACTTTGACATATGCCAATTTCTTTAAAATTGGCAGTATATTTGACACGTGACAGTATCTCTGATAGACATTTGCAAATGTAGATGAAGATATTTAAAAATATTGACAGTTGACAGTATCTATCTACAATTTCCCCCATAACAGTATCTTTGAGAAATTTGAAAACAGCGGCAGGTGACAGTATCTTTGATAATAGATTTAAAAATATTGACAGGCGACAGTATCTTTGATGACAAATTTGAAAATATCAGTATCTTTGACCAAATTCAGTATCTCTGACATTTAAAAGTATCACTGACAAATGACAGTATCTTTAACATTTAAGAGTATCACTGAAAGATAACAGTATTTTTGATAATAAATTTGAAAATATTGACATGAGGCAGTATCTTCTACAAATACGTTTTATTTGACGTTTAAAAGTATCTTTGACATTTCAAACTATCACTGATAGATGACAGTATCTTTGACATTTAAAAGTATCACCGACAGATGACAGTATCTTTGACATTTAACAGAATCACCGACAGATCACAGTATCTTTGATGATAATTTTGAAAATATTTTGACAGGCGACAATATCTTCAATAAATAGTTTCTTTCACAATTGAAAGTATCACTGACAAATGACAGTATCTTTGACATTTCAAACTATCACTGACAGATTCCAGTATCTTTGACATTTAAAAGTATCACTGACCAATGACAGTATCTTTAACAAATAAAATATCTTTGACATTTGACCACTCCAATCAAAACTACTCACGCGTTAACATAAACTTGTGTCCCCGCCCACCCACCCAAGTGTTCGTGATCAAGAAATTAGATCACATACACTTGGGCGGAAAGGTGAGCCACTCCAATCAAAACTACTCACGCGTTATCATAAACTTGTGTCCCCGCCCACCCACCCAAGTGTTTGTGATCAAGAAATTAGATCACAAACACTTGTGCGGGTACTCCAATCAAAACTACTCGTGCGTTATTATAAATTTGTGTCACCGCCCACCCACCCAAGTGTTAGTCATTTAATCCCTTGATCACAAACACTTGGGCGGGTGGGTAGGCAACTCCAATCAAAACTATTCGCGCGTTATCATAAACTTGCTTCCCCGCCCACCCACCCAAGTGTTAGTCATTCAATCCCTTGATCACAAACACTTGGGCGGGTGGGTGGGCAACTCCAATCAAAACTACTCGCGCATTATGTTAAACTTGTGTCCGCGCCCTCCCACCCAAGTGTTAAGTCATTCAATCCCTTAATCACAAACACTTGGGCGGGTGGGTGGGTGGGTGGGGCACTCCAATCAAAACTAATCACGCGTTATCATAAACTTGTGTCCCCGCCCACCCACCCAAGTGTTTGTGATCAAGAAATTAGATCACAAACACTTGGGCGGGTGGGTGGCCAACTCCAATCAAAACTACTCGCGCATTATGTTAAACTTGTGTCCCCGCCCTCCCACCCAAATGTTAGTCATTAAATCCCTTGATCACAAACACTTGGGCGGGTGGGTGGGCCACTCCAACCAAAACTACTCGCGCGTTATCATAAATTTGTGTCCCCGCCCACCCACCCAAGTGTTAATCATTCAATCCCTAGATCACAAACACTTGGACGGGTGGGTGGGCCACTCCAAACAAAACTACTCGCGCGTTATCATAAACTTGTGTCCCCGCCCACCCACCCAAGTGTTAGTCATTCAATCACTTTGGCGGGTGCATGGGCCACTTCACGTGTTATCATAAACTTGTGTCCCCGCCCACCCACCCAAGTGTTAGTCATTCAATCCCTTGATCACAAACACTTGGGCGGGTGGGTGGGCCACTCCAATCAAAACTACTCGCGCGTTATCATAAATTTGTGTCCCCGCCCACCCACCCAAGTGTTAGTCATTCAATCACTTAGGCGGGTTCATGCGCCACTTCAATCAAAACTATTCGCGTGTTATCATAAACTTGTGTCCCCGCCCACCCACCCAAGTGTTAGTCATTCAATCCCTTAATCAGAAACACTTGGGCGGGTGGGTGGGCCACTCCAATGAAAACTACTCGCGCGTTATGATAAACTTGTGTCCCTGCCCACCCACCCAAGTGTTAGTAATTCAATCCCATGATCACAAACGCTTGGGCGGGTGGGTGGGCAACTCCAATCAAAACTATTCGCGTGTTATCATAAATTTGTGTCCCCGCACACCCACCCAAGTGTTAGTCATTCAATCCCTTGATCACAAACACTTGGGCGGGTGGGTGGGCCACTCCAATCAAAACTACTCGCGCGTTATGATAAACTTGTGTCCCCGCCCACCCACCCAAGTGTTAGTCATTCAATCACTTGAGCGGGTTCATGGGCCACTTCAATCAAAACTATTCGCGTGTTATCATAAACTTGTGTCCCCGCCCACCCACCCAAGTGTTAGTCATTCAATCCCTTAATCAGAAACACTTGGGCGGGTGGGTGGGCCACTCCAATAAAAACTACTCGCGCGTTATGATAAACTTGTGTCCCCGCCCACCCACCCAAGTGTTGTCATTCAATCCCTTGATCACAAACACTTGGGCGGGTGGGTGGGCCACTCCAATCAAAACTACTCGCGCGTTATGATAAACTTGTGTCCCCGCCCACCCACCCAAGTGTTAGTAATTCAATCCTTTGATCACAAACGTTTGGGCGGGTGGGTGGGCCACTCCAATCAAAACTATTCGCGTGTTATCATAAATTTGTGTCCCCGCACACCCACCCAAGTGTTAGTCATTCAATCCCTTAATCAGAAACACTTGGGCGGGTGGGTGGGCCACTCCAATCAAAACTACTCGCGTGTTATTATAAACTTGTGTCCCCGCCCACCCACCCAAGTGTTGTCATTCAATCCCTTGATCACAAACACTTGGGCGGGCCACTCCAATGAAAACTACTAGCGCGTTATAATAAACTTGTGTCTCCGCCCACCCACCCAGGTGTTAGTCATTCAATCACTTTGGCGGGTGCATGGGCCACTTCACGTGTTATCATAAACTTGTGTCCCCGCCCACCCACCCAAGTGTTAGTCATTCAATCCCTTGATCACAAACACTTGGGCGGGTGGGTGGGCCACTCCAATCAAAACTACTCGCGCGTTATCATAAACTTGTGTCCCCGCCCACCCACCCAAGTGTTAGTCATTCAATCACTTTGGCGGGTGCATGGGCCACTTCACGTGTTATCATAAACTTGTGTCCCCGCCCACCCACCCAAGTGTTAGTCATTCAATCCCTTGATCACAAACACTTGGGCGGGTGGGTGGGCCACTCCAATCAAAACTACTCGCGCGTTATCATAAATTGTGTCACCGCCCACCCACCCAAGCGGTCATCCAATCACTTGAGCGGGTGCATGGGCCACTTCAATCAAAACTATTCGCGCGTTACCATAAATATGTGTCCCCGCCCACCCACCCAAGTGTTAGTCATTCAATCCCTTGATCACAAACACTTGGGCGGGTGGGTGGGCCACTCCAATCAAAACTACTCGCGGGTTATCATAAACTTGTGTCCCCGCCCACCCACCCAAGTGTTAGTCATTCAATCACTTTGGCGGGTGCATGGGCCACTTCACGTGTTATCATAAACTTGTGTCCCCGCCCACCCACCCAAGTGTTAGTCATTCAATCCCTTGATCACAAACACTTGGGCGGGTGGGTGGGCCACTTCAATCAAAACTACTCACGAGTTATCATAAATTTGTGTCCCCGCCCGCCCACCCAAGTGTTTGTGATCAAGAAATTGGATCACAAACACTAGGGCAGGCACTCTAATCCAAACTACTAGCGCGTAATCATAAGACACCAATCAAAAAGTGCAAACGTGACACAGATGTTAAAAAGTGCGTTGTGTCTCAAATACTAAAAAAAAACATTAAATGAGTCAAATTGTGCAACCTGACACCTGTCAAAAATATATTGTGTATCAAAACTAATGCATGTGTCTCAATTGTCAAAAAGTGACAACTGTAAGTGCCAAAAAATATTGTGTCTCAATCTCCAAACAATGGAAATATACATTGTGTCTCAACTATCAAGAAGTAGATTGTCAAAAAACTTGATATGTCACAATTTTCCAAACTGTGTAACAATGAAGCATTGTGACACCAATGCAATCGCAACATTGAAGTCTCAATAAATGCATCGTGACATTGTGACTCAAATGTCAAAAAATGCATCGTGACAATAGTGACACGCTCAATTGTCCGTCTAATACCTATCAAAACATCGTGAGACAACTGTCAAAAAGCGCAATGTGTCTCACTTGTTAAAAAAATAAATGTGAGACAGTGCATCAACATTCAAAAAGTACAATCGTGACACAAATGTCAAAAAATGTATTGTGTCTCAACTGCTAAAAAATTCATCATATTTTAAAAAGTATCAAAAAGTGCATTGTGAGACTCATGTTAGACTGTCATGTCTCAATAATCAAAAAAAGCATTGTGAGACACTGTTGGGCTGTCATGTTCCAATTCTCAAAAAAAGCATTGTGAGACACTGTTGGGTTAGATAAGCGCTATGTGAGACACTGTTAAAGCTCATACTTCAATTAGTAAAAAATAGTGAGACACTGTTAAGCTGTCATGCCTCAGTTATCAACGGTTAGCGCAACTATTAAGCTGTCATCTTAATTACTTTATTACATTGTGAGACACCGTTAAGCTATCATGTCTCAATTATGGAAAAATGCATTATAAGATACTGTTAGGTTAGGTTAGTGCAATCTAAGACACTGTTAGGCAGTCATGTTTCAATTAGCAAAAAGTGCATTGTGAGACACTGTTAGATTAGGTTATTGCAATATGAGACACTGTTAAGCTGCACTGTTAAACTGTCATTTTTCAATTTAAAAAAAATGCATTGTGAGACACTGCTTCAATAATTAAAAAATGCACTGTAGCAAATTTCAGTCATCATTGTGTCTCACCTGTTAAAAGAATGCATTCTGAGACACTCTACTGTGTCTCAATTATTAAAAAGTGCATTGTGATACACTGTTAGGCTGTCATGTCTCAATTACCAAAAAAGCATTCTGAGACACAATTATCAATAAGTGCATTGTAAGACACTGCACCGTGTCTCAATGATTAAAAACTGCTTTTTAGCAAATTTTAGATACTTCATTGTGACAAATGTCAAATAGTGACATCTGTCAAAAAGTCACAACCGTCAAAAAGTGACAAACATTAAAAATGTCAAAAAAGTGACGTAATAAATGACATAACCAACTACTAACCTGGTGGTAAGGTGATGGTAGGTCTTCGTTCATTTGAAACCTGCAACGCGAGATTATTGTTGCCGCTCGCTAAGGCACCCAATTCTTCCGGCCACGTTAGATCCTTGTTCCGAACCTCCAACAAAATCTGGTCACTATCGGCAATCCCTAAATCCTGCAGCGTCGCCGACTCGTCTTCCAAAAGCACTGCGGTCTCCTTAATCAACCACAACCGAACATCCTCCAATCGCAGTTGTAACCGCGTAGCCAAGAAATCGACCATCTGCCTTACATTGGCCAATCTACTGAAAGCAGCCGTGTAAGCCAAATAGCGCCTCGGCGAAACGGCAGGACTCGTTGACAATCCGGCAGTCGACATCGCAGCAGCACCGTAACCTCCAACAACTGCACTCCAACTGGTATTCTGTCCTGTTGCGTTCTGTTGATTCTGATGTCGCAATATGCGCAGATTTAAGGGATACAGTTCCAATTCAACTTCGCAGCTACCGGGACTCTTAATGACCTGTCGCGGTAACGGCAAAGGACCACCGTACCATTGCGCCAAAGCTTTCCACAACGATTCAGGCACTAACTCGAAATCGCGATGCTGCACTAAAGTAGTATCACGTTTCAATCGGCCACCTTCGCCTGTTAAAGTGGATACTTTAGAAGTGTCCGGTAATTCGGCAACTAAATTGCTATTGTCTATAGGACCCGGTACTCCGGAGCGTTTCGATGCGGTACCCGAACTGCTCGAGACGCCGGAGCTCGATGCTATGCTGCAACTGTCGCCGCGACTCAAGAGATCGCCCATTGAATCCGTGCTGTTTGAGGTGAACTCGTTGGAGTGGGAGGTGTAGTCGGTGGAATTGCTCGTAAAGCTTTCGTCGCAGACGATGCCTTCTTCGATCGGTGTACGGTGTTCGGGGCGACAGGTGCATTGGTCGTAGCAGGAACGCGGTGCTGTTGTGTAGCTCAACCATGTTTGCCACCAGTCGGATGAGACGAGGAACCAGAATTGACCGACGTTGTAGCTGCGACGTTGCTCGCGATCCAACCAACCCATCACTGAAAATTATAATTGTTTTTAATCAGTTCGACTGCGCCAAAACCGGCAAAATAACGCTGTTGGACAGTTTAAGAATGTGCGCAATTTATGGTGATGGTTCAGTTTACTTTAAAAAACAATTATGTACAAAAAATAGTTTTGGCGCAGTCGACAGGATCCGATTTTGAATGTTGCAATCAAATTGAGGTTATGTAAAATTGGCCGTGTCAATTTAATTCAAATTTGCACAGTTAGCAGCAATGATATTGGAGAGTATTGGTAGCAAGTTTCATTAATATCCAATGTATAGTTTAGAATTTAATATTTTTGGCGCAGTCGGATTTAAAATATCTTTAAACAATTCTGGCGCAGTCGGTAAAATTTTCTTACCTATTTCGTGTTCATGGTGTCGACAGTTGGGTTTCAAACCCAACGCAACATGGCACACTTGAAAAAGAAGTTCCAGTAATGGCGCAATCATCGCATTATTCTCGACGCACCACACGAGAAAATCCTCCTGACTGAGGTTACCATTGGTATCGAGACGAGACCTCAAATCAGCTAACGTGCTAGTGCATGATGCATCCTCAGTTGAGTCCTTTTTATCGTTGTTCTTTAGACATACGCTTTTGTTCTCTTTCATGACGAACAACAGAATCTCGACCATATGCTGGAACTCTTTGACGTTGAGCATGTTGTCTCGATCCATGTCAAAAATTTTGAAGCAAACTGCAAAATAAAGAATTAGTTTGAGTCAAAATTTGTTGGCCAAGATTACATTTCATCCGTTCCGCAGTAGGCCCCCTGCATGCGGCCGATATTCCGCAACAAAGTTCCTTGAAATCGATATGGCCATCGCGGTTCACATCCAAAGCCAAAAATAACCTACAAAACCAAATCAATTAGTAACTATCAAATTTGTAACAATTTTGCACTTACCCTGGTATGGCACTTGAAGGAACCGGTGGACTAACCAACGAGCTAACGCAAGCCAAATCGAGTTGACCCGAAGCGGAAGCTCCTTGCATCGACCAAAATCCCTTCTCCAATTCGCATATATCGTACTCCTCCAGATGCGTAACGCCGGCCAACGATTGATAAAACGTGGGAGTTTCCAGTTCCGAACTGAGACTGACTCCGGATGTGCTGAGCAGCCATTTTGATAGTATGGTCGCTTCGCGGTTGTATTGGATCCATGCACGGAAATGGTCGAAGCTCACTTTGTCTTGATCGGCGCCGAAAAGCGATACGAGCGTCGGGTCCCAATACAGGTTTGGTCTATTGACCGAGGAGTTTGGCGGTAGCGTGCCTTCGATCTGTAACGCCGAATGGAACTCAGCGCGTGTGATATGTGTGCACGAGTCGTTTGAGTATAGTGTCCAGAGGAACCTGAAATTTTTAAAAGTCTCAATCTTCAAAAAATGCATCGTGACACCTGTCAAAAATTACATGTCTCAACTGTCAAAATGCCAACGTGACACATGTCATAAATATAATGTGTCTCAATCTTCAAAAAATGCATCGTGACACCTGTCAAAAATTAAATGTGTCTTAACTCTCAAACGTGCCACATATCAAAAATATATAGTGTCTCAATCTTCAAAAAGTGCAATGTGTCTCATGAACTAAAATATGTTACATTATGACAACTGTAGTTACTAAATATGGATATATTTTGTATTAACTGTCAAAATGTGCATCGTAACACCTGTCAAAAATATACTTTGTGTCTCAATCTTCAAAAAGTGTTATAGTGCATTATGATAACTGTAACTGTTAATATATACTGTGTCTCAATCGTCAGAAATACTAACATTGTGTCTCAACTGTAAAATTTGTTAAAAACATATTGTGTCTCAATCTTCAAAAAATGCATCGTGACACTTTTCAAAAACCTATTGTGTCTCAATCTTAAAAAAGTGCAATGTCAAAACATATATTGTCTCAACTGTCAAAATGTGCAACGTAACAGCTGTCAAAGAATGCATTATGTCACAATCGTCAACTCAGCGAGACAAAATCGTGACACATCAAAAAATGTCTTGTAACAATAAAGCATGTCAAAATATTGTTATAAGTCTCAAGTATCAATAAAATCATCGTGACAACGTGAGACACTAGTAATATAGTGTCTTAACTGTCAAAAAGTATATCACATGCTAAAAAAACAAAGTGGATTATAAAAAATGTGAGACACTATATGTCTCAACTGTCAACGTAACCTCAACTAACAAAAGATCGTGACACAACTGTCAAAAAGTGCATTGTGTCTCACCTCACGTATCGTGAAAAATGTGAGACACTATACGTGTCAAATGATTTTGATCCATCGTGTAAAAAGTGCAAATTAAAACATCAATCAAAGTGCAATCGTGACACAAATGTTAAAAAGTGCATTGTGTCTCAACTAATAAAAAATATTAAAATGTCACAAAGCGCAACGTCAAAAATATATTGTGTCTCATTATGACAACTGTAACTGTTAACAAATATTGTGTCTCAATCTTTAAAAACAAATACTGTGTCTCAACTGTCAAAATGTGTATCATGACAAAAATGTATTATGTCTCAATCTTCAAAAAGTGCAATGTGACCAACTGTCATATATACAATAATCGTCAAAAATATATATTGTGTCTCAACAGCCTAAACGTGCATTTGACAAAAAAATAGTGCATTATGACAAAAATAATGTGTCTCAATCTTAATAAACTAATATTCTCTCTTAGCTGGCAACAACTGTGACACGCATTATCTCAACTGTCAAATACCTATCAAAACAACGTGACACAACTGTCAAAAAACGCATTGTGTCTCACCTGTTTAAAAAAAACATTATTTTTGTTCCTATCTAAACTGTCAAAAAAAGTCTCACTTTTTTGACATTTATCAAAAAATGCATTGTGTCTCACTTGCTAAACAAAACAATAAAAAGTGCATCATAATAAATATGAGTCACTGCATCATGTCTTAGCTGTTAAAAACAAAGTATATAATCAAAAAATGCATTGTGAGACACTAATGAGCTGTCAATGTCTCAACTAACAAAAACTGCAAGTAAGACACTGATAGGCTGTCATGTCTCAAAAAATGCATTGTGAGACACTATTAAATTAGTGCAATGTAAGACACTGTTGGGCTGTCAAACCCCAATTAACATAAAATGCATTGAGACACTTGTTAGGCTGTCAAGTATCAATTATCAAAAAATGCATTGTGAGACACCGTTAGGTTAGTGCAATGCGAGACACTTTTAAGCTGTCATATCACAATTAATAAAGTATGATTGTCATGTCTCAATTATCAAAATGTGCATTGTGAGACCATGTTGGGCTGTCATGTGTCAATTAATGCATTGTGACACACTACACCATGTGTCAATAGTTAAAAAGTGCAATGTGGCAAATTTCAGACACTTCAATGTGTCACATAAAACGCATTGTGTCTCACATGCGTTAAAAACATTATTTAAACTGTCAAAAATGCGTCGTAAAGAATCCAAAATATATTGTGTCTCAGTTATCAAAACGTGAATTATGTCTCATCATCGAAAAAAACTGTCAAAAAAAATTTCAAAAAAATACATGTTAAAAATATATAATAACTGTGTCTCAACTGTCAAAAAACATTTGTCAAAAAAATGTGTCACAACCGTCAAACAATAACGTGACACACCAAAAATTGTGTTTTAACAAACATACTGAGTAGCAACTGTCAAAAAGTGCATTATGTCTCACCTATAAAAAAAACTGTGACACAAATGACAAAAATGCATTGTGTCTCACCTGCTAAAAAACATTAATAAGTGCGTCATGACAAATGCGAGTCACCGCATCATGTCTCAACTATTAAAAAACGCATCGTAACAAATGTGACTCATCGTGTCTCAAAAGTAAAATAATTGTAATTTCTATCGCGTCGCAACTGTCAAAAAGTGCAAATTTAAAACACCAATCAAAAAGTGCAACCGTGACACAAATGTCAAAATGAGCGTTGTGTCTCAACTACACACATAGTGACCCACTATATAAACCAATACACAGTTAACAAATTGTAACTGTCAACAAAATTGTGTCTCAATTTATAAAAAGTGCAACGTCAAAATATGTTTTGTTTTTAACTGTCAAAAAGTATAGTATATATACATATTGCGTCTCAACTGTCAAAAATACCTATAAAAACATCGCGTCACAACATGCATTGTGTCTCACTTGCTATATTATAAATGTGAGACACTGCATCCATGTTTCAAATGTCTAATAATTGCAATAACCAAAGTCTTGCAACTGCCAAACACAAAAATTTAAAAAGTCCATTCGTAACACAAATGTCAAAAAATGCAGTGTGTCTCAACTAATAAAAAAAGTGTAATACTTCATATAAAATCGTATTTTAATAAAAGTGCATTGTGAGACAGTTAGGTTAAGTTAGTGCAATGTGAGACACTGTTAGGATGTCATTCATGTCTATCTTATAAAAAAATGCAATGTGAGGCACTGTTAGTTCAGATAAGAGACACTTTTAAGCTGTCATGTCTCAATTACCAAAAAAAGCATTATGAGACACTATTAGGCTGTCATGTCTCAATTATCAAAAAGTACATTGTAAGACACTGTTATGTTAGATAAGTGCAATATGAGACACCGTTAAGCTGGCATACTTTAATTAATACATAAAGCATTGTGAGACACTGTAAAACTGCCATGTCTCAACTATCAAAAGTTAGCGCTATGTGAGACACTGTTAAGCTGTCATTTCAATTACCAAAAAAAATATTGTGAGACACTGTTAGGCTGCCATGTCTCAATTATCAAAAAGGGCATATTGTGACATTGTTAGGTTAGGTTATTGTAATATGAGACACTGTTAGGCTGACAAGTCTTAATTATCAAAAAGTGCATTATGAGACACTGTTGACTTGGATAAGTGCAATGTGACACTTTTAAGCTGATATGTCTCAATTATAAAAAAGTGTATTGTGAGACACTGTTAGGTTAGGTTAGTGCAATACGTGACACTGTTAGGTTGTCATGTCTTAATTATCAAAAAGTGCACTCTGAGACACTAATAAACTTTCATTTCTCAATAATATAAGAGTGTATTGTGAGACACTGCACTGTGTCTCATGACAGAGTCAAAATATAATTGTGTCTCAGCTGTCAAAAGTATGTATTGTGGTAAACTGTCAGAATGCACAGACAGCTGTGTTATTTCAAATTATAAAAAACTGTCAAACTGTACAAAATATATTGAGTCTCAACTGTCAACAAAAATAAAATAATTTGTCAAAAATTGCTTCTTGATTATTATCAAAAACATGATCACATGACAGCTGTCAAAAACATGTTATGTGACATCTGTCAAAATATCAATAAGTCAATGTTGGCAAAACTGCAAATGTGTCAAAAATCAAGGTTGGCACCATTCAAAATTTATGTGAACTGTCAATGTCAAAAAATGATGTTGGTACTCATGATTAACTGTCAAATAAATGTTGAGAATATCAAAAAATTTATTTTGGCAAAACTGTCAAAATATAAAATTCTATTAAAAGTCAAAAATTTGCTCAAACTGTCAAAATAAATTAACAAATGATATTCTGACAATAAAATGTTGCCAATGTTATAACAATAAATAATAAAAGCACCATTGATTTCTGTTGATTAAACAAAACAAAAGCAACATAGATAAAAATTCATTGTTTACTTGATTTTCTCATCCTGAGTACCCTTGGTGAGTAGTACGAGTCCGCAGATAAGATCCCTGAGTGCGATGCCTCTCAATCCACCACCGCAGGCAGTATAAAGTGATTCGGCGATAGTAATAGGCACTCCATCGCCTAAAACGTGTTGAGTAAACGAATGTCTGCTGAGCAATTGCGTACCTCCAGTTAATCGTTTGAAAGCTTCGCAAACCCTTTTAAACTCGACATCAGACACTAAAAAAAAAAATTACATAATGATCATGTGATTCGGATGTTGTTGTTGCTATGAAAATTGCAAATGCAAAGGGGGGGAGGGGATTATATATTTGTTGCACTCACTGCGCTTAACGGCGTCCTCGTAGCTTAAACAGGAACGCTTCGAATCTTTCGCCCCCATTTTCAATGTTTCCGTTTAATTGTAGTTTTGGTAATCACATCGTGGGGTTAATTGTTGCGGGTGGAAATTATGGTGAATCGCGAATTCACAAAATGACTTGACATTTCACTTTATTTATTTACAGCTGTGTGAAGTTGTCGATCAGCTGAACGTCACGAATGTGTCAACACATTGAAACAGTGGAGGGGGAAAATACCCCTCAAACTAACTTCATCATTAGTGGAACTGTAATTAATATTTTTAAGAGCAAATAAAATTTTGATTCAACAAATTTGTTAGAAATTTAATTTTCTATAAAATAGTTTATATGGTTTTTGTTTGTAAAATTGGTATTAAATGAGTTATTTTAAAAAATGTAGCAGAAAAGTTGAATTTTTTTAGTTTTTATAAAATAACTCGGCAACTAGTAAGAATTAATAAAATTTTAATTAAACTAATTCGTTAAAAATTTTGTTTTCTATAAACTAATTTATATGGTTTCTGTTTGTAAAGTTGGTATTAAGTGAGTTATTTTGTAAAAAATGACAAAAAAGTTAAAATTGCTGAGTTTTTAGCAAATAACTCAGCAAATATTAAAAATTTAAAAAAACATTATTAAACAAATTAAATTTAAAATTAAATTTCTCACAAAATTATTTAAAACTATTTTTTTGTTAAGTTGGTATTAAGGGAGTTATTTTAGAAAAACTTAATAAAAAGATAAAATTTTCTCAAAAATCAAAATAACTCAGCAACAAGCACGAATTAATAAAAACTTTATTTAAAAAAATTATGAGAAATTTAATTGTCTACAAAATATTATTTAAAAGTTTGTTTGTTAAATTAGTATTAAGGAAATTAGGTTGCAAAATATATAACCTAAAAGTTAAAAATTCTTAGTTTTTAGAAAATAACTCGGCAACTAGCACAAACTAACAAAAATTTATTATAACAAAATTTATGAGAAATTCTATTCTCTACAAAATATTATTTAAAAGTTTTTGTGTAAAACCCGTATTACGGAAATTGTTTTGCAAAATATAACCTGAAAGTTGAATTTTTTTAGTTTTTTCAAAATAACTCGGCAACTAGCACAAACTAACAAAAATTTAATATAACAAAATTTATGAGAAATTTTATTTCCTACAAAATATTATTTAAAAGTTTTTTTGTAAAACCCGTATTAAGTAAATTGTTTTGCGATATATAACTTAAAAGTTAAAATTTCTTAGTTTTTTCAAAATAACTTTGCAACAAGAAAGAATTATTAAAAAACTGAATTACATAATTTGTTGCAAATTTAATTTTATTTAAATTAATTAATATAAATTTGTTTTGTAAAGTTGGTATTAAGGGAGTTATTTTGGAAAAACTTGATAAAAAAATAAAATTTGCTAAAAAATTAAAATAACTCAGCAACAAGCAAGAATTAATAAAAAATTAAATTACATAAATTGTTGCAAACTTAATTTTCTTTAAATTAATTAATGTACATTTGTTATGTAAAGTTGGTATTAAGGGAGTTATTTTAGAAAAACTTGATAAAAAGATAAAATTTGCTCAAAAATCAAAATAACTCAGCAACAAGCAAGAATTAATTAAAACTTAAATTACATAAATTGTTGCAAATTTAATTTTCTTTAAATTAATTTATGTACATTTGTTATGTAAAGTTGGTATTAAGGGAGTTATTTTAGAAAAACTTAATAAAAAGATAAAATTTGCTCAAAAATCAAAATAACTGAGCAACAAGCAAGAATTTGTAAAAAATAAATTACATAAATTGTTGCAAATTTAATTTTCTTTACATTAATTTATATAAATTTGTTTTGTAAAGTTGGTATTAAGGGAGTTATTTTGGAAAAACTTGATAAAAAGATAAAATTTGTTCAAAAATCAAAATAACTCAGCAACAAGCAAGAATTAATAAAAAAACTAAATTACATAAATTGTTGCAAATTTAATTTTCTTTAAATTAATTTATATAAATTTGTTTTGTAAAGTTGGTATTAAGGGAGTTATTTTGGAAAAACTTGATAAAAAGATAAAATTTGTTCAAAAATCAAAATAACTCAGCAACAAGCAAGATATAGTAAAAAATTAAATAATATAAATTGTTGCAAATTTAATTTTCTTTAAATTAATTTATATAAATTTGTTTTGTAAAGTTGGTATTAAGGGAGTTATTTTGAAATAAACTTGATAAAAAGTTGAAATTTGTTCAAAAATTAAAATAACTTAGCAACAAGCAAGAGTTAATCAAAAACTGAATTACATAAATTGTTGCAAATTTAATTTTCTTTAAATTAATTTGTATAAATTTGTTTTGTTAAGTTGGTATTAAAAAGTTGGTATTAAAGGAGTTATTTTAGAAAAACTTGATAAAAAGATAAAATTTGCTCAAAAATCAAAATAACTCAGCAACAAGCAAGAATTAATAAAAAATTAAATTACATAAATTGTTGCAAATTTTTATTTCTTTAAATTAATTTATATACATTTGTTTTGTAAAGTTGGTATTAAGGGAGTTATTTTAGAAAAACTTGATAAAAAGATAAAATTTGCTCAAAAATCAAAATAACTCAGCAACAAGCAAGAATTAATAAAAAATTAAATCACATAAATTGTTGCAAATTTAATTGTCTTTAAATTAGTTTATATACATTTGTTTTGTAAAGTTGGTATTAAGGGAGTTATTTTAGAAAAACTTAATAAAAAAATAAAATTTGCTCAAAAATCAAAATAACTCAGCAACAAGCAAGAATTAATAAAAAATTAAATTACATAAATTGTTGCAAATTTAATTTTCTTTAAATTAATTTATATAAATTTGTTTTGTAAAGTTGATATTAAGGGAGTTATATAAAAAAAAACTTGATAAAAAGATAAAATTTGCTCAAAAATCAAAATAACTTAGCAACAAGCAAGAATTAATAAAAAATTAAATAACATAAAATGTTGCAAATTTAATTTTCTTTAAATTAATTTATATAAATTTATTTTGTAAAGTTGGTATTAAGGGAGTTATTTTAGAAAAGCTTAATAAAAAGTTGAAATTTGCAAATAAAATCAAAATAACTCAGCAACAAGCAAAAATTAGTAAAAAATTAAATTATATAAATTGTTGCAAATTTAATTTTCTTTAAATTAATTTATATAAATTTGTTTTGTGAAGATGGTATTAAAGAAGTTATTTTAGAAAAACTTGTTAAAAAGCTAAAATTTACTCAAAAATCAAAATAACTCAGCAACAAGCAAGAATTAATAAAAAAACTAATTAAATAAATTGTTTCAAATTTAATTGTCTTTAAATTAGTTTATATAAATTTGTTTTGTAAAGTTGGTATTAAGGGAGTTATTTTAGAAAAACTTGATAAAAAGATAAAATTTGCTCAAAAATTAAAATAACTCGGCAACAAGCAAGAATTAATAAAAAATTAAATTAAATAAATTGTTGCAAATTTAATTTTCTTTAAATTAATTTATATACATTTGTTTTGTAAAGTTGGTATTAAGGGAGTTATTTTAAAAAAACTTAATAAAAAAATAAAATTTGCTCAAAAATCAAAATAACTCAGCAACAAGCAAGAATTAATAAAAAATTAAATTACATAAATTGTTGCAAATTTAATTTTCTTTAAATTAATTTATATAAATTTATTTTGTAAAGTTGGTATTAAGGGAGTTATTTTAGAAAAGCTTAATAAAAAGTTGAAATTTGCAAATAAAATCAAAATAACTCAGCAACAAGCAAAAATTAGTAAAAAATTAAATTATATAAATTGTTGCAAATTTAATTTTCTTTAAATTAATTTATATAAATTTGTTTTGTAAAATTGGTATTAAGGGAGTTATTTTAGAAAACTTGATAAAAAGTTAAAATTTGCTCAAAAATCAAAATAACTCAGCAACAAGCAAGAATTAATAAGAAACTAATTTGCATAAATTGTTGCAAATTTAATTTTCTTTAAATTAATTTATATAAATTTATTTTGTAAAGTTGGTATTAAGGGAGTTATTTTAGAAAAACTTAATAAAAAAATAAAATTTGCTCAAAAATCAAAATAACTCAGCAACAAGCAAGAATTAATAAAAAATTAAATTACATAAATTGTTGCAAATTTAATTTTCTTTAAATTAATTTATATAAATTTATTTTGTAAAGTTGGTATTAAGGGAGTTATTTTAGAAAAGCTTAATAAAAAGTTGAAATTTGCAAATAAAATCAAAATAACTCAGCAACAAGCAAAAATTAGTAAAAAATTAAATTATATAAATTGTTGCAAATTTAATTTTCTTTAAATTAATTTATATAAATTTGTTTTGTGAAGTTGGTATTAAAGAAGTTATTTTAGAAAAACTTGTTAAAAAGCTAAAATTTACTCAAAAATCAAAATAACTCAGCAACAAGCAAGAATTAATAAAAAAACTAATTAAATAAATTGTTTCAAATTTAATTGTCTTTAAATTAGTTTATATAAATTTGTTTTGTAAAGTTGGTATTAAGGGAGTTATTTTAGAAAAACTTGATAAAAAGATAAAATTTGCTCAAAAATCAAAATAACTCAGCAACAAGCAAGAATTAAAAAAAAAATAAATAACATAAATTGTTGCAAATTTAATTTTCTTTAAATTAATTTATGTATATTTGTTATGTAAAGTTGGAATTAAAAGAGTTATTTTAGAAAAACTTGATAAAAAGATAAAATTTGCTCAAAAATCAAAATAACTCGGCAACAAGCAAGAATTAATAAAAAAATAAATTAGATAATATGTTGCAAATTTAATTTTCTTTAAATTAATTTATATAAATTTGTTTTGTAAAGTTGGTATTAAGGGAGTTATTTTGAAATAAACTTGATAAAAAGTTGAAATTTGTTCAAAAATTAAAATAACTTAGCAACAAGCAAGAGTTTATTAAAAACTGAAATAAATAATTTGTTGCAAATTTAATTTTCTTTAAATTAATGTATGAACATTTGTTTTGTAAAGTTGGTATTAAGAGAGTTATTTTGGAAAAACTTGATAAAAAAATAAAATTTGCTCAAAAATCAAAATAATTCAGCAACAAGCAAGAATTAGTAAAAAATTAAATAACATAAAATGTTGCAAATTTAATTTTCTTTAAATTAATGTATGTACTTTTATTTTGTAAAGTTGGTATTAAGGGAGTTATTTTAGAAAAACTTGATAAAAAGATAAAATTTGCTCAAAAATCAAAATAACTCAGCAACAAGCAAGAACTAATAAAAAATTAAATTACTAAAATTGTTGCAAATTTAATTCCCTTTAAATTAATTTATATAAATTTGTTTTGTAAAGTTGGTATTAAGGGAGTTATTTTAGAAAAACTTGATAAAAAGATAAAATTTGCTAAAAAATCAAAATAACTCAGCAACAAGCAACAATTAATAAAAAAAATTATTAAATAATTTTTTGCAAATTTAATTGTCTTTAAATTAATTTATATAATTTTGTTTTGTAAAGTTGGTATTAAGGGAGTTATTTTAGAAAAACTTGATAAAAAGATAAAATTTGCTTAAAAATCAAAATAACTCAGCAACAAGCAAGAATTAATAAAAAATTAAATTACTAAAATTGTTGCAAATTAAATTTTCTTTAAATTAATTTATATACATTTGTTATGTAAAGTTGGTATTAAGAGAGTTATTTTAAAAAAACTTGATAAAAAGATAAAATTTGCTCAAAAATCAAAATAACTTAGCAACAAGCAACAGTTAATAAAAACCTAAATTACATAAATTGTTGCAAATTTAATTTTCTTTAAATTAATTTATATAAATTTGTTTTGTAAAGTTGGTATTAAGGGAGTTATTTTGGAAAAACTTGATAAAATGATAAAATTTGCTCAAAAATCAAAATAACTTAGCAACAAGCAAGAATTAATAAAAAATTAATTAACTAAAATTGTTGCAAATTTAATTTTCTTTAAATTAATTTATGTACGTTTGTTATGTAAAGTTGGTATTAAGGAAGTTATTTTAGAAAAACTTGATAAAATAATAAAATTTGCACAAAAATCAAAATAACTCAGCAACAAGCAAGAATTAATAAAAACCTAAATTACATAAATTATTGCAAATTTAATTTTCTTTAAATTAATTTATATACATTTGTTTTGTAAAGTTGGTATTAAGGGAGTTATTTTAGAAAAACTTAATAAAAAGATAAAATTTGCTCAAAAATTAAAATAACTCAGCAACAAGCAAGAATTAATAAAAAATTAAATAACATAAATTGTTGCAAATTTAATTTTCTTTAAATTAATTTATATAAATTTGTTTTGTAAAGTTGGTATTAAGGGAGTTATTTTAGAAAAACTTGATAAAAAGATAAAATTTGCTCAAAAATCAAAATAACTCAACAACAAGCAAGAATTAGTAAAAAATTAAATTACATAAATTGTTGCAAATTTAATTTTCTTTAAATTAATTTATATAAATTTGTTTTGTAAAGTTGGTATTAAGGAAGTTATTTTAGAAAAACTTGATAAAATGATAAAATTTGCACAAAAATCAAAATAACTCAGCAACAAGCAAGATTTAATAAAAACCTAAATTACATAAATTATTGCAAATTTAGTTTTCTTTAAATTAATTTATATAAATTTGTTTTGTAAAGTTGGTATTAAGAGAGTTATTTTGGAAAAACTTGATAAAAAGATAAAATTTGCTCAAAAATCAAAATAACTCAGCAACAAGCAAGAATTAATAAAAAATTAAATTACATAAATTGTTGCAAATTTTATTTTCTTTAAATTAATGTATTTACATTTATTTTGTAAAGTTGGTATTAAGGGAGTTATTTAGAAAAACTTGATAAAAAGATAAAATTTGCTCAAAAATCAAAATAACTCAGCAAAAATTTAAATTAGTTTATATACATTTGTTTTGTAAAGTTGGTATTAAGGGAGTTATTTTAGAAAAACTTAATAAAAAGATAAAATTTGCTCAAAAATTAAAATAACTCAGCAACAAGCAAGAATTAATAAAAAATTAAATAACATAAATTGTTGCAAATTTAATTTTCTTTAAATTAATTTATATAAATTTGTTTTGTAAAGTTGGTATTAAGGGAGTTATTTTAGAAAAACTTAATAAAAAGATAAAATTTGCTCAAAAATTAAAATAACTCAGCAACAAGCAAGAATTAATAAAAAATTAAATAACATAAATTGTTGCAAATTTAATTTTCTTTAAATTAATTTATATAAATTTGTTTTGTAAAGTTGGTATTAAGGGAGTTATTTTAGAAAAACTTGATAAAAAGATAAAATTTGCTCAAAAATCAAAATAACTCAACAACAAGCAAGAATTAGTAAAAAATTAAATTACATAAATTGTTGCAAATTTAATTTTCTTTAAATTAATTTATATAAATTTGTTTTGTAAAGTTGGTATTAAGGGAGTTATTTTAGAAAAACTTAATAAAAAGATAAAATTTGCTCAAAAATCAAAATAACTCAGCAACAAGCAAGAATTAATAAAAAATTAAATTACATAAATTGTTGCAAATTTGATTTTCTTTAAATTAATTTATATAAATTTGTTTTGTAAAGTTGGTATTAAGGGAGTTATTTTAGAAAAACTTGATAAAAAGATAAAATTTGCTCAAAAATCAAAATAACTCAGCAACAAGCAAGAATTAATAAAAAATTAAATTACATAAATTGTTGCAAATTTAATTTTCTTTAAATTAATTCATATAAATTTGTTTTGTAAAGTTAATATTAAGAAAGTTATTTTGGAAAAACTTGTTTAAAAAATAAAATTTGCTCATAAATCAAAATAACTTGGCAACAAACAAGAATTAATAAAAAATTAAATTAACGAAATTGTTGCAAATTTAATTCTCTTTAAATTAATTTATATAAATTTGTTTTGTAAAGTTGGTATTAAGGGAGTTATTTTGGAAAAACTTGATAAAAAGATAAAATTTGCTCAAAAATCAAAATAACTCAGCAACAAATGAGAATTAATAAAAAATTAAATAACATAAATTGTTGCAAATTTAATTATCTTTAAATTAGTTTATATACATTTGTTTTGTAAAGTTGGTATTAAGGGAGTTATTTTAGAAAAACTTGATAAAAAGATAAAATTTGCTCAAAAACCAAAATAACTCAGCAACAAGCAAAAATTAATAAAAAATTAAATTACATAAATTGTTGCAAATTTAATTTTCTTCAAATTAATTTATATAGATTTGTTTTGTAAAGTTGGTATTAAGGGAGTTATTTTGGAAAAACTTTGATAAAAAAATAAAATTTGCTCATAAATCAAAATAACTCAGCAACAAGCAAGAATTTATAAAAAATTAAATTACATACATTGTTGCAAATTTAATTTTCTTTAAATTAATTTATATACATTTGTTTTGTAAAGTTGGTATTAAGGGAGTTATTTTAGAAAAACTTGATAAAAATATAAAATTTGCTCAAAAATCAAAATAACTCAGCAACAAGCAAGAATTAGTAAAAAATTAAATTACATAAATTGTTGCAAATTTAATTTTATTTAAATTAATTTATATACATTTGTTTTGTAAAGTTGGTATTAAGGGAGTTATTTTGGAAAAACTTGATAAAAAGATAAAATTTGCTCAAAAATCAAAATAACTCAGCAACAAGCAAGAATTAATAAAAAATTAAATTACATAAATTGTTGCAAATTTAATTGTCTTTAAATTAGTTTATATACATTTGTTTTGTAAAGTTGGTATTAAGGGAGTTATTTTAGAAAAACTTGATAAAAAAATAAAATTTGTTCAAAAATTAAAATAAGTCAGCAACAAGCAAGAATTAATAAAAACCTAAATTACATAAATTGTTGCAAATTTAATTTTTTTTAAATTAAATCATATAAATTTGTTTTGTAAAGTTGGTATTAAGAGAGTTATTTTGGAAAAACTTGATAAAAAAATAAAATTTGCTCAAAAACCAAAATAACTCAGCAACAAGCAAAAATTAATAAAAAATTAAATTACATAAATTGTTGCAAATTTAATTTTATTTAAATTAATTTATATAAATTTGTTTTGTAAAGTTGGTATTAAGGGAGTTATTTTGGAAAAACTTGATAAAAAAAAAAATTTGCTAAAAAATTAAAATAACTCAGCAACAAGCAAGAATTAATAAAAAATTAAATTACATAAATTGTTGCAAATTTAATTTTCTTTAAATTAATTTATATATATTTGTTTTGTAAAGTTGGTATTAAGGGAGTTATTTTGAAAAAACTTGATAAAATGTTGAAATTTGCTCAAAAATTAAAATAACTCAGCAACAAGCAAGAATTAATAAGAAACTAATTTGCATAAATTGTTGCAAATTTAATTTTCTTTAAATTAATTTATATAAATTTATTTTGTAAAGTTGGTATTAAGGGAGTTATTTTAGAAAAACTTGATAAAAAGATAAAATTTGCTCAAAAATCAAAATAACTCAGCAACAAGCAAGAATTAATAAAAAATTAAATTACATAAATTGTTGCAAATTTAATTTTCTTTAAATTAATTTATATACATTTGTTTTGTAAAGTTGGTATTAAGGGAGTTATTTTAGAAAAACTTGATAAAAAGATAAAATTTGCTCAAAAATCAAAATAATTCAGCAACAAGCAAGAATTAGTAAAAAAATAAATTACATAAATTGTTGCAAATTTAATTGTCTTTAAATTAATTTATATAAATTTGATTTGTAAAGTTGGTATTAAGGGAGTTATTTTAGAAAAACTTGATAAAAAGATAAAATTTGCTCAAAAATCAAAATAACTCAGCAACAAGCAAGAATTAGTAAAAAAATAAATTACATAAATTGTTGCAAATTTAATTATCTTTAAATTAATTTATATACATTTGTTTTGTAAAGTTGGTATTAAGGGAGTTATTTTATAAAAACTTGATAAATAGATAAAATTTGCTCAAAAATCAAAATAACTCAGCAACAAGCAAGAATTAGTAAAAAATTAAATTACATAAATTGTTGCAAATTTAATTTTCTTTAAATTAATGTATATAAATTTGTTTTGTAAAGTTAATATTAAGAAAGTTATTTTGGAAAAATCAAAATAACTCAGCAACGAGCAAGAATTAATAAAAAACTAAATTACATAAATTGTTGCAAATTTAATTGTCTTTAAATTAATTTATATAAATTTGATTTGTAAAATTGGTATTAAGGGAGTTATTTTAGAAAAACTTGATAAAAAGATAAAATTTGCTCAAAAATCAAAATAACTCAGCAACAAGCAAGAATTAAAAAAAAATTAAATCACATAAATTGTTGCAAATTTAATTTTCTTTAAATAAATTTATATACTTTGTTTTGTAAAGTTGGTATTAAGGGAGTTATTTTAGAAAAACTTGATAAAAAGATAAAATTTGCTCAAAAATCAAAATAACTCAGCAACAAGCAAGAATTAATAAAAAATTAAATAACATAAATTGTTGCAAATTAAATTTTCTTTAAATTATTTTATGTACATTTGTTATGTAAAGATGGTATTAAGGGAGTTATTTTAGAAAAACTTGATAAAAAGATAAAATTTGCTCAAAAATCAAAATAACCCAGCAACACGCAAGAATTAATAAAAAATTAAATTACATAAATTGTTGCAAATTTAATTTTCTTTAAATTAATTTATGTACATTTGTTATGTAAAGATGGTATTAAGGGAGTTATATTAGAAAAACTTGATAAAAAGATAAAATTTGCTCAAAAATCAAAATAACTCAGCAACAAGCAAGAATTAATAAAAAATTAAATTACATAAATTGTTGCAAATTTAATTTTCTTTAAATTAATTTATGTACATTTGTTATGTAAAGTTGGTATTAAGAGAGTTATTTTGGAAAAACTTGATCAAAAGATAAAATTTGCTCAAAAATCAAAATAACTCATAAACAAGCAAGAATTAAAAAAAAAATTAAATAATCAAGTTGTTGCAAGTTTAATTTTCTTTAAATTAATTTATATAAATTTGTTTTGTAAAGTTGGTATTAAGGGAGTTATTTTAGAAAAACTTGATAAAAAGATAAAATTTGCTCAAAAATCAAAATAACTCAGCAACAAGCAAGAATTAATAAAAAAACTAATTAAATAAATTGTTGCAAATTCAATTGTCTTTAAATTAATTTATATAAATTTGTTTTGTAAAGTTGGTATTAAGGGAGTTATTTTAGAAAAACTTGATAAAAAGATAAAATTTGCTCAAAAACCAAAATAACTCAGTAACAAGCAAGAACTAATAAAAAAACTAATTAAATAAATTGTTGCAAATTTAATTGTCTTTAAATTAATTTATATAAATTTGTTTTGTAAAGTTGGTATTAAGGGAGTTATTTTAGAAAAACTTGATAAAAAGTTAAAATTTGCTCAAAAACTAAAATAACTCAGTAACAAGCAAGAATTAATAAAAAATTAAATTACATAAATTGTTGCAAATTTAATTTTTTTTTAATTAATTTATATAAATTTGTTTTGTAAAGTTAGTATTAAGAAAGTTATTTTGGAAAAACTTGTTAAAAAAATAAAATTTGCTCAAAAATCAAAATAACTCAGCAACAAGCAAGAATTAGTAAAAAATTAAATAACATAAATTGTTGCAAATTTAATTTTCTTTAAATTAATTTATATACATTTGTTTTGTAAAGTTGGTATTAAGAGAGTTATTTTAGAAAAACTTGATAAAAAGATAAAATTTGCTCAAAAATCAAAATAACTCAACAACAAGCAAGAATTAGTAAAAAATTAAATTACATAAATTGTTGCAAATTTAATTTTCTTTAAATTAATTTATATAAATTTCTTTTGTAAAGTTTTTATTAAGGGAGTTATTTTAGAAAAACTTGATAAAAAGATAAAATTTGCTCAAAAATCAAAATAACTCGGCAACAAGCAAGAGCTAATAAAAAATTAAATTACATAAATTGTTGCAAATTTAATTTTCTTTAAATTAATTTATATACATTTGTTTTGTAAAGTTGGTATTAAGAGAGTTATTTTAGAAAAACTTGATAAAAAGATAAAATTTGCTCAAAAATCAAAATAACTCAACAACAAGCAAGAATTAGTAAAAAATTAAATTACATAAATTGTTGCAAATTTAATTTTCTTTAAATTAATTTATATAAATTTCTTTTGTAAAGTTTTTATTAAGGGAGTTATTTTAGAAAAACTTGATAAAAAGATAAAATTTGCTCAAAAATCAAAATAACTCGGCAACAAGCAAGAGCTAATAAAAAATTAAATTACATAAATTGTTGCAAATTTAATTTTCTTTAAATTAATTTATAAACATTTGTTTTGTAAAGTTGGTATTAAGGGAGTTATTTTAGAAAAACTTGATAAAAAATAAAATTTGCTCAAAAATCAAAATAACTCAGCAACAAGCAAGAATTAGTAAAAAATTAAATTACATAAATTGTTGCAAATTTAATTTTCTTTAAATTAATTTATGTACATTTGTTATGTAAAGTTGGTATTAAGGGAGTTATTTTGAAAAAACTTGATAAAAAGATAAAATTTGCTCAAAAATCAAAATAACTCAGCAACAAGCAAGAATGAATAAAAACCTAAATTACATAAATTATTGCAAATTTAATTTTCTTTAAATTAATTTATATACATTTGTTTTGTAAAGTTGGTATTAAGGGAGTTATTTTAGAAAAACTTGATAAAAAGATCAAATTTGCTCAAAAATCAAAATAACTCAGCAACAAACAAGAATTAATAAAAAATTGAATTAAATAAATTGTTGCAAATTTAATTTTCTTTAAATTAATTTATATAAATTTGTTTTGTAAAGTTGGTATTAAGGGAGTTATTTTAGATAAACTTGATAAAAAGATAAAATTTGATCAAAAATCAAAATAACTCAGCAACAAGCAAGAATTAATAAAAAATTAAATTACATAAATCGTTGCAAATTTAATTTTCTTTAAATTAATTTATATACATTTGTTTTTTAAAGTTGGTATTAAGGGAGTTATTTTGGATAAACTTGATAAAAAGATAAAATCAAAATAACTCAGCAACAAGCAAGAATTAATAAAAAATTAAATTACATAAATTGTTGCAAATTTAATTTTCTTTAAATTAAATCATATAAATTTGTTTTGTAAAGTTGGTATTAAGGGAGTTATTTTGGATAAACTTGATAAAAAGATAAAATCAAAATAACTCAGCAACAAGCAAGAATTAATAAAAAATTAAATTACATAAATTGTTGCAAATTTTATTTTATTTAAATTAATTTATATACATTTGTTTTGTAAAATTGGTATTAAGGGAGTTATTTTAGAAAAACTTGATAAAAAGATAAAATTTGCTCAAAAATTAAAATAACTCAGCAACAAGCAAGAATTAATAAAAAATTAAATTACATAAATTGTTGCAAATTTAATTTTCTTTAAATTAATTTATGTACATTTGTTATGTAAAGTTAGTATTAAAGGAGTTATTTAAAAAAAAAACTTGATAAAAAGATAAAATATGCTCAAAAGTCAAAATAACTCAGCAACAAGCAAGAATTAAAAAAAAATAAATTACATAAATTGTTGCAAATTTAATTGTCTTTAAATTAGTTTCAATAAATTTGTTTTGTAAAGTTGGTATTAAGGGAGTTATTTTAGAAAAACTTGATAAAAAGATAAAATTTGCTCAAAAATCAAAATAACTCAGCAACAAGCAAGAATTAGTAAAAAAATAAATTACATAAATTGTTGCAAATTTAATTGTCTTTAAATTAATTTATATACATTTGTTTTGTAAAGTTGGTATTAAGGGAGTTATTTTAGAAAAACTTGATAAAAAGATAAAATTTGCTCAAAAATCAAAATAACTCAGCAACGAGCAAGAATTAATAAAAAACTAAATTACATAAATTGTTGCAAATTTAATTGTCTTTAAATTAATTTATATAAATTTGATTTGTAAAGTTGGTATTAAGGGAGTTATTTTAGAAAAACTTGATAAAAAGATAAAATTTGCTCAAAAATCAAAATAACTCAGCAACAAGCAAGAATTAATAAAAAAATAAATTACATAAATTGTTGCAAATTTAATTGTCTTTAAATTAATTTATATACATTTGTTTTGTTAAGTTGGTATTAAGGGAGTTATTTTGAAATAAACTTGATAAAAAGTTGAAATTTGTTCAAAAATTAAAATAACTTAGCAACAAGCAAGAGTTAAACAAAAACTGAATTACATATATTGTTGCAAGTTTAATTTTCTTTAAATTAATTTCTATACATTTGTTTTGTTAAGTTGGTATTAAGGGAGTTATTTTAGAAAAACTTAATAAAAAGATAAAATTTGCTCAAAAATCAAAATAACTCAGCAACAAGCAAGAATTAATAAAAAATTAAATTACATAAATTGTTGCAAATTTAGTTTTTTTTAAATTAATTTATATAAATTTGTTTTGTAAAGTTGGTATTAAGGGAGTTATTTTGGAAAAACTTGATAAAAAGATAAAATTTGTTCAAGAATCAAAATAACTCAGCAACAAGCAAGAATTAATAAAAAATTAAATTACATAAATTGTTGCAAATTTAATTGTCTTTAAATTAATTTCTATACATTTGTTTTGTAAAGTTGGTATTAAGGGAGTTATTTTAGAAAAACTTGATAAAAAGATAAAATTTGCTCAAAAATCAAAATAACTCAGCAACAAGCAAGAATTAATAAAAAATTAAATAACATAAATTGTTGCAAATTAAATTTTCTTTAAATTATTTTATGTACATTTGTTATGTAAAGATGGTATTAAGGGAGTTATTTTAGAAAAACTTGATAAAAAGATAAAATTTGCTCAAAAATCAAAATAACCCAGCAACACGCAAGAATTAATAAAAAATTAAATTACATAAATTGTTGCAAATTTAATTTTCTTTAAATTAATTTATGTACATTTGTTATGTAAAGATGGTATTAAGGGAGTTATATTAGAAAAACTTGATAAAAAGATAAAATTTGCTCAAAAATCAAAATAACTCAGCAACAAGCAAGAATTAATAAAAAATTAAATAACATAAATTGTTGCAAATTAAATTTTCTTTAAATTATTTTATGTACATTTGTTATGTAAAGATGGTATTAAGGGAGTTATTTTAGAAAAACTTGATAAAAAGATAAAATTTGCTCAAAAATCAAAATAACCCAGCAACACGCAAGAATTAATAAAAAATTAAATTACATAAATTGTTGCAAATTTAATTTTCTTTAAATTAATTTATGTACATTTGTTATGTAAAGTTGGTATTAAGAGAGTTATTTTGGAAAAACTTGATCAAAAGATAAAATTTGCTCAAAAATCAAAATAACTCATAAACAAGCAAGAATTAAAAAAAAAATTAAATAATCAAGTTGTTGCAAGTTTAATTTTCTTTAAATTAATTTATATAAATTTGTTTTGTAAAGTTGGTATTAAGGGAGTTATTTTAGAAAAACTTGATAAAAAGATAAAATTTGCTCAAAAATCAAAATAACTCAGCAACAAGCAAGAATTAATAAAAAAACTAATTAAATAAATTGTTGCAAATTCAATTGTCTTTAAATTAATTTATATAAATTTGTTTTGTAAAGTTGGTATTAAGGGAGTTATTTTAGAAAAACTTGATAAAAAGATAAAATTTGCTCAAAAACCAAAATAACTCAGTAACAAGCAAGAACTAATAAAAAAACTAATTAAATAAATTGTTGCAAATTTAATTGTCTTTAAATTAATTTATATAAATTTGTTTTGTAAAGTTGGTATTAAGGGAGTTATTTTAGAAAAACTTGATAAAAAGTTAAAATTTGCTCAAAAACTAAAATAACTCAGTAACAAGCAAGAATTAATAAAAAATTAAATTACATAAATTGTTGCAAATTTAATTTTTTTTTAATTAATTTATATAAATTTGTTTTGTAAAGTTAGTATTAAGAAAGTTATTTTGGAAAAACTTGTTAAAAAAATAAAATTTGCTCAAAAATCAAAATAACTCAGCAACAAGCAAGAATTAGTAAAAAATTAAATAACATAAATTGTTGCAAATTTAATTTTCTTTAAATTAATTTATATACATTTGTTTTGTAAAGTTGGTATTAAGAGAGTTATTTTAGAAAAACTTGATAAAAAGATAAAATTTGCTCAAAAATCAAAATAACTCAACAACAAGCAAGAATTAGTAAAAAATTAAATTACATAAATTGTTGCAAATTTAATTTTCTTTAAATTAATTTATATAAATTTCTTTTGTAAAGTTTTTATTAAGGGAGTTATTTTAGAAAAACTTGATAAAAAGATAAAATTTGCTCAAAAATCAAAATAACTCGGCAACAAGCAAGAGCTAATAAAAAATTAAATTACATAAATTGTTGCAAATTTAATTTTCTTTAAATTAATTTATAAACATTTGTTTTGTAAAGTTGGTATTAAGGGAGTTATTTTAGAAAAACTTGATAAAAAATAAAATTTGCTCAAAAATCAAAATAACTCAGCAACAAGCAAGAATTAGTAAAAAATTAAATTACATAAATTGTTGCAAATTTAATTTTCTTTAAATTAATTTATGTACATTTGTTATGTAAAGTTGGTATTAAGGGAGTTATTTTGAAAAAACTTGATAAAAAGATAAAATTTGCTCAAAAATCAAAATAACTCAGCAACAAGCAAGAATGAATAAAAACCTAAATTACATAAATTATTGCAAATTTAATTTTCTTTAAATTAATTTATATACATTTGTTTTGTAAAGTTGGTATTAAGGGAGTTATTTTAGAAAAACTTGATAAAAAGATCAAATTTGCTCAAAAATCAAAATAACTCAGCAACAAACAAGAATTAATAAAAAATTGAATTAAATAAATTGTTGCAAATTTAATTTTCTTTAAATTAATTTATATAAATTTGTTTTGTAAAGTTGGTATTAAGGGAGTTATTTTAGATAAACTTGATAAAAAGATAAAATTTGATCAAAAATCAAAATAACTCAGCAACAAGCAAGAATTAATAAAAAATTAAATTACATAAATCGTTGCAAATTTAATTTTCTTTAAATTAATTTATATACATTTGTTTTTTAAAGTTGGTATTAAGGGAGTTATTTTGGAAAAACTTGATAAAAGATAAAATTTGTTCAAAAATCAAAATAACTCAGCAACAAGCAAGAATTAATAAAAAATTAAATTACATAAATTGTTGCAAATTTAATTTTCTTTAAATTAAATCATATAAATTTGTTTTGTAAAGTTGGTATTAAGGGAGTTATTTTGGATAAACTTGATAAAAAGATAAAATCAAAATAACTCAGCAACAAGCAAGAATTAATAAAAAATTAAATTACATAAATTGTTGCAAATTTTATTTTATTTAAATTAATTTATATACATTTGTTTTGTAAAATTGGTATTAAGGGAGTTATTTTAGATAAACTTGATAAAAAGATAAAATTTGCTCAAAAATTAAAATAACTCAGCAACAAGCAAGAATTAATAAAAAATTAAATTACATAAATTGTTGCAAATTTAATTTTCTTTAAATTAATTTATGTACATTTGTTATGTAAAGTTAGTATTAAAGGAGTTATTTAAAAAAAAAACTTGATAAAAAGATAAAATATGCTCAAAAGTCAAAATAACTCAGCAACAAGCAAGAATTAAAAAAAAATAAATTACATAAATTGTTGCAAATTTAATTGTCTTTAAATTAGTTTCAATAAATTTGTTTTGTAAAGTTGGTATTAAGGGAGTTATTTTAGAAAAACTTGATAAAAAGATAAAATTTGCTCAAAAATCAAAATAACTCAGCAACAAGCAAGAATTAGTAAAAAAATAAATTACATAAATTGTTGCAAATTTAATTGTCTTTAAATTAATTTATATACATTTGTTTTGTAAAGTTGGTATTAAGGGAGTTATTTTAGAAAAACTTGATAAAAAGATAAAATTTGCTCAAAAATCAAAATAACTCAGCAACGAGCAAGAATTAATAAAAAACTAAATTACATAAATTGTTGCAAATTTAATTGTCTTTAAATTAATTTATATAAATTTGATTTGTAAAGTTGGTATTAAGGGAGTTATTTTAGAAAAACTTGATAAAAAGATAAAATTTGCTCAAAAATCAAAATAACTCAGCAACAAGCAAGAATTAATAAAAAAATAAATTACATAAATTGTTGCAAATTTAATTGTCTTTAAATTAATTTATATACATTTGTTTTGTTAAGTTGGTATTAAGGGAGTTATTTTGAAATAAACTTGATAAAAAGTTGAAATTTGTTCAAAAATTAAAATAACTTAGCAACAAGCAAGAGTTAAACAAAAACTGAATTACATATATTGTTGCAAGTTTAATTTTCTTTAAATTAATTTCTATACATTTGTTTTGTTAAGTTGGTATTAAGGGAGTTATTTTAGAAAAACTTAATAAAAAGATAAAATTTGCTCAAAAATCAAAATAACTCAGCAACAAGCAAGAATTAATAAAAAATTAAATTACATAAATTGTTGCAAATTTAGTTTTTTTTTAATTAATTTATATAAATTTGTTTTGTAAAGTTGGTATTAAGGGAGTTATTTTGGAAAAACTTGATAAAAAGATAAAATTTGTTCAAGAATCAAAATAACTCAGCAACAAGCAAGAATTAATAAAAAATTAAATTACATAAATTGTTGCAAATTTAATTGTCTTTAAATTAATTTCTATACATTTGTTTTGTAAAGTTGGTATTAAGGGAGTTATTTTAGAAAAACTTGATAAAAAGATAAAATTTGCTCAAAAATCAAAATAACTCAGCAACAAGCAAGAATTAATAAAAAATTAAATAACATAAATTGTTGCAAATTAAATTTTCTTTAAATTATTTTATGTACATTTGTTATGTAAAGATGGTATTAAGGGAGTTATTTTAGAAAAACTTGATAAAAAGATAAAATTTGCTCAAAAATCAAAATAACCCAGCAACACGCAAGAATTAATAAAAAATTAAATTACATAAATTGTTGCAAATTTAATTTTCTTTAAATTAATTTATGTACATTTGTTATGTAAAGATGGTATTAAGGGAGTTATATTAGAAAAACTTGATAAAAAGATAAAATTTGCTCAAAAATCAAAATAACTCAGCAACAAGCAAGAATTAATAAAAAATTAAATAACATAAATTGTTGCAAATTAAATTTTCTTTAAATTATTTTATGTACATTTGTTATGTAAAGATGGTATTAAGGGAGTTATTTTAGAAAAACTTGATAAAAAGATAAAATTTGCTCAAAAATCAAAATAACCCAGCAACACGCAAGAATTAATAAAAAATTAAATTACATAAATTGTTGCAAATTTAATTTTCTTTAAATTAATTTATGTACATTTGTTATGTAAAGTTGGTATTAAGAGAGTTATTTTGGAAAAACTTGATCAAAAGATAAAATTTGCTCAAAAATCAAAATAACTCATAAACAAGCAAGAATTAAAAAAAAAATTAAATAATCAAGTTGTTGCAAGTTTAATTTTCTTTAAATTAATTTATATAAATTTGTTTTGTAAAGTTGGTATTAAGGGAGTTATTTTAGAAAAACTTGATAAAAAGATAAAATTTGCTCAAAAATCAAAATAACTCAGCAACAAGCAAGAATTAATAAAAAAACTAATTAAATAAATTGTTGCAAATTCAATTGTCTTTAAATTAATTTATATAAATTTGTTTTGTAAAGTTGGTATTAAGGGAGTTATTTTAGAAAAACTTGATAAAAAGATAAAATTTGCTCAAAAACCAAAATAACTCAGTAACAAGCAAGAACTAATAAAAAAACTAATTAAATAAATTGTTGCAAATTTAATTGTCTTTAAATTAATTTATATAAATTTGTTTTGTAAAGTTGGTATTAAGGGAGTTATTTTAGAAAAACTTGATAAAAAGTTAAAATTTGCTCAAAAACTAAAATAACTCAGTAACAAGCAAGAATTAATAAAAAATTAAATTACATAAATTGTTGCAAATTTAATTTTTTTTTAATTAATTTATATAAATTTGTTTTGTAAAGTTAGTATTAAGAAAGTTATTTTGGAAAAACTTGTTAAAAAAATAAAATTTGCTCAAAAATCAAAATAACTCAGCAACAAGCAAGAATTAGTAAAAAATTAAATAACATAAATTGTTGCAAATTTAATTTTCTTTAAATTAATTTATATACATTTGTTTTGTAAAGTTGGTATTAAGAGAGTTATTTTAGAAAAACTTGATAAAAAGATAAAATTTGCTCAAAAATCAAAATAACTCAACAACAAGCAAGAATTAGTAAAAAATTAAATTACATAAATTGTTGCAAATTTAATTTTCTTTAAATTAATTTATATAAATTTCTTTTGTAAAGTTTTTATTAAGGGAGTTATTTTAGAAAAACTTGATAAAAAGATAAAATTTGCTCAAAAATCAAAATAACTCGGCAACAAGCAAGAGCTAATAAAAAATTAAATTACATAAATTGTTGCAAATTTAATTTTCTTTAAATTAATTTATAAACATTTGTTTTGTAAAGTTGGTATTAAGGGAGTTATTTTAGAAAAACTTGATAAAAAATAAAATTTGCTCAAAAATCAAAATAACTCAGCAACAAGCAAGAATTAGTAAAAAATTAAATTACATAAATTGTTGCAAATTTAATTTTCTTTAAATTAATTTATGTACATTTGTTATGTAAAGTTGGTATTAAGGGAGTTATTTTGAAAAAACTTGATAAAAAGATAAAATTTGCTCAAAAATCAAAATAACTCAGCAACAAGCAAGAATGAATAAAAACCTAAATTACATAAATTATTGCAAATTTAATTTTCTTTAAATTAATTTATATACATTTGTTTTGTAAAGTTGGTATTAAGGGAGTTATTTTAGAAAAACTTGATAAAAAGATCAAATTTGCTCAAAAATCAAAATAACTCAGCAACAAACAAGAATTAATAAAAAATTGAATTAAATAAATTGTTGCAAATTTAATTTTCTTTAAATTAATTTATATAAATTTGTTTTGTAAAGTTGGTATTAAGGGAGTTATTTTAGATAAACTTGATAAAAAGATAAAATTTGATCAAAAATCAAAATAACTCAGCAACAAGCAAGAATTAATAAAAAATTAAATTACATAAATCGTTGCAAATTTAATTTTCTTTAAATTAATTTATATACATTTGTTTTTTAAAGTTGGTATTAAGGGAGTTATTTTGGAAAAACTTGATAAAAGATAAAATTTGTTCAAAAATCAAAATAACTCAGCAACAAGCAAGAATTAATAAAAAATTAAATTACATAAATTGTTGCAAATTTAATTTTCTTTAAATTAATTTATGTACATTTGTTATGTAAAGTTGGTATTAAGGGAGTTATTTTGAAAAAACTTGATAAAAAGATAAAATTTGCTCAAAAATCAAAATAACTCAGCAACAAGCAAGAATGAATAAAAACCTAAATTACATAAATTATTGCAAATTTAATTTTCTTTAAATTAATTTATATACATTTGTTTTGTAAAGTTGGTATTAAGGGAGTTATTTTAGAAAAACTTGATAAAAAGATCAAATTTGCTCAAAAATCAAAATAACTCAGCAACAAACAAGAATTAATAAAAAATTGAATTAAATAAATTGTTGCAAATTTAATTTTCTTTAAATTAATTTATATAAATTTGTTTTGTAAAGTTGGTATTAAGGGAGTTATTTTAGATAAACTTGATAAAAAGATAAAATTTGATCAAAAATCAAAATAACTCAGCAACAAGCAAGAATTAATAAAAAATTAAATTACATAAATCGTTGCAAATTTAATTTTCTTTAAATTAATTTATATACATTTGTTTTTTAAAGTTGGTATTAAGGGAGTTATTTTGGAAAAACTTGATAAAAGATAAAATTTGTTCAAAAATCAAAATAACTCAGCAACAAGCAAGAATTAATAAAAAATTAAATTACATAAATTGTTGCAAATTTAATTTTCTTTAAATTAAATCATATAAATTTGTTTTGTAAAGTTGGTATTAAGGGAGTTATTTTGGATAAACTTGATAAAAAGATAAAATCAAAATAACTCAGCAACAAGCAAGAATTAATAAAAAATTAAATTACATAAATTGTTGCAAATTTTATTTTATTTAAATTAATTTATATACATTTGTTTTGTAAAATTGGTATTAAGGGAGTTATTTTAGAAAAACTTGATAAAAAGATAAAATTTGCTCAAAAATTAAAATAACTCAGCAACAAGCAAGAATTAATAAAAAATTAAATTACATAAATTGTTGCAAATTTAATTTTCTTTAAATTAATTTATGTACATTTGTTATGTAAAGTTAGTATTAAAGGAGTTATTTAAAAAAAAAACTTGATAAAAAGATAAAATATGCTCAAAAGTCAAAATAACTCAGCAACAAGCAAGAATTAAAAAAAAATAAATTACATAAATTGTTGCAAATTTAATTGTCTTTAAATTAGTTTCAATAAATTTGTTTTGTAAAGTTGGTATTAAGGGAGTTATTTTAGAAAAACTTGATAAAAAGATAAAATTTGCTCAAAAATCAAAATAACTCAGCAACAAGCAAGAATTAGTAAAAAAATAAATTACATAAATTGTTGCAAATTTAATTGTCTTTAAATTAATTTATATACATTTGTTTTGTAAAGTTGGTATTAAGGGAGTTATTTTAGAAAAACTTGATAAAAAGATAAAATTTGCTCAAAAATCAAAATAACTCAGCAACAAGCAAGAATTAGTAAAAAAATAAATTACATAAATTGTTGCAAATTTAATTGTCTTTAAATTAATTTATATACATTTGTTTTGTAAAGTTGGTATTAAGGGAGTTATTTTAGAAAAACTTGATAAAAAGATAAAATTTGCTCAAAAATCAAAATAACTCAACAACAAGCAAGAATTAGTAAAAAATTAAATTACATAAATTGTTGCAAATTTAATTGTCTTTAAATTAATTTATATAAATTTGATTTGTAAAGTTGGTATTAAGGGAGTTATTTTAGAAAAACTTGATAAAAAGATAAAATTTGCTCAAAAATCAAAATAACTCAGCAACAAGCAAGAATTAATAAAAAAATAAATTACATAAATTGTTGCAAATTTAATTGTCTTTAAATTAATTTATATACATTTGTTTTGTTAAGTTGGTATTAAGGGAGTTATTTTGAAATAAACTTGATAAAAAGTTGAAATTTGTTCAAAAATTAAAATAACTTAGCAACAAGCAAGAGTTAAACAAAAACTGAATTACATATATTGTTGCAAGTTTAATTTTCTTTAAATTAATTTCTATACATTTGTTTTGTAAAGTTGGTATTAAGGGAGTTATTTTAGAAAAACTTGATAAAAAGATAAAATTTGCTCAAAAATCAAAATAACTCAGCAACGAGCAAGAATTAGTAAAAAAATAAATTACATAAATTGTTGCAAATTTAATTGTCTTTAAATTAATTTATATACATTTGTTTTGTAAAGTTGGTATTAAGGGAATTATTTTAGAAAACTTGATAAAAAGATAAAATTTGCTCAAAAATTAAAATAACTCAGCAACAAGCAACAATTAATTAAAAAAAAAATTAAATAAATTGTTGCAAATTTAATTGTTTTTAAATTAATTTATATAAATTTGATTTGTAAAGTTGGTATTAAAGAAGTTATTTTTGAAAAACTTAATAAATAATGGAAATTTGTTATAAAATTAAGTAGGAATTTGTTAGAAATTAGATTTGAAAAAAATTGTAAATTTATTGGTTTGCTTCAATGTTGCCAAACATCAAAAATTAGAATCAATCAATACAAGCTTACTTCAATTCAGTTACCCCTATTTTGAGGGGTTGTACTGAAATGAAGTTGGCTGATTATAAAATACATTGTGACCAACCGCCTGTCATGACTGTCAAAAAACTACATTAAAAAAAAACGCTTTTGACAGTTTTCTAGATAGGAACAATCAATCCTATACATAAATGTTATTCAATTGAATAAAATGATTTTGAGCCAATAGCTAACGCCTCCTAGCTAAATCGCACCAAGACAATAAATAATTTATTTACTTTATTATTATTTCCTTAAACTGATTGTTTTTGTTCCAATATTAAAATGGTGGGTGGCTTTGATTTAATAATTACTTCCTTTACCTTTACCTCACTACAAATTACAGAGTTTCTTCGGCTTTGGACAATCGGCTGACATTGATATCTACTTGGATGGACAAGAAAACCGCAAATTAGCCGAAGTGAAAACCGAAGACGGCAAAAAGGAACGATTGTTACTTTACTATGACGGTGAAACGGTATCGGGGAAAGTCAATATCGGTTTAAAGAAATCAGGATCGAAATTGGAACATCAAGGGATTAAGATTGAATTTATCGGACAAATCGAATTGTTTTATGATAGAGGTAACTTTAACCTTAAAATACTGTCAAAACTGTCAGAATTAATTATTTTGAGGTTATGTTTTATTTTTAAGGGAATCATCACGAATTTACAAGTTTGGTGAAGGAATTGGCACGTCCCGGTGAAATGATTGCAAATACATCCTATCCGTTTGAATTCTCATGCGTTGAGAAGCCGTATGAAGTCTATACAGGTGCAAACGTTAAATTACGCTATTTCTTGAAAGTAACAGTTGTGAGACGTCTTCACGATATTACGAAAGAGCAGGATATTGCCGTACATACTTTATCGAGTTATCCGGATATTAATAATTCCATTAAAATGGAAGTCGGAATTGAGGATTGTCTTCATATCGAATTCGAATATAATAAATCCAAGTATCATCTGAAAGACGTTATTATTGGGAAAATATATTTTCTTTTGGTTCGTATTAAGATTAAACATATGGAAATTGCCATTATTAAACGTGAAACTACCGGGTCCGGTCCTAATATTTATCATGAGAACGATACTATTGCCAAGTACGAGATTATGGATGGGGCACCGGTTAGGGGTGAGAGTATTCCTATCAGGGTTTTCTTAGCCGGATACGATTTGACGCCAACAATGAGAGATATTAATAAGAAATTTTCTGTTAAATATTTTCTCAATCTTGTTCTCATGGATACTGAAGATCGCAGATATTTCAAGCAACAGGAAATTACACTTTGGAGGAAAGGTTAGTTACTTAACTTCTAATAACTTGCTTAATTGAGGAGCTAGGTTTATGCAAATTTGGGATTAGATGGGTCATAATGTTGGCTAAAAGAAATTCAAATGACATTTTTTGATATTTCATCGAATTTTAAAAATATCTTCAAATTTGCAATTTTTTTAAAATTTACTAAATTGGACGCAGTTGGCTTAGTTTTGAAGCGAATTTGATTAAACTTTGCCAACTAATAGTTTATTTTATTTACTAAAAGAAATTCAAATGACTTTTTTTGATATTTCATCAAATTTTGAAAATATTTTCAAATTTGCAAATTTTGGAAATTTACCAAAACGCAGTTGGCTTCGTTTTTAAGCTAATTTGATCAAACTTTGCTAACTAATACTTTATTTTATTTCCTAAAAGAATTGTTTATTAATATATTTTGTTTTCAGGTGAGAAAACGAGGAAAGCGAATCTACAGAGTCCCTTAGTGGCCACGCATCTAGTAAACAGCGCACAAGACGCCGAAAGGATACAAAATACAGTGGTAGCGACAGACGGCGATGATGCGCAAGATCCGAATGGTGAACCGCCGTTTGTGCCGTCCGGTATACAGAACATGACCAGAGAACAGGGTGACGGGCAGAATAATGAGACGCCGCCCTTGACGGCCGAATGATGGGTAATTTAATTGTCAAAGTTTATTGAACTTGCAGATTCAGCACTAATATAATTGTTTTGGTTTCAGTTGTTGTGTACTAGAAAAAAGCCTGGTGTCAGTCGTCCGATTTGCACACACAGCTGTACATAATTGATAGACTAAAACATTTAAGAGTAACCATGAAAATTCCAGTTTTATCTGTGTTTATATTATTTTGCATTATATTATTTACTGTTATTATTGTATATTTCTCATAGTATATTATTATTATTATTATTATATAACATGTATATCAAATTAATTTCATTAAAAAAACAATATCAAAGATTTTTATTTACATAACCTAAAACAAGTTAGTTTTTTACTTTTAAAATCGTTTGGATTGATAATATACAAAAATGATTTAAATAAATCTAGTAGAGAATTTAATTTTGCTTAAATTAATTTATATAAATTTTTGTTGTTTAGTTGGTAATAAGCGAGTTATTGTTACTAATGTATGAATTGAGGTTAGGTTAGTTTTTTGCTTTTAAATTTGTTTAGGTTGGTAATATGAAAAATTGATTTTTATAAATTTTATTGGAAATTTAATTCTGCTTAAATTGATTTATATAAATTTTTGTTGTACAGTTGGTAATAAGCGAGTTATTGCTACAAATGTATGAATTTAGGTTAGGTTAGTTTTTTGCTTTTAAAATTGTTCAGGTTGGTAATATGTAAAAATGGTTTAAATAAATCTAGTAGGGAATTTAATTTTGCTTAAATTAATTTATATAAATTTTTGTTGTTTAGTTGGTAATAAGCGAGTTATTGCTACAAATGTATGAATTGAAGTTAGGTTAGTTTTTTTGCTTTTAAAATTGTTTAGGTTGATAGTATCCAAAATTGACTTTAATAAATTTTGTTGGAAATTTAATTTTGCTTAAATTAATTTATATACATTTTTGTTGTTCAGTTGGTAATAAGCGAGTTATTGCTACAAATGTATGAATTGAGGTTAGGTAAGTTTTTTGCTTTTAAAATTGTTTAGGATGGTAATATGCTAAATTGATTTTAATAAATTTTGTTGGGAATTTAATTTTGCTTAAATTAATTTATATATTTTTTTGTTGTTTAGTTGGTAATAAGCGAGTTATTGTTATTAATGTATGAAATGAGGTTAGTTTATTTTTTTGCTTTTAAAATTGTTTAGGTTGGTAATACGCAAAAATGATTTAAATAAATCTAGTAGGAAATTTAGTTTTGCTTAAATTAATTTATATAACTTTTTGTTGTTCAGTTGAGAATAAGCGAATTATTGTTACAAATGTATGAATTGAGGTTAGGTTAGTTTTTTGCTTTTAAAATTGTTTAGGTTGATAATATCCAAAATTGACTTTTATAAATTTTGTTGGAAATTTAATTCTGCTTAAATTAATTTATATAAATTTTTGTTGTTTAGTTGGTAATAAGCTAGTTATAGTTACTAATGTATAAATTGAGGTTAGGTTAGTTTTTTGCTTTTAAAATGGTTTAGGTTGGTAATATGCTAAAATTGTTTTAATAAATCTAGTAGGGAATTTAATTTTGCTTAAATTGATTTATGTAATTTTTTGTTGTTCAATTGGTAATAAGCGAGTTATTGCTACAAATGTATGAATTAAGGTTAGGTAAGTTTTTTGCTTTTAAAATTGTTTAGGTTAGTAGTTGGCAAAAATAATTTAAATAAATTTTGTTGGAAATTTAATTCTGCTTAAATTAATTTATATAAACTTTTGTTGTTTAGTTGGTAATAAGCGAGTTATTGCTACAAACGTATGAATTGAAGTTAGGTTAGTTTTTTGCTTTTAAAATTGTTTAGGTTGATAATATCCAAAATTGACTTTTATAAATTTTGTTGGAAATTTAATTTTGCTTAAATTAATTTATATACATTTTTGTTGTTCAGTTGGTAATAAGCGAGTTATTGCTACAAATGTATGAATTGAGGTTAGGTAAGTTTTTTGCTTTTAAAATTGTTTAGGTTGGTATTATGCAAAATTGATTTTTATAAATTTTGTTGGAAATTTAATTTTGCTTAAATTAATTTATATACATTTTTGTTGTTCAGTTGGTAATAAGCGAGTTATTGTTACAAATGTATGAATTGAGGTTAGGCAAGTTTTTGCTTTTAAAATTGTTTAGGTTGGTAATATGCAAAATTGATTTAAATAAATCTTGTAGAAAATTTAATTTTGCTTAAATTAATTTATACAAATTTTTCTTGTTTAGTTGATAATAAGCGAGTTATTGTTACAAATGTATGAATTGAGGTTAGGTTAGTTTTTTGCTTTTAAAATTGTTCAGGTTGGTAATATGCAAAAATTGTTTTAACAAATCTAGTAGGGAATTTAATTTTGCTTAAATTGATTTATGTAATTTTTTGTTCAATTAGTAATAAGCGAGTTATTGCTACAAATGTATGAATTGAGGTTAGGTAAGTTTTTTGCTTTTAAAATTGTTTAGGTTGGCAATACGCAAAATTGATTTAAATAAATCTTGTAGAAAATTTAATTTTGCTTAAATTAATTTATACAAATTTTTACTGTTCAGTTGATAATAAGCGAGTTATTGTTACAAACGTATGAATTGAAGTTAGGTTAGTTTTTTGCTTTTAAAATTGTTTAGGTTAATAATATCCAAAATTGACTTTTATAAATTTTGTTGGAAATTTAATTCTGCTTAAATTGATTTATATAAATTTTTGTTGTACAGTTGGTAATAAGCGAGGTATTGTAATTAATGTATAAATTGAGGTTAGCTTAGTTTTTTGCTTTTTAAATTGTTTAGGTTGGCAATATGCAAAATTGATTTTTATAAATTTTGCTGGGAATTTAATTCTGCTTAAATTAATTTATATACATTTTTGTTGTTAAGTTGGTAATAAGCGAGTTATTGTTACTAATGTATGAATTGAGATTAGGTTAGTTTTTTGCTTTTAAAATTGTTTAGGTTAGTAATATGTAAAAATGGTTCAAATAAATCTAGTAGGGAATTTGATTTTGCTTAAATTAATTTATATAAATTTTTGTTGTTTAGTTGGTAATAAGCGAGTTATTGTTACAAATGTATGAATTGAGGTTTGGTAAGTTTTTTGCCTTTAAAATTGTCCAGGTTGGTAATATGTAAAAATGGTTTAAATAAATCTAGTAGGGAATTTAATTTTGCTTAAATTAATTTATATAAATTTTTGTTGTTCAGTTGGTAATAAGCGAGTTATTGTTACAAATGTATGAATTGAGGTTAGGTTAGTTTTTTGCTTTTAAAATGGTTCAGATTGGTAATATGTAAAAATTGTTCAAATAAATCTAGTAGGGAATTTAATTTTGCTTAAATTAATTTATTAAAATTTTTGTTGTTCAGTTGGTAATAAGCGAGTTATTGTTACAATTGTATGAATTGAGGTTAGGTTAGTTTTTTGCTTTTAAAATTGTTTAGGTTGGCAATACCCCAAAATGATTTAAATAAATCTAGTAGGAAATTAATTTAATTCTGCTTAAATTAATTTATATAAACTTTTGTTGTTTAGTTGGTAATAAGCGAGTTATTGCTACAAGTGTATGAGTTGAGGTTAGGTTAGTTTTGTAATAACTAATTATATAATAATTAATTTGAAAAAAATAACAAAATTTGTAGTAAATTGATTTTTTATAATTTATGTTAGTTATTGCAGTTAAGTTGGTACTAACTGATTTAATTAACTAAAACTCAATTTTATTGGTTTTTGGCTGATAACTAATTAACTGTCAGTTATTTTGAAAAATACTTTAATTAAAATTTGTAGTAAATCTGATATTCTATAAATTGATTTTTATTAGTTAAAACAGTTAAGTTAGTACTAACTGATTTAATTAACTAAAAGTGTCAATTTTAATGGTTTTTAGCTGATAACTAATTAACTATTAGTTATTTTAAGAAATACTTTATATAAAATTTGTAGTAAATTTAATTTCCTATAAATTAATTTATATTAGTTAGTACAGTTAAGTTGGTACTAACTAATTTAATTAGGTAAACTGTCATTTTTTTTGGTTTTTGGCTAATAACTAATTAACTGTTAGTTATTTAAAAAAATACTCAATACAAAATTTGTAGTAAATTTAATTTCCTATAAATTGATTAATATTAGTTAATACAGTTAAGTTGGTACTAACTGATTTAATTAACTAAAACTGTTAATATTAATGGTTTTTAGCTAATAACTAATTAACTGTTAGTTATTTTAAGAAATAATTTATATAAAATTTGTAGTAAATCTGATTTCCTATAAATTGATTTATATTAGTTATTACAGTTAAGTTGGTACTAACTGATTTAATTAACTAAAACTGTAAATTTTATTGGTTTTTGACTGATAACTAACTAACTGTTAGTTATTTTAAAAAACACTAAATACAAAATTTGTAGTAAATTCAATTTTCTATAAATTAATTAATATTAGTTATTACAGTTAAGTTGGTACTAACTAATTTAATTAGCTAAAACTGTAAATTTTTATGGTTTTTGGCTAATAACCAATCAACTGTCAGTTATTTTAAGAAATACTTAATACAAATTTTGTAGTAAATTTGATTTCCTATAAATTAATTTATATTAGTTATTACAGTTAAGTTGGTACTAACTGATTTAATTAACTAAAACTGTCAATTTTATTGGTTTTTGGCTGATAACTAATTAACTGTCAATTATTTAAAAAAATACTTAATACAAAACTTGTAGTAAATTTGATTTCCTATAAATTAATTTATAATACTTATTACAGTTAAATAGGTACTAACTGATTTAATTAACTAAAACTGTCAATTTTTATGGTTTTTGGCTAATAACTAATTAACTGTCAGTTATTTTAAGAAATACTCAATACAAAATTTGTATTAAATTTGATATCCTATAAATTAATTCATATTAGTTAAACCAGTTAAGTTGGTACTAACTGATTTAATTAACTAAAACTGTCAATTTTATTGGTTTTTGGCTGATAACTAATTAACTGTCAATTATTTAAAAAAATACTTAATACAAAACTTGTAGTAAATTTGATTTCCTATAAATTAATTTATAATACTTATTACAGTTAAATAGGTACTAACTGATTTAATTAACTAAAACTGTCAATTTTTATGGTTTTTGGCTAATAACTAATTAACTGTCAGTTATTTTAAGAAATACTCAATACAAAATTTGTATTAAATTTGATATCCTATAAATTAATTCATATTAGTTAAACCAGTTAAGTTGGTACTAACTGATTTATTTAACTAAAAGAGTCAATTTCAATGGTTTTTAGCTGATAACTAATTAATTGTCAATTATTCTGAAAAATACTTAATACAAAACTTGTAGTAAATTTGATTTACTATAAATTGATTAATATTAGTTATTACTGTCAAGTTGGTACTAACTGACTTAATCAACTAAAAATGCAAAATTAATTGGTTTTTAGCTAATAACTAATTAGTTACTAGTTAGTTAAAAAAATCTTTATAACAAAATTTGTAGGAAATTTGATTTTATACAAATTAATTTATATTAATTAAAACAGTTAAGTTGGTACTAACTGATTTAATTAGCTAAAACTGTCAATTTTATTGGTTTTTGGCTGATAACTAATTAACTGTTAGTTATTTTAAAAAACACTAAATACAAAATTTGTAGTAAATTTAATTTTCTATAAATTAATTAATATTAATTAAAACAGTTAAGTTGGTACTAACTGATTTAATTAGCTAAAACTGTCAATTTTATTGGTTTTTGGCTGATAACTAATTAACTGTTAGTTATTTTAAAAAACACTAAATACAAAATTTGTAGTAAATTTAATTTTCTATAAATTAATTAATATTAATTAAAACAGTTAAGTTGGTACTAACTGGTTTAATTAACTAAAACTGTCAATTTTATTGGTTTTTAACTAATAACTAATTAACTGTCAGTTATTTTAGAAAATACTTCAATCAAAATTTGTAGTAAATTTAATTTCCTATAAATTAATTTATGTTAGTTATTACAGTTAAGTTGGTAGTAACTGATTTAATTAACTAAAACTGTCAATTTTATTGGTTTTTGGCAGATAACTAATTAACTGTCAGTTATTTTAGAAAATACTTCAATCAAAATTTGTAGTAAATTTCATTTCCTATAAATTAATTTATGTTAGTTGATAGAGTTAAGTTGGTAGTAACTGATTTAATCTACTAAAACTTTCAATTTTATTGGTTGCTAGCTGATAACTAATTAACGTCAGTTATTTTGAAAAATATAAAATACAAAATTTGTAATAAATTTAATTTCCTATAAATTGATTTATATTACTTATTACAGTTAAGTTGGTACTAACTGATTTAATTAGCTAAAACTGTCAATTTTAATGGTTTTTGACAGATAACTAATTAACTGTCAGTTATTTTAAAAAATACTTAATACAAAATTTGTAGTAAATTTGATTTCATTTAAATTGATTTATATTAGTTATTGCAGTTAAGTTGGTACTAACTGATTTAATTAAGTAAAATAGCCAATTTTATTGGTTTTTGACAAATAACTAATAAACTGTCAGCTATTTTGAGAAATACATAATATAAAATTTGTAGTAAATTTGATTTCATTTAAATTGATTTATATTAGTTATTGCAGTTAAGTTGGTACTAACTGATTTAATTAGTTAAACTGTCATTTTTTTTGGTTTTTGTCTAATAACTAATTAACTGTCAGTTATTTTAAAAAATACTTAATTATAAACTTGTAGTAAATTTGGTTTTATACAAATTGATTCATATTAGTTACTACTGTAAAGTTGGTACTAACTGATTTAATTAACTAAAACTGTCAATTTTTCTGGTTTTTGGCTAATAACTAATTAACTGTCAGTTATTTTGAGAAATACTTTATATAACATTTGTAGTAAATTTGATTTCCTATCAATTGATTTATATTAGTTATTACAGTTAAGTTGGTACTAACTGATTTAATTAGCTAAAACTGTCAGTTTGATTGGTTTTAGACTGGCAACTAATTAACTGTCAGTTATTTTGAAAAATACTTAATACAAAATTTGTAGTAAATTTAATTTCCTCTAAATTGATTTATATTAGTTAAAACAGTTAAGTTGTTACTAACTGATTTAATTAATTTAAACTGTCAATTTTATTGGTTTTTGGCTGATAACTAATTAACTGTTAGTTATTTTGAAAAACACTAAATACAAAATTTGTAGTAAATCTGATTTTCTATAAATTAATTTATATTAGTTATTACAGTTAAGTTGGTACTAATTGATTTAATTAATTAAAACTGTTAATTTTTATGGTTTTTGGCTAATAACTAATTTACTGTCAGTTATTTTAAGAATTACTCAATACAAAATTTGTAGTAAATTTAATTTCCTATAAATTGATTAATATTAGTTAACACAGTTAAGTTGGTACTAATTGATTTAATGTATTAAAACTGTCAATTTTATTGGTTTTTGACTGATAACTAATTAACTGTCAGTTATTTTAGAAAATACTTCAATCAAAATTTGTAGTAAATTTCATTTCCTATAAATTAATTTATATTAATTAAAACAGTTAAGTTGGTACTAACTGGTTTAATTAGCTAAAACTGTCAATTTTAATGGTTTTTGACTGATAACTAATTAACTGTTAGTTATTTTGAGAAATACTCAAATCAAAATTTAAAGTAAATTTAATTTCCTATAAATTGATTTATATTAGTTATTACAGTTAAGTTGGTACTAACTGATTTAATGTATTAAAACTGTCAATTTTATTGGTTTTTGGCTGATAACTAATTAACTGTCAGTTATTTTAGAAAATACTTCAATCAAAATTTATAGTAAATTTAATTTCCTACAAATTAATTTATATTAGTTATTACTGTAAAGTTGATACTAACTGAAATAATTGATAAAAACCGTAAAGTTATTAAGATTTTTGCTAATAACTCCATAACTATCAACAATATTAAAAAACACAATTCAATTAAATATTTGGAGCATTAAATTCTCTACAAAATAATTTATTACATTTATTTTTGTAAAGTTGGTATTAACTGAGTTAATTAATAAAATAGCAAAATTAATCGTATTTTAGCTGATAACTCTGTAGATCTAACTAAATAATTTGACTTATTACTTATTAAGAGATTTAAATTTTGATCTTATTAGTCGGTAAAAAGGGGCGTGGTTAAAGTTCCGCCATCTTGTAAAGGGAGGAGCAACAAACCTCAATTTGCAATTTCTAACACAGCTAGCTTATTAATGGAAATTTGGCAACAATGTATATAAATAAAATTATTCTTTAACTATTTGGTAATCATTTTTATTTAAAACAATTTTTAGTAAAACTATTATTTACGGAAAATAATGTAATTTCTTTTTATTTTTTAATTTTAATCAATTTTTCATCATAGCTCCTTTATTAAGAAAAATTTTGCAAAAATTTATAAAAGTAAAATTGTTCCTTGATTATTTGTCAACAATGTTTATTTAAAACATTTTTTAAGAATAACAATATTTAGAGAAGAATAATTTATTTTCCAATTTTGATCACTTAATTGATTTTTTCAACATATCTCACTTAATAATAAAAATTTGGCAACAATGTATAAAAATAAAATTGTTTCTTAAACATCTGGCAACAATGTTTATTTAAATCAATTTTTAAAAAAATCAATATTTAGGGAGTAAAATTTTATTTTCTAATAATTTCTTAATTTTAATCATTTTTTTAATATAACTTTCTTAATAATGAAAATTTGGCAACAATGTATATAAATAAAATTATTCCTTGAATATGTGGCAACAATGTTTATTTAAATCAATTTTAAGGAAACTTGATATTTAAGGATCTTCTAATAATTTCATAAGTAGATTTATTTTTTTAATATAACTCTCTTAATATTAGAAATTTTGCAACAATGCATATAAATAAAATTGTTTCTTAAATATCTGGCAACAATGTTTATTTAAATCTTTTTTTAGCAAACTTGATATTTAAAGAGAAAAAAAATATTTTCTAATAATTTCATAATTTTAATCACTAGATTCATTTTTTTAATATAACTTTCTTAATAATGGAAATTTGGCAACAGTGTATATAAATAAAATTGTTCATTGGTTATCTAGCAATAAAGTTTACTTGAAACAATTTTTAATAAAACTAATATTTAAGTTGGAAAATATTATTTTGTAAAAACTTTATAGAACCAATTACTTGACTAAACTTTTTAGGATAACTTGTTAGTTTTTGCAAATTTGGCAACAATGTACAAAAATAAAATTGTTCATTGGTTATCTAGCAATATAGTTTACTTGAAACATTTTTTAATAAAACTAATATTTAAGTTGGAAAATATTATTTTGTAAAAACTTTATAGAACCAATTACTTGACTAAACTTTTTAGGATAACTTTTTAGTTTTTGCAAATTTGGCAACAATGTACATAAATAAAATTGTTCATTGGTTATCTAGCAATCAAGTTTACTTGAAACATTTTTTAATAAAACTAATATTTAAGTTGGAAAATATTATTTCGTAAAAACTTTATAGAACCAATTACTTGACTAAACTTTTTAAGATAACTTGTTAGTTTTTGCAAATTTGGCAACAATGTACATAAATAAAATTGTTTATTGGTTATCTAGCAATAAAGTTTACTTAAAACAATTTTTAATAAAACTAATATTTAAGTTGGAAAATATTATTTTGTAAAAACTTTATAGAACCAATTACTTGACTAAACTTTTTAGGATAACTTGTTAATTTTAGCAAATTTGGCAACAATGTATGTAAATAAAATTGCTCTTTAATTATCTGTCAACAATGTTTATTTGAAACAATTTTCTAGAAAAACGATATTTAAAAAGAAAAATTAAACAAGTAAATTTTTGACTATTTTAATATAGTTTGATAGCTTTTCTGACAGTAGCAAGTTAGCAAACGTAATTTTTAATAATTTAATAAATTTTTTCATTTTCATTGTAGAAATCTAAAATGATACGCCACTGGTGAGACAACTTCACGTTGTATTTTGTTACAAGTTTGGCAACGCTGTAATGCGTCAGCTGTTGGACGTCAGATTAGTAGCAATATGATCCGCGAGGGATCGCCTCTGCGTGCCAAATGAATGACAGTTGTCGAGATTCGGCAATGAAAAACGTCCCGTTTGCAGCAACAAACCGTCGATAATAGTGTTTCATTGATGTGCAATTGATTACGATATCAATCGAACGTAATCACCTAACGGATTGTGATCGCGTGAAGGTAGAAACTGTGTCCCCTAACTCCCCCCCTCCACCAACAAAAAGGACGATTCAAGTCGCCTCCATATTCCAACAATCGAACGCTGTCACTGTCATATTTCCGTGTGTGGTATTTTTACACAATGTGCGCGTGAATGGGATTAATAAATTCGTTTCGATTTGTTGCCGATGGACGGTGTGGGAATGCAGCAATAAGCTGTCCAAGCGTGAGACGGGCCATGCGTCTGACATAAGGTGTGCGGGCCCGTCGCCCCCTCTATTTGCGTGTCCTATATGTGTGCCTCGGCCTGAAAGATGGCACCTTCGCCTGAGAATGACAACACACCGAAAGCACCTGATAAAAGTTGCAAACTGAAGGAGAGGCCGGCGACTAACTGGGCGACGACGGCACCCACAACCAATAACACAACAACGCAAGAGGACGCAGATAAGGTGAGCGGAAATCATTCTTTAATCGAATACAGCCCCCCTTGATCCCTAGAAACCTTTTACATCCTTCACCTTGTCCTATTTATTGAAAAAATCGATCCCCCCATCGCATATTTGTTGTTAAAATGGCCGTCCCCATAGCTGACGTATCCTGGTCAATGTTTTCAGGATGACCAACCATTCTTGCACAACGTTGCCGCTTATTATTAACGACAATAACACCCGACCACAACAATTATTATGCACTTTTCAACGAAAACAAATTAAGATATGCACAATTTTCGATCCAATTTATTCTATTTTGGAACGATTTGAATGATTATCTTAATTATTCCGTTAACTTGCTACAAAATTATACAATTCCAGCTACTAATTTGTGAATAATCAACCCAGCAAGATTACAATTGAATTTTACACATTTTCATGAAAATTGTGCGAGATATCGGGTAAAATAGGCTTTTTAAACCCAAAATTTGGGTTCAATTTTATTATTTACAAATTTTTCTCAGCAATACTATTATATTTTACACGTTTTAGTAAAATTTCATGAAAAATAATTATAAATTGTGCGAGATATCGGGTAAAATAGGTTAAAAATTGCTTTTCAACCCAAATGTTGGGTTCAATTTTATTATTTACAATTTTTTCTTTGTAAACCATATAGGTCATTATATTTTGCATATTTTAGCAAATTTTCATGAAAATCAATTTTAATTTGCCAAAGTTATCGGGTAAAATAGGTTAAAATTTACTTTTAAACCCAAAATTTGGGTTCAGATTAATTGTTCATCAGTGTTCCTTAGTAGTAACTTGAAGGCGTTTGTAGTTTGCACTTTTCTTGAAATTTTCATGAAAAACAAATGAAAATTGGGTAAAATAGGCTAAAAATCACTTTAAAACCCAATTTTGGGTCCAAATTTGATTTGAACCAAATTTTTTTTAATTATCCTTTAAGGCAGCAGCTTTTTACACTTTTTCTGAAATTTTTATGAAAAGCAAACGAAAATTGGTAAAGTTATTGGGTAAAATAGGCTAAAAATCACTTTAAAACCCAAATGTTGGGTTCAGGTTTGTTATTTACAATTTTTGCTTTATAACAAGTTGAAGGTCTTTGTATGTTGCACTATTCCTGAAATTTTCATGAAGGTCAAATGAAAATTAGCAAAGTTATTGGGTAAAATAGGCTAAAAATCACTTTAAAACCCAGTTTTGGGTTCAACTTAACTGCAAAACAATTTTTTTTGAATAATTCTTTAAGGCAGCGGCATTTTACACTTTTTTTGAAATTCTTATGAAAAACAAATGTAAACCGGTAAAGTTATTGGGTAAAATAGGCTAAAAATTATTTTAAACCCCAAATTTTGGGTTCATATTTATTGTGAATAATTTTTGTTAACTATTTTCTTGAAGGCAACAGTATTTTGAACTTTTCTTAAAATTTTCAAGAAAATAAGATGAAAATAGGCAAAGTTATTGGGTAAAATAGGCTAAAAATCAGTTTTAAACCCGAATGTTGGGTTTAGGTTTGTTGTTTACAGTTTTTGCTTTATAACAAGTTGAACGTCTTTGTATGTTGCACTTTTTCTGAAATTTTCATAAAAAACAAACAAAAATTAGTAAAGTTATTGGGTAAAATAGGCTAAAAATCACTTTAAAACCCAACATTTGGGTTCATATTGATTGTGAATAATTTTTGTTTAATATTTTCTTGAAGGCAGCAGTATTTTGCACTTTTCTTAAAGTTTTCAAGAAAATAAGATGAAAATAGGCAAAGTTATTGGGTAAAATAGGCTAAAAATCTGTTTTAAATCCAAAAATTGGGTTTGGGTTTATTATATACAATTCTTTCATAGTGGCAACGTGGAGGCCATTATATGTTGCACTTTTCTTGAAATTTTCATAAAAATCAAAAGAAAATTGGCTAAGTTATAGGGTAAAATAGGCTAAAAAAAATTTTGAACCCAATTTTTGGGTTTAAATTTATTATCAACAAATTTTTTTTTGCACCATCTTGAAGGCTTTTCTATTATGCGTTTTTACTTAAATTTTTATGAAAAACAAATGAAAATTGACAAAGATATCGGGTAAAATAGGCTAAAAATTACTTATAAACCCAAATTTTGGGTTCAAATTGGTTGTGCATCAATTTATTTTTATAATTAATTAAAGGCAGTAGTGTTTTGCACTTTATTTGAAATTTTCATGAAAATGCAATGACATTTGTTGGGTACAATAGGCTAAAAGTCACTTTTAAGCAAAAATTTTGGGTTTAGGTTTATGATTCAAGTTTTTTCTTTGTAATTAGTTAAAGGCCTGTGAATGGAGAATTTTTCTGAAATTTTCATGAAACTCAAATGAAAATTGGCAAAGTTATTGGTTAAAATAGGCTAAAAATCACTTTAAAACTCAAATTTTGGGTTTAGGCTTATTATTTATAATTCATTCATAGTGGCAACTTGGAGGTCATTATATGTTGCACTTTTCTTGAAATTTTCATAAAAATCAAAAGAAAATTGGCAAAGTTATTGGGTAAAATAGCCTAAAAATCTGTTTTAAACCCAAATTTTGGGTTTGGGTTTATTATTTACAGTTTTTTCATAGTGGCAACTTGAAGGCCTTCATATGTTACACTTTTCTTGAAATTTTCATGAAAATCAAAAGAAAATTGGCTAAGTTATAGGGTAAAATAGGCTAAAAATCTATTTTAAACCCATTTTTTGGGGTTTAAATTTATTATCAACAATTTTTTTTTGTAACTTCTTGAAGGCTTTTGTAGTTTGCATTTTCACTTTAATTTTCATGAAAAACAAATGAAATTTGACAAAGTTATCGGGTAAAATAGGCTAAAAATTACTTTAAAGCCCAACTTTTGGGTTCAGGTTTGTTATTTACTATTTTTTCTTGATGGCAATTTGAATTATTTTATATTTTGCAATTTCTTTGAAATTTTCATGAAAATTTGATGAAAATTTATCCAGTTATTAGGTTAAAATAGGCTAAAAAATTTCTTAACCTCAATTTTTGGGTTCAAATTTGTTGTTAACTAATTTTTTTTTGTTAGTAACTTGAAGGCCTTTACAGTTTGGACTTTTCTTAAAAGTTTCATGAAAATCAATTAAAAATTGTGCGAGTTATCGGCTAAAATAGGCTAAAATTGACTTCAAAGCCCATTTTTTGGGTTTTGTTTTGTTATTTACAATTTTTTCCTAATGGCAACTTGAAGGTCTTTCTATTTTGTGTTTTTTTTTTTAAATTTTCATGAAAATGTGATCAAAATTGTCTCAGTTATCAGGTGAAATAGGCCAAAAATCACTGTAAAACTCAAATTTTTGGGTTTAGGTTTATTATTTATAATTCTTTCTTAGTAGCACCTTAAAGGCTTTTATGTGTTGCACTTTTTCTGAAATTTTCATGAAAATCTAATGAAAATTGCAAAATATAGGCTAAAATCTGTTTTTAAACCCAATTTTTGGGTTCAAATTTTTGATTCAAATTTTTTTTTAGTTTCATTTTTAACACTTATATAATTTTTATTTTTACTAAAATTTTCATGAAAAACAATTGAAAATTGGGGTAAAATAGGCTAAAAATAGGCATTTTCGCCCAATTTTTGGGTCTGGGTTAATTATTTACAATTCTTTCTTAGTAACAATTTGAAAGGCCGCTTAGTCAGCACTTTTCCTGAAATTTTCATGAAAAACAAATGAAAATTGTTAAGTTATTAGGTAAAATCACGTTTAATTCAAAATTTTGGGTTTGGGTTTATTATTCACAGTTTTTTCTTAGTAAAAAGTTGAAGGTCTATGTATGTTGTACAAGCTGAAATTGTAGAAATTAAAATTGAACCTGAAAATTGAGTTCAAATCTGCTAAAAAGCATATTTTACTGCACAATTTTCATTTGTTTTTTTAATGAAATTGCAATATAATTTTTTTAATGATTTTTAATTGTTTTATTGAAATTAATTAAATTAAATTTCCTAATGTTGTGCAACTATTTCAGACATAATTAAATCAATATTGTTGGCCCCGCTAATGCCGACAATCTGCAAGACGCGACAACGCCGCTCGAATCCATTTCGCGCTATCGCGGATTCGCCGCGTCGCACTATTTTCATCGTTTCTCCCCACCCACCGTCTCTCGTTTGCATTGCTCTCGCACACATACATCACGGAGGTGGAAAAAAGACATGTTGCGCTCGGATTTCACATTACGGGCTGCACTTTTTCGAATCAAAATCCTCAATCGCCGCTAACGGTTTGTTTGTTATTGCAGTCACGTGGTTGTCGGTCGGTTATCTATCATCCGCGATGTGATGTTATGACTGTGTGGTTTTTTTTTCGTGAGTGTGTGTGATTTATTTATTTTTTCCCCGCAGAATATTTCGGTGACGAGTCTGGACGATGGTCAACTGAAGGCCCTCCTCGACGAGGCCATCACCTACAAGACGCCCCGCGACAGGGAGGGCAAAAGCGAATTGTTTAAGGTGAGTGTGGCGAGTGAATTACCATTTTTGCAGGCAGTGAGGTTATGTTATCGGCGCAGGAATAAAAAAACATCAGCAGTTTTTCAATGCTGCTGATTATTATTATTTAAGTCGCATTGTTGCCATTCGGTCGGGGGATTTTACCCATTTTGTGATGACAAATTTAACGGATTAACCCACTTGATCTGAATTAGTTTTTTTTAATCAAATTAGCATTGATTATCATTAATTATTTAATTCAATTTTAAATTTATCAAGTTGGCAATAATTTGTGACTAAAGTTTCTCATGTTTCATTTTCACCAAGTTTCTGTAGTGATTTGTTTATAAATAGACAATACTTTTTGACAGTTGGCAACATATTTTGACAGTTGACGACATATTTTGAAATCTGTCAACCTATTTAGACATATGTTAACTTATTTTGACATTTATCAACATATTTTGACATTTTTCAACATATTTTGAAATTTGGCAACATATTTTGACATCTGTCGCATATATAACACTAGGTTCTATAAATATTTTTTATCAAATTGGCAATACATTTTGCAGAAGCTAATTTTTGGTTTTAAAATTCTTAGAATGTTGGTAATCTTTGTTGACACCTGGCTTTACAATTTTTTTAAGTTTGGTCAAGTTGGCAACACTTTCAAATTTTCTACTTGGGCGGGTGGGCGGGGCATCAGTTTATGATTACGCACCAGTAGCTTCAATTAGTCCCAGCTCACCCGTCCAAGTGTTTGTTATCTAATTTTTTGTATGACTAACACTTGGGTGGGCGGGCGGGAACACATTTTATAAATATTGGTCCGGTGGTTTGATACAGTGTTCCCGCCCACCCGCCCAAGTGTTTGTGATCAAGAAATTGGATCACAAACACTTGGGTTGGTGGGCGGAGACACAATTTTATGATTACGCGCGAGTAGTTTTGATTGGAGTGCCCACCCACCCGCCCAAGAGTTTGTAATCAAGAAATTGGATCAGAAACACTTGGGTGGGTGGGCGGGAACACAATTTTATGATAAAGCGCGAGTAGTTTCTATTGGAGTGGCCCACCCGCCCGCCCAAGTGTTTGTGATCAAGAAATTGGATCACAAACATTTGGGTGGGTGGGCGGGTACACAATTTTATGATTACGCGCGAGTAGTTTTGATTGGACACAATTTTATGATAAAGCGCGAGTAGTTTTGATAGGAGTGGCTCACCCACCCGCCCAAGTGCTTGTGGTCAATAAATTGGATCACAAACACTTGGGTGGGTGGGCGGGAACACAATTTTATGATTACGCGCGAGTAGTTTTGATTGGAGTGGCCCACCCACCCGCCCAAGTGTTTGTGATCAGGAAATTGAATCACAAACACTTGGGTGGGTGGGCGGGAACACAATTTTATGATTACGCGCGAGTAGTTTTGATTGGAGTAGCCCACCCACCCGCCCAAGTGATTGTAACCAAGAAATTGGATTACAAACATTTGGGTGGGTGGGCGGGGACACAATTTTATGATTACGTGCGAGTAGTTTTGATTGGAGTGGCCCACCCACCCGCCCAAGTGTTTGTGATCAAGAGATTGGATCACAAACACTTGGGTGGGTGGGCGGGAACACAATTTTATGATTACGCGCGAGTAGTTTTGATTGGAGTGGCCCACCCACCCGCCCAAGTGTTTGTGATCAGGAAATTGAATCACAAACACTTGGGTGGGCGGGAACACAATTTTATGATTACGCGCGAGTAGTTTTGATTGGAGTAGCCCACCCACCCGCCCAAGTGATTGTAACCAAGAAATTGGATTACAAACATTTGGGTGGGTGGGCGGGGACACAATTTTATGATTACGTGCGAGTAGTTTTGATTGGAGTGGCCCACCCACCCGCCCAAGTGTTTGTGATCAAGAGATTGGATCACAAACACTTGGGTGGGTGGGCGGGAACACAATTTTATGATTACGCGCGAGTAGTTTTGATTGGAGTGGCCCACCCACCCGCCCAAGTGTTTGTGATCAGGAAATTGAATCACAAACACTTGGGTGGGCGGGAACACAATTTTATGATTACGCGCGAGTAGTTTTGATTGGAGTAGCCCACCCACCCGCCCAAGTGATTGTAACCAAGAAATTGGATTACAAACATTTGGGTGGGTGGGCGGGGACACAATTTTATGATTACGCGCGAGTAGTTTTGATTGGAGTAGCCCACCCACCCGCCCAAGTGTTTGTGATAAAAAAATGGATCACAAACACTTGGGTGGGTGGGCGGGAACACAATTTTATGATAAAGCGCGAGTAGTTTTTATTGGAGTGGCCCACCCGCCCGCCCAAGTGTTTGTGATCAAGAAATTGGATCACAAACATTTGGGTGGGTGGGCGGGGACACAATTTTATGATTACGCGCGAGTAGTTTTGATTGGACACAATTTTATGATAAAGCGCGAGTAGTTTTGATAGGAGTGGCTCACCCACCCGCCCAAGTGCTTGTTGTCAAGAGATTGGATCACAAACACTTGGGTGGGTGGGCGGGAACACAATTTAATGATTACGCGCGGGTAGTTTTGATTGGAGTGGCCCACCCACCCGCCCAAGTGTTTGTTGTCAAGAGATTGGATCACAAACTCTTGGGTGGGTGGGCGGGAACACAATTTTATGATTACGCGCGAGTAGTTTTGATTGGAGTAGCCCACCCACCCGCCCAAGTGTTTGTGATAAAAAAATGGATCACAAACACTTGGGTGGGTGGGCGGGAACACAATTTTATGATAAAGCGCGAGTAGTTTTTATTGGAGTGGCCCACCCGCCCGCCCAAGTGTTTGTGATAAAAAAATGGATCACAAACACTTGGGTGGGTGGGCGGGAACACAATTTTATGATAAAGCGCGAGTAGTTTTTATTGGAGTGGCCCACCCGCCCGCCCAAGTGTTTGTGATCAAGAAATTGGATCACAAACATTTGGGTGGGTGGGCGGGGACACAATTTTATGATTACGCGCGAGTAGTTTTGATTGGAGTGGCCCACCCACCCGCCCAAGTGTTTGTTGTCAAGAGATTGGATCACAAACTCTTGGGTGGGTGGGCGGGAACACAATTTTATGATTACGCGCGAGTAGTTTTGATTGGAGTTGCCCACTCACCCGCCCAAGTGTTTGTGATCAAGAAATTGGATCACAAACACTTGGGTGGGTGGGCGGGAACACAATTTTATGATTACGCGCGAGTAGTTTTGATTGGAGTGGCCCACCCACCCGCCCAAGTGTTTGTGATCAGGAAATTGAATCACAAACACTTGGGTGGGTGGGCGGGAACACAATTTTATGATTACGCGCGAGTAGTTTTGATTGGAGTAGCCCACCCACCCGCCCAAGTGATTGTAACCAAGAAATTGGATTACAAACATTTGGGTGGGTGGGCGGGGACACAATTTTATGATTACGTGCGAGTAGTTTTGATTGGAGTGGCCCACCCACCCGCCCAAGTGTTTGTGATCAAGAGATTGGATCACAAACACTTGGGTGGGTGGGCGGGAACACAATTTTATGATTACGCGCGAGTACTTTTGATTGGAGTAGCCCACCAACCCGCCCAAGTGATTGTAACCAAGAAATTGGATCACAAACATTTGGGTGGGTGGGCGGGGACATAAAATTTAGATTACGGGCGAGTAATTTTGATTGGAGTGCCCGTCCAAGTGTTTGTGATCAAGAAATTGGATCACCAACACTTGGGTGAGTGGGCGGGGACACAATTTTATGGTTACGCGCGAGTAGTTTTGATTGAAGTGGCCCACCCACTTGCCCAGGTGTTTGTTGTCAAGAAATTGGATCACCAACACTTGGGTGGGTGGGCGGGGACACAATTTTATGATTACGCGCGAGTAGTTTTGATTGGAGTGGCCCACCCACCCGCCCAAGTGTTTGTGATTAAGAAATTGGATCACAAACACATGGGTGGGTGGGCGGGGACACTAAATTATGATTACGCGCGAGTAGTTTAGATTGGAGTGGCCCACCCACCCGCCCAAGTGTTTGTGATCAAGAAATTGGAACACCAACACTTGGGTGGGTGGGCGGGGACACAATTTTATGATTACGCGCGAGTAGTTTTGATTGGAGTGGCCCACCCACTCGCCCAAGTGTTTGTTGCCAAGAAATTGGATCACAAACACTTGGGTGGTGGCCGGGGACACAATTTTATGATTACGCGCGAGTAATTTTGATTGGAGTGCCCACCCACCCGCCCAAGTGTTTGTTGTCAAGGGAATGGATCCACTAACACTTGGGTGGGTGGGCGGGGACACAAAATTTTTCTACGCGCGAATAATTTTGATGGAGTGCCCCATCCACCCGCCCAAGATTAGATACTAACGCGTGGTTGTGTGGGAGTTTACACTTTTATGAGTGCACGCCCACCCGCCCGTGTTAGTTGTACATAGATTGCTTATTTTTTGTCCCTGAAAAAGTCAAAAGTCACCATGTTAGAGGAGGGGGGTAATATCTAATTCTTTGATGACTATTGGCTAAAGGTGATTGGCCGATGCCAAGAGTTAGTAAAAAAATTCCCCCCCCCCCCCCCCCCCCCCTCCATACTAAGATGGTATCCGGTTTGTCATCATTGGATTTAGTGATTGCGGGTTTTCCGCCTGAAGGTTCGGTTTTTGGTTTAAGAGGAACATTTGTTATTTGGAGTTTATACACAGACCAATTACAACCTCGAGTGCTTCTTTGAAGGTTGAGATCAGGAAGACTTTCTGATTTGGGAATTTGTTAGGTTATGTAATCAGCGTCTTCTCAGATGCAGAGGAGGTGGGTTTATTTAAATGGATTAAGGCACGAGTTTACTTGTAGGATCTGTCGACTGTACTTGATATTGACATAACTAGAACGATGTATTGAGTACGCCCCCCCCCCCCTCCCACTCTGACGTTGAACGTGTGGTTTTAGTGGATATCTGGTTTACTGAATTGTAGCAGAGCTTGGATGTCTCCCCAAATTGCCTATTTGGTGTGAGAGGAATGTGAAACTTCTTAATGATTCTACACTGTGAGAGGAGGGGGGGGGAGTACTGGCGTAGCTCCAAGCTAAGCGACAAATGTTGCTCAATGTCTTGAAATTAAAAGTTGCCGCTTTATAAACAATCGATTAACTAATTAGCGATGTTTTGAAAATTTCAGACTTTGCTGACGGATGCGGAGGACGAGATTAGGAAGGCGCACGCGCGGAGCGCATCCGGTCCCGAACTAGCCCGCTACTACAACACGACGGCGAATCGGCGACACCGCAACAAACGTCAAAAATCGTCGGTTTCGGAAAACCTGACGCACGGCGGCAGCCTCAACGATCTGGCCAAAGAGGAGCTGTACGAATCGGCCAGTAATCTGCAGCGACCGAAGAAGACGGTGAGCGCCCGACAGAGGGAGGGCGGCTCGCTGCCGTGTAACGTGAATGCGGGCGCCTCCTACGACAAGCAGTTTTTCGTCGAGGAACAAGAGAAACGAAAAACGGCCGTGCAGAAGATGGACACGACCATCGACATGGAATCGGAATCTTTATTAGAAAACGATACGTTGGCCAACGAGTATAATAGCATACCCGAACCGGTTGAAATGGAAGTGGTGCAAACTAGGATACCACGAATACCGAGCATCTACACCAGCAAAGCGACATTACAAATAGGTAACGTTGACGATTGCGTCACCTTTCCCGCAATGGAACGCGATAAAGGGGCGTCGTCCAACATAACTAACACAATTGAACCCGCCTACGTGCATGAAGTCAATCCCCACTACGGCTTACTGGCGATGAATCCAAAATGGCCGTTCAGCACGGCCAGGACGCAAGTAGAAGAAAAGAAAGTCGACGAGAACGGAAACGCCTTATCGCACAGCAGCGCCACCGATACCAAAAAGAGGAAAAAGTCCAAGAAAGCCGAAATCGGGATGAAGGCCGAAGATGTCAAAGGACACCGCGCCGACATCATCAACAACATCGACATGCTGGTCGAATTCATTTCAGGAAACGAGGAGAAGAAGGGCGTCAAGAAAGTTAACAAAAACGTTTCCGAAGGCGGCGGCAAACAGCATAAACAACGGACGCGTTCCTCAAAGGGCTCGAAAACTGCGACTAGTCACCATCTGCAAAAGAGCACTTCGATGGAGGAGATGTCCACCACGAAATTAGAAGACTTCCATTTCGAACAGGAACATGGCAAATCTGAATCCGGGAAGGTGCCTTTAAGATCAACCAAAAGCAACGCCGAAAGGCCACGCGAAAGAAAATCTTGGGCGCTATGTTCTGAGGTAAGTTTCAGTTTATTTAAGTTAAAATGTAAATTTAATTTTTTTTTATTTAGTTGTATCAAAACGCCTCTGCTGAAAATCTCGAAAGCGCCGATTTCACCTACGTGACGAAAAAGAAGAAGAGCAAGAAGCGTCGCAACTCTTTGGGAAGCCGCAAACAGACACATTCGTCGGAGAAGCGTCCGGCTGAGTTTCACCGAGTACCGAGTCCTAGGCGTAAGTCGGCCTGCTCGGCTCCGCACAGCGACAAATCCAACGACTCGTCGGACGCCGATTCGGTCCACTCATTACCACTCGATTCGGTTGAAGCGCTCAGCATACCGGTTTCCTACGCCGATATTGCGAAGAGCGCCGACAAACCCAAGATAATTCCGCCTAAAAAGCAGCCGGAATTGTCGCCGGTTAAAGCGGAAGCCGTAGTCGAGGCTGCTGAAGTGGTTGACGTTACGCCGACTCCTCCGGCCGCCACGGTTATCACCAACAACAAGTCCGATCTGGGTTCGTTGCAGAATTGGCCGGAAATACGCAATAATAAGGTAAATGCGGTTAAGAATTTGGAGAGCGTGCAGGATTGGCCCACCATACAGAATAATGGGGTTAAGAGTGGCGTCGATGCGCGGAGTCCGCCCAAATTGATTGGCAACAGTGTGAAGAAGACGCCGCCGAGGAGGGAGGACTCGTTGGAGCTGCAGCCGCCAATCAACTGCGTCAGAGAAAGCGCGACCATCCTCAATAACACGCAACAGGTAATGTTTATGTGAATTGTCGCGACGGGATGATGTCATTTTTGTGTGCGTTTATACGGTGGCGTGGCTTCAGATATAGATTGAGGGGGGGGATTGTTTTTGGGCGGAAGAGTAGGATGGGGCGTTTTATAAACAGGTTCTAGGAAAGGGTTGTTACTTTTAGTTATAATGCGGAAAGGGGGGTAGGGTGTGTTTTTTAACGTGAGTTGTAGGAGGGGGGGGGGGTGTTTTTTATGATGTTTCAGATAGAAGTGGACGGAAATTGTTTCAAAGTATATTATTTAATGATTTCTCCTCCCCCCCCCCCTCTAACAATACTAGTAAAATTGTAGGTAGGTGCTGTAATTACCCTGAGGGGGGGGGGGAGTAATGCTGAGAATATTGTTTGTTTCCCTCTGAATTGAGTATGTTGTATGGTCATCGTAAGTAATGTGCTGGCAGACCACAAATCTAACGCGGGAGTCACAGGTTCAAACATTTTGACATTATAATTGTGTCACGCTATACATCTAACCTTAAAAATGATCAAATCTAATTTGTGGCTTCGCGTTTGACGCTTGAGTCACGGCACGGAAATAGTTCAAATATTTAGCAACAACACTTCGCTTATTGTGTCACGGTATGCATGTAACCTAAGGAACGATGAATACAATTTTGTCGTATTGAGATTAATACAATTGAGTCACGGTATGCACCTACTTAATCTAGAAAATTATAAAGTATAAGTTGTCGCTTCGCGATTAATATTTGAGCCACGGTATGCATCTAACTTAAAAATAAAAGATTTATTTGGTCGGTTTGCGATTAATATAATTGAGTCACGGTATGCACTTAACCTAAAAACCGTCAATTTAATTTTGTTTTTTTGCGATTAATATAATTGTGTCACGGTATACATCTAACCTAAAAAAACAAAGAAATTTCTGTGTTGTTTACGATTAATAATTGTGTCACGGTATGCATCTAACCTAAAGATTGTGGAAAATTGTTTTGTTGATTTGCGATATATAATGGAGTCACGGTATGCATCTAACCTAAAAAAACAAAGAAATTTATTTTGTCGCTTTGCGATTAATAGTTTTGTCACGGTATGCATGATTGTAACCTAACCTAGAAAATTATTGCTTTGCGATTAGGGTCACGATATGCGATACATAAGCTGATCTAAAAAACGGTAAAAGCTTCACGATTAATATAATTGTGTCACGGTATTCGTCTGACCTAAAAACTAAATTATTTTGTCGCATTACGATTAATAATTGAGTCACGGTATGCATCTAACTTAAAAATAAAAGGCACTTATTTGGTGGCTTTCTGATTAATATAATTGAGTCACGGTAAGCACCTAACCTAGCAAACGATCAATTTGGTTTTAACACTTTGCGATTAATATATTTGTGTCACGGTATGCATCTAACCTAAAAAAACCAAAAAAGTTTTTGTTTTGCTATTAATAATTTTGTCACGGTATGCATCTAACCTAAAAAAAATAAATTTCTTTTGTTACTTTGCGATTAATAATTGTGTCACGGTATGCATCTTAACTAAAGATTGTTGACAAATGTTTTGTCGCTTTGCGATTAATATAATTGAGTCACTATATGCATCTAACCTAAATACAAGGAAATCTATTTCGTCGCTTCACGATTAATAGTTGAGTCACGGTATGTACATAACCTAAAAAAACTATCTATTTTATTTTGTTGTTTGCGATTTATAATATTGTGTCACGGTATGCATTTGACAAAAAAAACAGAAATCTTATAATTGAGATACGGTATACACCTAACCTAAAAAACAAAGAAATCTATTAGGTCGCTTGGCGATTAATATAATTGAAAATTATTTTGTTGTTTTGCGATTAATAGTTGTGTCACGGTATGCATCTGATCTAAAAAAATGAATCTATTTGGTTGCTTCGCAATCAATAGATGAGTCACGGTAAGCATCCAACCCACAGAACGACGTAAACTGTTTTGTTGCTTTGCGTATAATATAGTTGAGTCACGGTATGCACCTAACTAAAAATTGATACATTTTATTTTGTTGCTTTGAGTCACGGTGTGCAATCAATCTATGCATTTAACCTAAAAAGTAAAGAAATTTATTTTATAGTTTAGCGATTAATAATTGTGTCACGGTATGCATCTGACAAAAAAATCTATTTAGTAGCTTTGCGATCAATAATTGACTATCTATCTATCTATCTAACCTTAAAAAATAAATTTATTTGTTAGTTTTGTGATTAATATAATTGAGTCACGGTACGCACCTAGCCTAAAACGGTCAATTTAGTTTTGTTGCTTTGCGAATAATATAATTGTGTCACGGCATGCAACTGATATAAAAAAATCTATTGGGTCTCTTTGTTATTAATATAATTGAGTCACGGTATGCACCTAAAAAACGGTCAATTTAATTTTGTTGTTTTGCGATTAATAATTGAGTCACGCTTTGCATATCTAACCTAAAACAAAGAAAATTATGAAATCTAATTTGCAGCTTTGCGGTTTACACTTGGAGTGTGAGGAGTTGCGCTTATTGTTTATTATTTTGTACGCTGTCAACAACTCCCCCCCCCCCCCCTTCACCTCTTTTTTCCTTGTTGCGACGATTTAATTTCTCGTCTAATGTGGTGGCGTTTAAGCTGTGTTTTGAGGGTTTGCACAAGTCTATAATAATTTTATACCCCCCCCCCCCCCCGCCCCATGACAAATCTTTAATACCTTCAATGTTGATATCTTGGCAGAAGAAAACTGAACTTTTTTTCTGACTAAATATGTTTTGCGAAGAATTGTGTTATTATATCTCCTGGCGAAAATATCTCCCCCCCCCCCCCCCACGCCTCTATGGTAGAAAGTTAATTTTAAAATTAGCTAAAGAACAACTTTGCACAGAGCTGTTGATATTTGTGTTTATACATAATCTCTGAAGATAAAATTTGATAAAATGTTGGGGGGGGGGGTAATGGGTAAAGAATGGTTTATATTTGGTAATACAAAATTGTTTAAAATTATTTTAATGAATACATACCTAGTCGAAGTATGTTCTGAGCAATTGGACTGAACCTATTAGCAGCGCCGCCCGCAGACAATTTTGAGGGGGAGGGGGGGCAACAATTTTTTTAGAGTTTTTTGGGAGTAGACTTAATTTAATGTTTATCATGACCAAAATTGTATTTGATCCATACGAAATCCCCGGCTTTGATAATTCTAAGGTTTTGTGGTGGCGAATGTTCCCCCCCCCCCCTTCCGTGGATGAACATACAGGAAATAAAATATTTTTTTTAAAGAAATTCAAAATTGTAACATGTTTCGGGCATTTTTAATTGATTTGGCTTTTATTATGTTTTCAGGCAAAATTATTAAACCAAACCGAAAGTAATCAATCATTTGACTCGACTTTACTCGATTCGTTATTTTCGCAAAGTCCGCAGGTAAAAACGATTGAAACTATTGAATTATTATCATTTTTTTTCCTGATTTTATTTTTCGCGGATTACGTATCCCGCGGTGGGTCGACCCCAACTCGCAACACGAATCAATTGACACAATTTTCGATTTGCAGGTAATACAAAAGGTGACTGAGCAACATTCGCTCATGTTCCCCTATCAAATGCCGCCGAATATAAGGGACGTCCAATCGATCGAAAAGATGCAACTGAAGAGTTTGCAGAATTTGAATAACGGTGCCGATGAGGTCGTCATTATGCCAGTGGTTGCGATGCCTGTATGCGAGATGGATAAGCGACCGGCTGTTGTTATATTGAGTGGTGGGGATAAGCATATCTCTGATATTACGTTTGGGTTCGATATTAACGAGCAGCTTCTCTCCGGCGATGTGTGCGCTGATTTCACCAGCCGTTTTGTGTTGCCTGAAGTCAACCATTATATTAACTATGAGACTGTCGTCAACTTTATCGGATCTGGTAAGTTGATTGTAGATTGTAAAGGCAACAATTGATTAATTTATGTTTTTCAGAGTGGGATGACGTGATGGTCCAGACGAACAGTGGTGGTAAAGTTAAGTATTATTCAGAAGACTTATAATGACGATTGACGTGAACTGTGTAAAAATATTGAATTTAAAGACGAATATTAAGAAAAAGATTTTTTGTGTAAGTGAAAAACATATTTTTGACGCAGTGAGCGAGCGAACTAGTCAGAGCGGAGCGTCCGGTGGGTGGCGCGAACATCGCTCCGCGCGTTTGTAGATTTTTGAAAAATAAAAAAAAACAGTCGTGTTAATAAATAAGTAGTGTATAAAGTGTCGACCGCGGGGCGCCCGTCATAATTCTGAAATTAAGTGTTGAACTGTTTTGCTTATAAATATTTACGTATAAAAGCTGGCTTTCTTAAATTGTTTTTTAAAGGTGCCGTATGACCCTTTAAATATATATATATATATAAAGGGTCATACGGTGTCTCCAAAAAAATGATGCGATAAGTGAAGATTTTATATATTTTTTGTACGCGTCATAGAGGAATCGACTTTGTTTTTAATAATGTGTTTGAATATTGGCCTCGTTTTATTATTAAAATTTGTGTGGTGCGCGCGCATAAGCTACCCTAATAAATTTTGAACGCCCCGCGTGTCCATATATAGTGTAAATATAAATGCGAAAATAACTGTATAAACCTATTGTATAAACCCGAGGTAGGGCGGCCATTTTGTTTATTATTATTATTATTACTTTTCTTTTTATGATTATTATCATTTTTTGTTTCGTTTGTTTTTTGCGCTCTAATGCAGCGCAAATTTCCCCATGATTCGATCGACCAAAAAAAAATTGAAAAAAATAATTAATAAAAACGCAATAGCGATCGATTGAATTTATTATAATTATGAAATGGTCGACTATGATGATGATGATGATGTTGACGGTAATTTATTTAACTAAAATGTAGAGAAAAAATATTTAGTGTACACTTAGTGTTTAAGTGAAACTGGCCAACCAACGGAAGCGTTGGTGGTGATAAAAAATAAACGCAAATGTATAGCTGTAACAAAAATATCCCCCCTCCCTTATAAATCAAGAAGAAAAACAAACGATGCAACTAAGTCATTATTTCCTTTATTTTTTGTTCTTTTGTTTAGAAACGAAATGTGTATATTTATAAAAAATATATTAATAAAAAAACAATTATAATAATTGTAATAATAAGGCGGAGGATGTTGTGATGGATGAAAAGGTGGCTGCGTTTGATATTTTTTTTTACTGCCACAATTTTGACGCATAATATATTTTGGGGTGCAGTAAACCTTTAAAAAAAATTGGTCCCATATGTCCGCTTTCACGGTTATATATATATATATTTTGAAATATTTTTTTGTTTATGTATATATATATATAAAGGCACCTAAATGTCATAATTTTTTTATGTTTACGGCGCCCTATATATTTTACAATTCAAACATATTTTGGGGTGCCGTAAACCCATAACAAATGTCGGTCCTAGATAGTCCGCTTTTACTGTTTTATATATATAAGTATATATTTATAAATAATTTTTTTTGTTCATATAAATATATATATATATATTTTTAAATGCACCTGAACCGACAATTGTCATAATTTTTTGATGTTTACGGAGCCCTATATATTTTTACAATACAAAATATATTTTGAGGTGTCGTAAACCTATAAAAAAATGACGGTCCCATATGTCCGCTTTCACGATTATATATATATATATATATATATATATATTTTTATAAATAATTTTTTTTGTTCATATAAATATATATATTTATAAATGCATCCAAACCGACAATTGTCATAATTTTTTGATGTTTACGGAGCCCTATATATTTTTACAACACAAAATAAATTTTGTGGTGTCGTAAACCTATAAAAAAATAACGGTCCCATATGTCCGCTTTCACGATTTTATATATATATATATATTTATAAATAATTTTTTTTGTTCATAATATATATATATATATTTATAAAGGCACCCAAACCGACAATTGTAATATTTTTTTATGTTTACGGCGTCCTATATATTTTTATAATTCAAAATATATTTTGGGGTGTCGTAAACATAAAAATATTGATCTGTTTTCACAATTTTATATATACATATATTTATATAAATAAAAAAAAAAATTCATGTTTGCGGCGTCATATGTATTTATATCATTTTTTCCATAAAATATTTTTTTAATGTTTATTGCATCCAAATTAAATATATTTACAGCGTCAAATTTCATGCAAGTTTTATTAAATCTGATTAAAATTATTAAATTATTTTTTACTGCCAAATTTATTGGACGCAGTTGTCGCCTTTATTTAATCCACGCTCTCGGTGTACAGTGTTGTTTTTATTTAATTTTCCTCTTAATTTTGTCTCAAATATTTTTTTATCAATGTATTGATTTTCAGTTATTTAATGTCCGCAATAAGAAACGATTGTTTCTCTTTATTATTCTTCTTTGATCCCCAGTTATTATTTTGTTTTAATATTTTCAAATCTCGTTTTATGTTTTGCTTGTACTCTAATTATGTTACAGTTCTATTGAATTAGAAAACAATTGTTACTTAAAAAATTATTAAATAAACACAAAAAATTGTTTTGTTTTATTTTCCAGATAGAATTACTTTTGCTACTATGATAAGGTAGGTTAGTTCAAGATTTTTGTTAAATGCCCAAAAAAATTTCTTGGATAAATTAGCAATCTTTAGATAATTTAGATTAGGAATGCACTAATTGGTCTTAATATTTTTACAAATTATGATTTTTGTAGTGAGACCAAATTAATCCAAAACATGACCAACATTTTTTTATTTATAAATTGCCAATCTTTAGATAATTCAGATAAGGAATGAATTAATTGGTCTTCACTTTTCCTGAAATTAGGAATGTACCAAAATTCTTCACTTTTCCTGAAATTAAGTAATTACAACTAAACATGACCAAAAAAATTTCTTTGATAAATTAGTAATTTCTAGATCATTTAGATTAGGAATGCACTAATTTGTCTTAATATTTATAAAAATTAGTAAATTAAGTGAGACCAAATTAATCCAAAACATGCCCAACAAAAATTCATTCATAATTTCATATTCTCTAGCTAATTCAGGTAAGGAATGTACTAACTGGTCTCCAGATTTCAGCTTTCTAAATTTGCATACTTTTCTCACAATCCATGGATCAAGCTTAATAATATCGTATTACAATAAACGTATAAATTTATTTAAATAAATGAAATATCCAAGAAATCATCATACAATAATATAACTGAAATAATTTAACAATTGAAACAAACAGACAAAAACTATAGAAATGATTGAAAAAACAAATTTATCATCTCTCGTCACCTTTAATGAAGCGGCATTTGTATAGCCGCGACTCCCAATATATAAAATACAGTACCTGAATTAATTACACACTTTACGCCTGTGTTATTTATATATAAAAAAATACGTTTGCTCACTTTACTTTATATAAATAAATAAAATACTTTTTGCTTGTAAATCATCACACGATTCTAATTACTCACTTTATGAATTATTAAAAAATAAAATTCTTTTGGTTAAAACTTTTTCGATGGTAGGTGATTGTGAGATGGATAAAAACGGAAATTAATTTTGGCCCTGACCCTGATTTGTATTAAGTGTTTAAATCTCAATACACTTTTAATTGGTGCTTGTCGTCGAAACCGGCTGAGTGACCAGCGTTGCGTACTATAAAGCTGGCGCCGTCGTAATGCATGCGACGTTCGCCTCGGCGTACGAAGAGATGTCTGGTTTGACCCATTGAGCCGGTGCAGTGTAGGAATGGTGAACTGATGCGAGCAGATCCATTTGATGGGGATGTGTGTAAGGAGAACTTGTTGCTGTTGCGGCCAACACTGAAACAAACAAAAAATCTATTATCTACCTAATCTCAACATTCACGTTCAGTGACGTAGCTAGAATATTGAGAAAAATGCCCTGGTTTTGAAAAAAAAATGCGTACAATTTGTCATGTTTTTAATTTCCCTCCCAAGGTTTATTGTCGCCTCCTCACCGATGCGCTTGTAAGTCCAAAGGTATGTTATGATTTGATTTGTTATTGAAGCAAATCATACTGAAGGCGCAGTCGGTAGGTGGAAATTATGTTGCGTCCGTCTTGTTTGTTCGGCATAGAAATCAAAATAGCGCAGTCGGTAGATAAAATGTTTTGTTTTTCTAGTTTGTTTAAGCTAATATTACTCTTCGAATAGTTTGTTGAAAGGAATCGGAATCAAAATGGCGCAGTCAATCAGTGGAATGTTTTGTCTTTAATGCAGTTTGGTCAGGTACTAACATAATTTTGGCTGAAACTAGTGTTTTTCCAGGCATATGCATCGAAATGGCGCAGCGGTGAACAGGTTTTTTTTTGGAATTTGGTTTAGGTAGCAAGGAGTATCCTGTAGTTAAGCCCATGTATGTCTGCGGTCGATTGTTGTGTCTCGGTTCTATAGTACGTGATATTACTATTCACGACGATTGTTTTCATTGAGTTTGGCATGCCGCTGTGATCTTAGCTTGTCTTACTCGTTATCACAATATAAGGATGAGTGGACGGAGCACTCTAAATAAAAATACTCTGCCGTAATCATTGAACTGAGTTCCCCGCCCACCCTGTTTGTTATCAAGAGGTTGGATCTGTCACTTTCCTCCCACAAATTACTGACAAATGACATTAGCAAAACTAAACTATTGACTCGTAGTATTCAATGAATTGACTGCCCCGCCCGCCCACCACGGCTAGTTTGGTGACAAAATCGAATGCAATCGCTAAAAAGTTAGTATTAAACAAAATTATGTCAATATAACCTCAAAATATTGTTAGTTAACTTAACCTTATTTGATCAGAAAGGTTATCAAGTTACCAACATTTACGCAAAATTCCTTTTCTGATGATTTTGATTATCGTGTCAGCCAGAAGTTGAAGTCACCAACACCTAAGAAACGAATCTCGAATGAACGAAACAGGAAGAACTCGGCGTCAGGTGAAGTGATTTATTTGTTTAATGTATTTAATCTAGTTATGATTCATTTTAGTTTCCAAACAAGTCATTTCCATACCTCCAGGTTAGTATTAATTTTTTTAATTATTTTGACATATATCAATTTTGACAGTTGATTTATGTTATATTTGACAGTTGCCAACTGTCATATTTGAAAAATGTCAAAATTTACTTATCAACTGTCAAACATTGAATAGCTGGTGTTTAGTGACGTCACAATTCATTTTGCGACTGACGTGCCGTCAATTAGTAATCACGGTGTCGCTTTGCGATTGACAAATAAACATTTAATGTCACTTTGCTATTGACAACTTATGAATTAGTCGATACGGTGTCGCTTTGCGATTCACAATTGAATAACCAAAAGTCGCTTCACACATAAACATTTAATAACTGACGTTCAGATACGTCACAATAAGTCGCTTCGCGATTGACAGCACGTGAATTGTAAGATACGATGTCGCTTCGCGATTGAGCATTCACAAGTCGCTTCACTTAAACATTCAATAGCTGACGCTTAGTGACGTCACAATAAATGACAGTACGTAAATTAGTAGATACGGTATTCGACCACCGGTGATGTTTCCTCTGTCAAAAAAACACAATAGGTCTAACGTCAATTGTCATTAATATGCGCGGGGAGAAGGGAAACTTACTAAGGTTTTGACAAGTAACACTTGGGCGGGCGGACGGCGACACTACAAAGATAGTCACGCTCAATTGTTGAAATACTGTAACCCATCCACCCAAGTATTAGTGATCCAGTGGTTGGATATTTAACCACCGTTGGGGTTTCTTCTGTCAAAAAACACAATAAATGAAACGTCAGTTGTCACTAATACTCGCGAGAAAGGGGAACGTACCAATTTCTTCATAACTAACATTCCGTCGGGTGGGCGGGAACAGTATAAGAACAATCACGCCTGATTACATTTGCAGAAAAAAGAAAATGTAATTTCTGGATCACTAACACTTAGGAGGGTGGGCGGGAACTCCAATTGAAACTACTGTCTCTCAATCAATGATGTGAGTGCCCCGCCCACCCACCCCACTGTTTGTTATCAAGAAGTTTGATTTGTCACCTACTTCCCGCAAACTAAAGACAAATGACATTTGGAGAGAGAAGAAAATCTAACTTCTGGATCACTAACACTTGGATGGGTAGGCGGGAAGCCCAGTTGAAACTACTGTTCTGCATTCTATAAACTGAGTGCCTCACCCACCCAACTGTTTCTTATCAAAAAGATAGATCTGTCGCCCACTTTCTTCAAACTAAAGACAAATGTCATTTGCAGAGAGAGGAAAATCTAATTTCCTGCATTCTATAAACTGAGTGCCCCGCCCGCCCACCCGATTTTTTGTTATCAAGAAATTTAATTTGTCACCTACTTCCCACAAACTAAAGACAAATGACGTTTGAAGAGAGAAGAAAATCAAATTTTTGGATCACTAACACTTGGGTAGGTGGGCGGGAACCCCATTTAAAACTACTACTGTCTCGTATTCTACAAATTGAGTGCGCCGCCCATCCATCCGACTGTTTGTTGTCAAGAAGTTAGATCTATCAACCACTTTCTTCAAAATAAATACGAATTACAATTGCAGAAAGAAGAAAATCTAATTTCTGAATCACAAACATTTGGGTGGGTGGGCGGGAACCCCAGTTGAAACTACAATCCTGCATTCTACAACATGAGTGCCCGGTCCGCCCACCCGACTCTCACTTTTTGAGGTCATGGTTGAGGTTAACTGAGGTAGTCCTTAGCAATTTTTCATTTATGAGGTCATCCGTGAGATGACCTCAATAATACATTTTTTTATTAATGAGGTCAACTCACTGATGAATATTTGTGAGGTTATTTAAAGGTTTTATTTTTAAAGTCGTCCTTTACAATTTCAAGAAATTTGATTTGTCAATTACTTTTTTTCTGGGCCACTCCATTCTAAACTACCGGCTGTTATTATGCTTTGGAGCGTAACTTACTTGCCAACTGCAAAGCGACACCTTACTCCAATCAACTATTTTGAGGTTAAAGTGATTAGCGTGACATACAAAACGCGAAGCGACCAATTGGGTTTAAATTTGTTTGTATTTAGTACTAACCGTGACTCACTTGTCAATCACGAAGCGATAACGTACACCAATCAACTATTTTGAGGTTAAAGTGCTTAGCGTGATATACAAATCGCGAAGCAACCAGTCAGGTTTAAATTTTTTTGTATTTAGTACTAACCGTAACTCACTTGTAAATCGCGAAGCGACACTTTAATCCAATCAACTATTTTGAGGTTAAAGTGCTTAGCGTGACATACAAATCGCAAAGCGACCAATTAGGTTTCAATTTTTTTGTATTTAGTACTAACCGTGACTCACTTGTCAATCGCGAAGCGACACTTTATTCCAATCAATTATTTTGAGGTTAAATTGCTTAGCGTGACATACAAATCGCAAAGCGACCAATTAGGTTTCAATGTTTTTTGTAATTAGTACTAACCGTGACTCACTTGTCAATCGCGAAGCGACACCTTACTCCAATCAACTATTTTGAGGTTAAAGTGCTTAGCATGACGTACAAATCGCAAAGCGACCAATTAGGTTTCAATTTTTTTGTATTTAGCACTAACCGTGACTCACTTGTCAATCGCGAAGCGACACCTTACAACAATCAACTATTTTGATGTTAAAGTGATTAGTGTGACGACATACAAATTGCGAAGCGACCAATTAGGTTTAAATTTTTTTGTATTTAGTACTAACCGTGACTCACTTGTCAATCGCAAAGCGACACCTTACTCCAATCAACTATTTTGAGGTTAAAATGATTAGCGTGACATACAAATCGCGTAGCGACCAATTAGGTTTCAATTTTTTTGTATTTAGTACTAACCGTAACTCACTTGTCAATCGCGAAGCGACACCTTACTCCAATCAACTATTTTGAGGTTAAAGTGCTTAGCATGACGTACAAATCGCAAAGCGACCAATTAGGTTTCATTTTTTTTTTGTATTTAGTACTAAGCGTGACTCACTTCTTAATCGCGAAGCGACACCTTACTCCAGTCAACTATTTTGAGGTTAAAGTGTTTAGCGTGACATACAAATCGCAAAGCGACCAATTAGGTTTAAATTTTTTTGTATTTAGCACTAACCGTGACTCACTTGTCAATCGCGAAGCGACACCTTACTTAATCAACTATTTTGAGGTTAAATTGCTTAGCGTGACATACAAATCGCGAAGCGACCAATTAGGCTTAAATTTTTTTGTATTTAGTACTAACCGTGACTCACTTGTCAATCGCGAAGCGACACCTTACTCCAATCAACTATTTTGAGGTTAAAGTGCTTAGCATGACGTACAAATCGCAAAGCGACCAATTAGGTTTCAATTTTTTTTTGTATTTAGTACTAAGCGTGACTCACTTCTTAATCGCGAAGCGACACCTTACTCCAGTCAACTATTTTGAGGTTAAAGTGTTTAGCGTGACATACAAATCGCAAAGCGACCAATTAGGTTTAAATTTTTTTGTATTTAGCACTAACCGTGACTCACTTGTCAATCGCGAAGCGACACCTTACTTAATCAACTATTTTGAGGTTAAATTGCTTAGCGTGATATACAAATCGCGAAGCGACCAATTAGGCTTAAATTTTTTTGTATTTAGTACTAACCGTGACTCACTTGTCAATCGCGAAGCGACACTTTACTTCAATCAACTATTTTGAGGTTAAAGTGCTTAGCGTGACATACAAATCGCGAAGCGACCAATTAGGCTTAAATTTTTTTGTATTTAGTACTAACCGTGACTCACTTGTCAATCGCGAAGCGACACCTTACTCCAATCAACTATTTTGAGGTTAAAGTGCTTAGCATGACGTACAAATCGCAAAGCGACCAATTAGGTTTCAATTTTTTTTTGTATTTAGTACTAAGCGTGACTCACTTCTTAATCGCGAAGCGACACCTTACTCCAGTCAACTATTTTGAGGTTAAAGTGTTTTGCGTGACATACAAATCGCAAAGCGACCAATTAGGTTTAAATTTTTTTGTATTTAGCACTAACCGTGACTCACTTGTCAATCGCGAAGCGACACCTTACTTAATCAACTATTTTGAGGTTAAAGTGCTTAGCGTGACATACAAATCGCGAAGCGACCAATTAGGTAACAATTTTTTTTGTATTTAGTACTAACCGTGACTCACTTGTCAATCGCGAAGCGACACCTTACTCCAATCAACTATTTTGATGTTAAAGTGCTTAGCGTGATATACAAATCGCGAAGCGACCAATTAGGCTTAAATTTTTTTGTATTTAGTACTAACCGTGATTCACTTGTCAATCGCGAAGCGACACCTTACACCAATCAACTATTTTGAGGTTAAAGTGCTTAGCGTGACATACAAATCGCGAAGCGACCAATTAGGTTACAATTTTTTGCATTTATTGCTTAGCGTGATTCACTTGTCAATCGCGAGGCGACACCTTACACCAATCAACTATTTTGTGGTTAAAGTGCTTAGCGTGACATACAAATCGCGAAGCGACCAATTAGGTTACAATTTTTTGCATTTATTGCTTAGCGTGATTCACTTGTCAATCGCGAAGCGACACCTTACATCAATCAACTATTTTGAGGTTAAAGTGCTTAGCGTGACATACAAATCGCGAAGCGACCAATTAGGTAACAATTTTTTGCATTTATTGCTTAGCGTGATTCACTTGTCAATCGCGAAGCGACACCTTACTCCAATCAACTATTTTGAGGTTAACGTGCTTAGCGTGATATACAAATCGCAAAGCGACCAATTAGGTTTCAATTTTTTTGTATTTAGTACTAACCGTGACTCACTTGTCAATCGCGAAGCGACACCTTACTCCAATCAACTATTTTGAGGTTAAAGTGATTAGCGTGACATACAAATCGCGAAGCGACCAATTAGGTTACAATTTTTTGCATTTATTGCTTAGCGTGATTCACTTGTCAATCGCGAAGCGACACCTTACTCCAATCAACTATTTTGAGGTTAAAGTGCTTAGCGTGACATACAAATCGCGAAGCGACCAATTAGGTAACAATTTTTTTTGTATTTAGTACTAACCGTGACTCACTTGTCAATCGCGAAGCGACACCTTACTCCAATCAACTATTTTGAGGTTAAAGTGATTAGCGTGACATACAAATCGCAAAGCGACCAATTAGGTTTCAATTTTTTTGTATTTAGTACTAACCGTGACTCACTTGTCAATCGCGAAGCGACACCTTACACCAATCAACTATTTTGAGGTTAAAGTGCTTAGCGTGACATTTTACGATAGGTGGGAAAGTAATACTCAACACTTTACTGTAACATATATTGATTTACCATGTACACTTGCTAACACTCCGGTAGCAGAGGAGAGAGTCATGTTTTATATTAGCCATTTTGCGTGACCGATGTAACCCCTTTATTATTCTCACACATGCGCAATCAGAAGTGCGTTGTTGTCACGTCTTCTATTATTCCTAACACCCCTCCTCGATTTTTACATATCAAATCTTACAGTTTCTTACATATTAAAATTACAAAAAAAAATTGATCAACTTACAACAAAAAAAAATTTCTTAACATATATTTAGATTGTTTCTGTAGTACACAAATTGATCGTAACTTAAGGCTTTTGTGAACATATCTGCTAAGTTTTCTTTAGAACTAACATATTTTATATTTATTTCTTTAGAATTAACTTTTTCTTTGATAAAGTGGTATCTTATATCTATGTGCTTTGACCTTTTGCTATTTTCATAAGAGTTGGCCATGTCAATTGCACCTTTGTTATCCACATACAAAACATAATTCACATTTTCATTAAAGTCTTCACATAAGCGTTTAATATTTATTTGTTCACACACACTCACTGTAGCAGCTATATATTCTGCCTCTGCAGTAGATAACGATACACATCCTTGCTTTCTTGACAACCATGTTACTAAATTATTACAATACATTGTTGCTGATCCACTAATGCTTCTCCTATCTTCTTTGTTATTTGCATAATCTGCATCTGAATACGTTTCTATCAACATTTGATTAGATTTTACATATGTTAATGATAAATCTATAGTATCGTACAAATACTTCAACACTCTTTTAGCTTCCAACCATGCTTGTTTATTTGGTTTGTCCAGACATTGACTTAAGTAGCTTGTCGCAAATGCAATATCAGGTCTAGTTCCCGTACTAATATACATTAATCCGCCTATCAACTCTCTATATGGAACATTTACAATTTCATCTCTTGTATTAATTTCAAAACCCTTTGTTATTGGAGTTTTTGCTCTTTTACAATCAACCATTTTAAATCTTTCAACCATTTTTCTAATATGCTTGCTTTGTGATAACTTTAATTTTTCTTTTGTTCTCTCTATTTCCATTCCTAAGAAATTTTTTACATTTCCCAAGTCTTTTGCATTGAATTCTTTCTTTAATTCACATATTATAGACTTTATATTTTTGTCATATCCAGTTATTAATATATCATCAACAAACAAAATCAACCATACATTCTCACCAATATAGAAACAACAATCATTTTTGGATCTTTTTAGCTTAACATTTTCAGCAAATTTGTTAAATGTTTCATTCCAACATTTCGGACTTTCTTTTAATCCATACAAGCCTCTGTTCATTTTTAGAACTTTATTATTTTCAATGTTTAATCCTTCTGGTGGATTCACGTAAACTTCTGAGCTTAATTTACTGTTCAAAAATGCTGTTGGAATATCCAACTGTCTTAACTGCCACCCTTTTTGAACAGCTTGTGAAATTAACAATCTTATTGTTTGTAATCTTGCCACTGGGGCATAGTTATTTACGCTATAATTTACATTTTCTTGGAAACCTCTAGCAACAATACGTGCTTTCTTTACACCATCATCTTTTGTTTTAAAAATCCATTTAGAATCAATAATTTTCTTATCTACTGGTTTCGTAACAACTGTCCATGTATTCATATTAGTATGAGCGTTTATTTCTTTGTTTATAGCTACTTGCCACCCGTCTTCAAGGGTTATGGCTTCTTGATATGTTATTGGATCTTTTCTTATAAATAAACAATATGCAGTATGTAATTCATATTCGAAATCTTTCTTATACTTCTCTGGTACTTTAATTGTTCTTGTCCGAGTCTTTCTTTCTTCTGATATAAGGTTTATTTCTTCAATACTGTCCTGATTATTTTCTATGCTTTCATTTTCAATACTACTTTGCTCATCATTGTTTTCATCATTATTTTCATGTTCTTTTTCGTTAACACTCTGTTTATTATTGTTATCGTTATTGTCGCTTGATACATTACTTTTAATTTCATTTATTATAAACTGCTCTGTTGCTTCGTTTTTATTTTCATTATTTATATATTTGTAATCGCTTTCATCAAATTCAACATCTCTTGAAATTATAATTTTGTCCGTTTGAGGATTCCACAATCTGTATCCATTTTCATTATATCCTACCATTCGAGTTTCTTGACTTCTTTCATCTAGTTTTAATTTTCTCGGAAGAATAACCGCCCATGCTTTGGAACCGAATATTCTTAATCTTTTTAGATCTAATTTGCCATAAAATATTTCTGCTGGAATTTTGTATGCTATTGCTGCAGATGGACTTCGGTTGAGTTGATACGTTGCACACATAAATGCTTCTGTCCATAAATATTTTGGCAATTTTGTTTCATTAATCATTGTTCTTGCTTTATTGTACAAAGTTCTATTAAGTCTTTCTGCGACACCGTTCTGTTGTGGCGAATATGGCCTAGTATATTGAATGTTAATTCCGTTTTGATAACAAAAGTTTTTGAAAAACTTTGATGAGAACTCGCCGCCATTGTCACATCTTATTCTTTTTACATTTATTTTTTTTTGTCTCTGAATCTCTTTAATATAGTGTATTAAGTTATTTTCTGCTTCACTTTTATTTTTGAGTAAATACAATTTAACAAAGTGAGAATAATCGTCTGTTATAGTGTGAAAATATCTATGACCTTCTTTTGACATTGGTGTAATTGGACCTGCTATATCTGTGTATATTAATTCGCCAATTTGTCTACTCCTCGGCTGTTCTTGAGTATGAAATGGCTTTCTAATGCTTTTATTTTTCATGCATGAATCACATTTATTTTTTGAAATAGGTAAATTCATTATGGATAACCCCTTTTTATTGAGATGACCCATTCGCAAATGCCATAAATTACTGTCGGTAGTACATACATTTACTTCATCAACTGTTAATGTTTGATTAATAAGTAACCCATTAAAATAAAATAAACCAAATCTTTCTTTACAATACCACTTAACATTATCTTTAATTATTTCTACTTGTTTTTCTTGAAAAATAACTTGAAACTTTTTATCTAATAACCCTTTTACTGACAAAATGTTATGAAACAAACCAGGAACAATTAGTGCTTCAATATTCACTATCTTACCGCATGATAACATTGTGATTACGCCTCTTTTTGTTGCAATTAATGCCTCGCCACTTGCGATTCTTATCTTTGTACTAATGTCCATAATCTCAATATTCGTCATGTACTTCTCATATTCATGTTGTATTAGATGCTCTGTTGCACCCGAATCGACGATCCACTCAATGTTGTCATTTTTCACTGATGCCTGATGACCTTGTTGCTGCGTAGTTGCTATGAAGCTGTAGTCGAATTTCTCTTCTGACTGACTCACATGCGCTTGACTCCCTGAGGCTCCGCGATATTGTCCGCGATAGCGACTATACTGAGACCAACCACGACTATAATTAGGGCGACCATGTCCACGACCACGATAATTTCCTCGTTGATTTGCACTGTTTATATTACTGTAACAGTCCGATGCTTTGTGTCCATTACGTCCACATTTAAAACACTCGAATTTCGCACTAAATGCAGCTTCACTTCTATGTGTAGCTGTCTTTTCGCCTTTCTTTAGTTCATCGTCTAACAAGCACGTTTTTACAAAGTCAACAGTCAAATCTTTTTCAGCACTCATTGTTTCGATTGCAGTAACTACATTATCATATGACGAAGGTAGTGTTAGTAAAAGATGGCACACTTTATCAGAATCGTCCATTTTTGAGCCGGATGATTCAATACTATTAATTATTGCGTCATATTTTAAGAAATGATCTTGCAATTTATCATTTGCGTTACACTTTAATGTTAAAAGTTGTCGTTTTAGATGTAGTTTATTTACAGCACTTTTTCTCTCAAAAATGTTCTCCAAACACGTTAACATTCCTCTCGCGGTTAATGCTTTTTGTACATATGAAATGTACTTATCGGTGATGCACTTTACAATTGTAGACCGAGCTTTCGCATCCTTATCTTTATCTAGCTCTTTCCCTTGTGGTACAGGTTCTAATGCTTCACTTAATCCTTTTTCTTCTAATATTAGTTGCACTCTAAACTTCCAATGTGTAAAATTTGTGCCTTCGCGTAGTTGTGGGTATACCACAATGCTTTCTCCAGACGCACCAGCCATTTTTGTTTTAACGAACACGTTTTTCTCTTACTTGTTTTCACTATTTGAACGTTTTCAACACACTTCTTTGACTCTCTTCTGGGCCCATAACCTTTTACGATAGGTGGGAAAGTAATACTCAACACTTTACTGTAACATATATTGATTTACCATGTACACTTGCTAACACTCCGGTAGCAGAGGAGAGAGTCATGTTTTATATTAGCCATTTTGCGTGACCGATGTAACCCCTTTATTATTCTCACACATGCGCAATCAGAAGTGCGTTGTTGTCACGTCTTCTATTATTCCTAACATGACATACAAATCGCGAAGCGACCAATTAGGTTACAATTTTTTTTGTATTTAGTACTAACCGTGACTCAATTGTCAATCGCGAAGCGACACCTTACACCAATCAACTATTTTGAGGTTAAAGTGCTTAGCGTGACATACAAATCGCAAAGCGATCAATTAGGTTTCATTTTTTTTGTATTTAGTACTAACCGTGACTCACTTGTCAATTGCAAAGCGTCACCTTACACTAATCAACTATTTTGAGGTTAAAGTGATTAGCGTGATATACAAATTGCAAAGCGACCAATTAGGTTTCAATTTTGTTGTATTTAGTACTGACCGTGACTCACTTGTTAATCGCGAAGCGATACCGTACATCAATCAACTATTTTGAGGTTAAAGTGATTAGCGTGATATACAAACCGCGAAGCGACCAATAAGGTTTTAATTTTTTTGTAATTAGTACTAACCGTGACTCACTTGTCAATCGCGAAGCGACACCTTACTCTAATCAACTATTTTGAGGTTACAGTGATTAGCGTGACATACAAATCGCGAAGCGACCAATTAGGCTTAATTTGTTTGTAATTAGTACTAACCGTGACTCACTTGTCAATGCGAAGCGATACCTTACTCCAATCAACTATTTTGAGGTTAAAGTGCTTAGCATGACATACAAATTGCAAAGCTACCAATTAGGTTTCAATTTTTTTTGTATTTAGTACTAACCGTGACTCACTTGTTATTCGCGAAGCGACACCTTACACCAATCAACTATTTTGAGGTTAAAGTGATTAGCGTGACATTCAAATCGCGAAGCGACCAATTAGGTTTTAATTTTTTTGTATTTATTACTAACCGTGACTCACTTGTCAATCGCGAAGCGACACCTTACTCCAATCAACTGTTTTGAGGTTAAAGTGCTTAGCGTGAAGTCGCGAAGCGACTGTCCATTCCAAACCCAAGTGTTTGTTGTTAAGAGGTTGGATCACGACCCTTTTTTGTTAGTCAAGAGTTTGGAGTTTTCTATGCAAACATCAGAAGTCATTTTGTCGCTAGAGAAGGTCGAGGTTCAACTTTTTGATAATCAACATTTGGGTGGGTCACTCCATTCTAAACTACCGGCCGTTATAATGCTTTAGAGTGGCCCATCCACCCACTCAAGTGTTTGTTGTCAAGAAGTTGGATCACGCTAGAGAAGGTCGTGCTTCAACCTCTTGATAACTAACACTCGGGTGGGTGAGTAGGTCACGCCATTCCAAATTACCGGCCGTTACTATGTTTTAGAGTGGCCCACCCACCCACCCAAGTGTTTGTTGTCAAGAGGTTGGATCACGACCCTCTCTTGTTAATCAAGGATTTAAAAGTATCTTCTATGCGATCGTCAAAAGTCATTTTGTCACAAAAGTCGTGGTTTAATCTTTTGATAATCAATACTTGGGTAGGTGGGTGGGCCACTCCATTCCAAACTACTGGCGTTTATTATGCTTTGGGTGGCCCACCTACCCATTTAAGTGTTTGTTGTCAAGAGGTTCTATGCGAACGTCTTTCTCTAATTTAGTGATAAATGGCATTTTCAGAGAGAAAAAATACAATCTTAACTACTCACCAGTAATCAACAAACTGAGTCCAACTATCACCAAGAAATCACTTTTTTAAGAAATAAAAACATTATCAATTTAAACCACTAATTTGCTTAAATTAAAATTTGACAGTTAAATAAATTTATTGGTATACCCCGCCCACTAAATCTTTTTTTACGCAACGCTTTTACATGACAGAACAATTTACTATGTTTTTTATAACAAATTTATTCTTACGAATACATAACTTATTTCATTTGTAGAAGACTCAAGTAGAGCCAAAACTAGTATTGTATTTGTAAGAATAAATTTGTGATGACAAAATTGCTTACCGTACAAGTCCATCCGTGGTTTGCGAGACGCGCACATTGTTGATCAACCAATTACTAGTCCCATCATCAGAAACCCAGTAAGTCGACGACTGCAACAAATTAATCGCCTCATTGATCAAATTCTGTCCAACGTTTCCATCATTGTAGGGACTCTCGCTGCAGAAAACGCTAATCGAAAAGTCAACGTTGAGATCGGAAAAGGTGTCAGTTGTGGTACGCGTGCCGGCCGAATCAACCAAATAAACCAAAGCGCACTGATCGCTGGTGAAACTGACACCTTTATACCACATCTTCGCATACCTACAACATGAACTGTAAAAATAATAAGAAAACATTAATAATTCACAAATGTAATACTTATTATTTCCGTGCGGATCGTGTGCTAAAATCTCGACTCGAGAACCGTATTGATAGACGCGTCCATTTGGATGCATCAATGCGGCCGAACTTCCAGAAGCGCTTAAAGCTATTACAATTCCGCTTCTTGCGTTTATTATTCTGACAGCTCGATCCAATGAAATGTCAACGCGTACGCGATCATGTAATTGCAGCGTTATCACCCCCATAGGACTCACGCATATTGGTGAGCTATCTTCTTGATATACATCATGCTAAGGATGAATTAATTATTACAAATAATTATTTTGGTTGATTGAACTTACATTATAATCATCAATGTAGATGTTCTTGTTGGAAATGCTGCGTGAAAGCCATGGGACGACTCCTTCATAACTTTTCGAATCGCGTAGGCTTACCGAGTTATCACTATTGTGCGATTTGTTGGTGTAGACGCTTCGACTGCGAGGTCTTGGACGCTCGCGATCTTTTCGATTGAAGAGAACACTCGTCTGGCTGTCTACAAAAGAAACTTCAAAGGCGTTTTTATTTATTTATTAAATCGCGCAAGCGTGGGATTCTATTTGTGTTATTATTGGTGGCTTACCTTTACGATAAAATACTTTCTCGCGGGGTTTTTCCATCGCCATGATTAGTTGAATTGGTTTATACGCACACAAATTAATTACTATGTTTGTTCTTCGACACGAATCTCATCATTTGACGTGTCTGCGTTGTTTGCTATTAATATTTTTTGTTTGCAATCAAACAATCATCGCCTGCTTTGATGCAACAGTGCTGAATTAATTATTATAATCTTACAAATTAAAAAGAAATTCATTTAAAACTGATAAGGGAAATTGTAGTCGAAATAGCTGTGCTAAATTATTAAGCTTTAATTTCTTAATTTGAGTTTGATAAAGTTATTTTTAAAGGTATTGTAGCGACATCTGTGAGCGGTTTTAAACGTTTGATTTTAGGCGCCATTTTGTGTTATTTAAATTGACGTTTATGTATGTTGGCAATAATGTATATTAATTTATGAGTATTTGGGCTTTATTTATTAATCGTTTTATATAATTTTGAATATATTAAATTGTATTGTAATATTTGTATTGTAAATTGCGCATAAACTTACCAATTTTAGCAATTTTCTAGCATAGTTAACTAATTATTGAAAATTTGGCAACAATGCGTATTAATAAAATTGTTCCTTAGTTATCTGGCAACAATATTTATTTAAAACTATTTTTAGCAAAAACGATTTTTAGAGTAGAAAATCTTAAAATCAAAACTTTTATTTTTGTTTTGGATAAATTTTCTAAAATAGCTTCCTTATTATTGGAAATTTGGCAACAATGTATATAAATAAAATTGTTCCTTAACTATTTGGCAACAATGTTTATTCAAAACTATTTTTAGGAAAAACGATATTTACAGTAGAAAATCTTAAAAGCAAAACTTTTATTTTTGTTTTTGATGAATTTTCTAAAATAGCTTCCTTATTATTGTAAATTTTGAAACAATGTATATAAATAAATTTGTTGCCTGATAACCCGGCAATGGTTTTTATTATAAAAGATTTTTCAAAAATTTGTTACTGTAAGCGGAAAATCTTATTTTTCATTCAAAATTGTAATATTTTTTAATTAATTCCTCATAACGGGTTTATTTATAGAAATTTGGCAACAGTGCTTATAAATAAATTTATTAATTGACTGTTAAGCAATATTTTTTATGAACAAAGTTTTTTTCTAAAACTATTGTTTTGCACAGAAAATGCAATTTTCCATTAACAGTTGCTATTTTTTTCAATTAATACTTAATAACTTTTTTGTTTGTAGAAATATGGCAACATTGCTTATAAACAAATTTATATATTAACTATTTAACAATAATTTTTTTATAAAAAGTTTTTTTCTAAAATCAATATTTTAGGCAAAAAGCGCAATTTTCAATTAAAATTTGTTACATTTCTTAATTATTACTTAATAACTTGTTTATTTATAGACATATTGCAACAATGTATATAAATAAAAACGTTTCTCGTTAATTTGGCAACAATGTTTATTAAAAGAAAAATTAGAAAAAATTGTTATTAATAAGAAAAATTGCAGTTTTTCACAAAAATGGAAATTTTTGTGTCAAATTAATGAATATCTCAGTTAATATTAGAAATATGGCAACAATGTATATGAATAAAAACGTTTCCCGTCAATCCGGAAACAATGTTTATTTAAGAAATAATTTAAAAAAATTGTTATTAACAAGAAAAATTACAGTTTTCGACAAAAATCCCAATTTTTGTATAAACTTAATTGAATATCTCGGTTAATATCAAAAATATGGCAACAATGTATATAAATAAAAATGTTCTTTGTCAGTCCGGCAACAAAGTTTGTTAAAGAAAAAATTGAAAAAAATTGCTATTAACAAAAAAAATTGCAGTTATCCATCAAAATTGTAATTTTTGTGTCAAATTAGTTGAATATCTCAGTTAATATTAAAAATATGGCAACAATGTATATACATAAAAACGTTCTTTATTTATTCGGCAACAATGTTTATAAAATAAAAAAATTGAAAAATTTGTTAACAAACAAGAAAAACTGCATTTTCCAGAAAAATCTCAATTTTTGTGTCAAATTAATTGAATATCGCAGTTAATATCAGAAATATGGCAACAATGTATATACATAAAAACGTTCTTTATTCATTCGGCAACAATGTTTATAAAAGAAAAAAATTGAAAAATTTGTTAACAAACAAGAAAAACTGCATTTTCCAGAAAAATCTCAATTTTTATGTCAAATTAATTGATTATCTCAGTTAATATCAGAAATATGGCAACAATGTATAAAAATAAAAACGTTTTCCGTCAATTCGGCAACAATGTTTATTTAAGAAAAAAAATTGAAAATTTGTTATTAACAAGAAAAAGTGCAGTTTTTCATAAAAATGGCAAATTTTGTGTGAATTTAATTAAATATTTCAGTTAATATCAAAAATTTGGTAACAATGTATATAAAAAAACTTGTTGCCCAATAATAGAACAATCGATTTTATTCTAAACGTTTTTCTGTAATTTTTTTATTTGAAGCGGAAAATGCTATTTTCATTCAAAATTGTGCAAATTTTCAATTAATTCCTAATAACGGGATTATTTATGGAAATATGGCAACAATGCATATTAATAAATTTGTTGCCCGATAATGGGGCCATCGTTTTTGTACTAGAAGTTTTTCCATAAATTAATTTAATTGAGGTTAGGGTATTTTAATAAAAATTTTATACTTTATTGTGCTGATTTTATTTTTATATATTAAGACCGGTTTCTTTTCTTTTCACAGGTGTTGTTGTGTGTTGCGGGTGGTGTGAATTTCTATAATATACCTTTGACATTTTTGTGTTTGAACAAAAATTTTTAAAAAATTTGTTTTTAAATGTTTTTTGGATTGTAACCCGACTTGAAACAAAAATATCAATTTTCATCAAAAATTTAAAATTTTTCAAAAATTTTTCAAAAATATCAAATTTCATCAAAAATTTAAAATTTTTCAAAACATTCAAAAACAAATTTTTTTTTTTTTGTTCAAACACAAAAATGTCAAAGGTATATACCTTTGGATTGTAACCCGACTTGAAACAAAAATATCAATTTTCATCAAAAATTTAAAATTTTTCAAAACATTCAAAAACAAATTTTTTTGTTCAAACACAAAAATGTCAAAGGTATATACCTTTGGATTGTAACCCGACTTGAAACAAAAATATCAATTTTCATCAAAAATTTAAAATTTTTCAAAACATTCAAAAACAAATTATTTTTTTTTTTGTTCAAACACAAAAATGACAAAGGTATATACCTTTGGATTGTAACCCGACTTGAAACAAAAATATCAATTTTCATCAAAAATTTAAAATTTTTCAAAACATTCAAAAACAAATTTTTTCTTTTTTGTTCAAACACAAAAATGTCAAAGGTATATACCTTTGGATTGTAACCCGACTTGAAACAAAAATATCAATTTTCATCAAAAATTTAAAATTTTTCAAAACATTCAAAAACAAATTTTTTTTTTTTTTTGTTCAAACACAAAAATGTCAAAGGTATATATATACCTTTGGATTGTAACCCGACTTGAAACAAAAATATCAATTTTCATCAAAAATTTAAAATTTTTCAAAACATTCAAAAACAAATTTTTTTTTTTTTTGTTCAAACACAAAAATGTCAAAGGTATATACCTTTGGATTGTAACCCGACTTGAAACAAAAATATCAATTTTCATCAAAAATTTAAAATTTTTCAAAACATTCAAAAACAAATTTTTTTTTTTTTTTTGTTCAAACACAAAAATGTCAAAGGTATATACCTTTGGATTGTAACCCGACTTGAAACAAAAATATCAATTTTCATCAAAAATTTAAAAATTTTCAAAACATTCAAAAACAAATTTTTTTTTTTTTGTTCAAACACAAAAATGTCAAAGGTATATACCTTTGGATTGTAACCCGACTTGAAACAAAAATATCAATTTTCATCAAAAATTTAAAATTTTTCAAAACATTCAAAAACAAATTTTTTTGTTCAAACACAAAAATGTCAAAGGTATATACCTTTGGATTGTAACCCGACTTGAAACAAAAATATCAATTTTCATCAAAAATTTAAAATTTTTCAAAACATTCAAAAACAAATTTTTTCTTTTTTGTTCAAACACAAAAATGTCAAAGGTATATACCTTTGGATTGTAACCCGACTTGAAACAAAAATATCAATTTTCATCAAAAATTTAAAATTTTTCAAAACATTCAAAAACAAATTTTTTTTTTTTTTTGTTCAAACACAAAAATGTCAAAGGTATATATATACCTTTGGATTGTAACCCGACTTGAAACAAAAATATCAATTTTCATCAAAAATTTAAAATTTTTCAAAACATTCAAAAACAAATTTTTTTTTTTTTTGTTCAAACACAAAAATGTCAAAGGTATATACCTTTGGATTGTAACCCGACTTGAAACAAAAATATCAATTTTCATCAAAAATTTAAAATTTTTCAAAACATTCAAAAACAAATTTTTTTTTTTTTTTTGTTCAAACACAAAAATGTCAAAGGTATATACCTTTGGATTGTAACCCGACTTGAAACAAAAATATCAATTTTCATCAAAAATTTAAAAATTTTCAAAACATTCAAAAACAAATTTTTTTTTTTTTTGTTCAAACACAAAAATGTCAAAGGTATATACCTTTGGATTGTAACCCGACTTGAAACAAAAATATCAATTTTCATCAAAAATTTAAAATTTTTCAAAACATTCAAAAACAAATTTTTTTTTTGTTCAAACACAAAAATGTCAAAGGTATATACCTTTGGATTGTAACCCGACTTGAAACAAAAATATCAATTTTCATCAAAAATTTAAAATTTTTCAAAACATTCAAAAACAAATTATTTTTTTTTTTGTTCAAACACAAAAATGACAAAGGTATATACCTTTGGATTGTAACCCGACTTGAAACAAAAATATCAATTTTCATCAAAAATTTAAAATTTTTCAAAACATTCAAAAACAAATTTTTTTCTTTTTTGTTCAAACACAAAAATGTCAAAGGTATATACCTTTGGATTGTAACCCGACTTGAAACAAAAATATCAATTTTCATCAAAAATTTAAAATTTTTCAAAACATTCAAAAACAAATTTTTTTTTTTTTTGTTCAAACACAAAAATGTCAAAGGTATATACCTTTGGATTGTAACCCGACTTGAAACAAAAATATCAATTTTCATCAAAAATTTAAAATTTTTCAAAACATTCAAAAACAAATTTTTTTTTTTTTTTGTTCAAACACAAAAATGTCAAAGGTATATACCTTTGGATTGTAACCCGACTTGAAACAAAAATATCAATTTTCATCAAAAATTTAAAATTTTTCAAAACATTCAAAAACAAATTTTTTTTTTTTTTTGTTCAAACACAAAAATGTCAAAGGTATATATATACCTTTGGATTGTAACCCGACTTGAAACAAAAATATCAATTTTCATCAAAAATTTAAAATTTTTCAAAACATTCAAAAACAAATTTTTTTTTTTTTTGTTCAAACACAAAAATGTCAAAGGTATATACCTTTGGATTGTAACCCGACTTGAAACAAAAATATCAATTTTCATCAAAAATTTAAAATTTTTCAAAACATTCAAAAACAAATTTTTTTTTTTTTTTGTTCAAACACAAAAATGTCAAAGGTATATATACCTTTGGATTGTAACCCGACTTGAAACAAAAATATCAATTTTCATCAAAAATTTAAAATTTTTCAAAACATTCAAAAACAAATTTTTTTTTTTTTGTTCAAACACAAAAATGTCAAAGGTATATACCTTTGGATTGTAACCCGACTTGAAACAAAAATATCAATTTTCATCAAAAATTTAAAATTTTTCAAAACATTCAAAAACAAATTTTTTTGTTCAAACACAAAAATGTCAAAGGTATATACCTTTGGATTGTAACCCGACTTGAAACAAAAATATCAATTTTCATCAAAAATTTAAAATTTTTCAAAACATTCAAAAACAAATTATTTTTTTTTTTTGTTCAAACACAAAAATGACAAAGGTATATACCTTTGGATTGTAACCCGACTTGAAACAAAAATATCAATTTTCATCAAAAATTTAAAATTTTTCAAAACATTCAAAAACAAATTTTTTCTTTTTTGTTCAAACACAAAAATGTCAAAGGTATATACCTTTGGATTGTAACCCGACTTGAAACAAAAATATCAATTTTCATCAAAAATTTAAAATTTTTCAAAACATTCAAAAACAAATTTTTTTTTTTTTTTGTTCAAACACAAAAATGTCAAAGGTATATATATACCTTTGGATTGTAACCCGACTTGAAACAAAAATATCAATTTTCATCAAAAATTTAAAATTTTTCAAAACATTCAAAAACAAATTTTTTTTTTTTTTGTTCAAACACAAAAATGTCAAAGGTATATACCTTTGGATTGTAACCCGACTTGAAACAAAAATATCAATTTTCATCAAAAATTTAAAATTTTTCAAAACATTCAAAAACAAATTTTTTTTTTTTTTTGTTCAAACACAAAAATGTCAAAGGTATATACCTTTGGATTGTAACCCGACTTGAAACAAAAATATCAATTTTCATCAAAAATTTAAAATTTTTCAAAACATTCAAAAACAAATTTTTTTTTTTTTTTGTTCAAACACAAAAATGACAAAGGTATATACCTTTGGATTGTAACCCGACTTGAAACAAAAATATCAATTTTCATCAAACCTTTGGATTGTAACCCGACTTGAAACAAAAATATCAATTTTCATCAAAAATTTAAAATTTTTCAAAACATTCAAAAACAAATTTTTTTTTTTTTTGTTCAAACACAAAAATGTCAAAGGTATATATATACCTTTGGATTGTAACCCGACTTGAAACAAAAATATCAATTTTCATCAAAAATTTAAAATTTTTCAAAACATTCAAAAACAAATTTTTTTTTTTTTTTGTTCAAACACAAAAATGTCAAAGGTATATACCTTTGGATTGTAACCCGACTTGAAACAAAAATATCAATTTTCATCAAAAATTTAAAATTTTTCAAAACATTCAAAAACAAATTTTTTTTTTTTTTTGTTCAAACACAAAAATGACAAAGGTATATACCTTTGGATTGTAACCCGACTTGAAACAAAAATATCAATTTTCATCAAACCTTTGGATTGTAACCCGACTTGAAACAAAAATATCAATTTTCATCAAAAATTTAAAATTTTTCAAAACATTCAAAAACAAATTTTTTTTTTTTTTGTTCAAACACAAAAATGTCAAAGGTATATATATACCTTTGGATTGTAACCCGACTTGAAACAAAAATATCAATTTTCATCAAAAATTTAAAATTTTTCAAAACATTCAAAAACAAATTTTTTTTTTTTTTTGTTCAAACACAAAAATGTCAAAGGTATATACCTTTGGATTGTAACCCGACTTGAAACAAAAATATCAATTTTCATCAAAAATTTAAAATTTTTCAAAACATTCAAAAACAAATTTTTTTTTTTTTTTTGTTCAAACACAAAAATGTCAAAGGTATATATATACCTTTGGATTGTAACCCGACTTGAAACAAAAATATCAATTTTCATCAAAAATTTAAAATTTTTCAAAACATTCAAAAACAAATTTTTTTTTTTTTTTGTTCAAACACAAAAATGTCAAAGGTATATACCTTTGGATTGTAACCCGACTTGAAACAAAAATATCAATTTTCATCAAAAATTTAAAATTTTTCAAAACATTCAAAAACAAATTTTTTTTTTTTTTTGTTCAAACACAAAAATGTCAAAGGTATATACCTTTGGATTGTAACCCGACTTGAAACAAAAATATCAATTTTCATCAAAAATTTAAAATTTTTCAAAACATTCAAAAACAAATTTTTTTTTTTTTTTGTTCAAACACAAAAATATCAATTTTCATATACCTTTGGATTGTAACCCGACTTGAAACAAAAATATCAATTTTCATCAAAAATTTAAAATTTTTCAAAACATTCAAAAACAAATTTTTTTTTTTTTTTTGTTCAAACACAAAAATGTCAAAGGTATATATATACCTTTGGATTGTAACCCGACTTGAAACAAAAATATCAATTTTCATCAAAAATTTAAAATTTTTCAAAACATTCAAAAACAAATTTTTTTTTTTTTTTGTTCAAACACAAAAATATCAATTTTCATATACCTTTGGATTGTAACCCGACTTGAAACAAAAATATCAATTTTCATCAAAAATTTAAAAATTTTCAAAACATTCAAAAACAAATTTTTTTTTTTTTTTGTTCAAACACAAAAATATCAATTTTCATATACCTTTGGATTGTAACCCGACTTGAAACAAAAATATCAATTTTCATCAAAAATTTAAAATTTTTCAAAACATTCAAAAACAAATTTTTTTCTTTTTTGTTCAAACACAAAAATGTCAAAGGTATATACCTTTGGATTGTAACCCGACTTGAAACAAAAATATCAATTTTCATCAAAAATTTAAAATTTTTCAAAACATTCAAAAACAAATTTTTTTTTTTTTTTGTTCAAACACAAAAATGTCAAAGGTATATATATACCTTTGGATTGTAACCCGACTTGAAACAAAAATATCAATTTTCATCAAAAATTTAAAATTTTTCAAAACATTCAAAAACAAATTTTTTTTTTTTTTGTTCAAACACAAAAATGTCAAAGGTATATACCTTTGGATTGTAACCCGACTTGAAACAAAAATATCAATTTTCATCAAAAATTTAAAATTTTTCAAAACATTCAAAAACAAATTTTTTTTTTTTTTTGTTCAAACACAAAAATGTCAAAGGTATATACCTTTGGATTGTAACCCGACTTGAAACAAAAATATCAATTTTCATCAAAAATTTAAAATTTTTCAAAACATTCAAAAACAAATTTTTTTTTTTTTTTGTTCAAACACAAAAATGACAAAGGTATATACCTTTGGATTGTAACCCGACTTGAAACAAAAATATCAATTTTCATCAAACCTTTGGATTGTAACCCGACTTGAAACAAAAATATCAATTTTCATCAAAAATTTAAAATTTTTCAAAACATTCAAAAACAAATTTTTTTTTTTTTTGTTCAAACACAAAAATGTCAAAGGTATATATATACCTTTGGATTGTAACCCGACTTGAAACAAAAATATCAATTTTCATCAAAAATTTAAAATTTTTCAAAACATTCAAAAACAAATTTTTTTTTTTTTTTGTTCAAACACAAAAATGTCAAAGGTATATACCTTTGGATTGTAACCCGACTTGAAACAAAAATATCAATTTTCATCAAAAATTTAAAATTTTTCAAAACATTCAAAAACAATTTTTTTTTTTTTTTTGTTCAAACACAAAAATGACAAAGGTATATACCTTTGGATTGTAACCCGACTTGAAACAAAAATATCAATTTTCATCAAACCTTTGGATTGTAACCCGACTTGAAACAAAAATATCAATTTTCATCAAAAATTTAAAATTTTTCAAAACATTCAAAAACAAATTTTTTTTTTTTTTTGTTCAAACACAAAAATGTCAAAGGTATATATATACCTTTGGATTGTAACCCGACTTGAAACAAAAATATCAATTTTCATCAAAAATTTAAAATTTTTCAAAACATTCAAAAACAAATTTTTTTTTTTTTTTGTTCAAACACAAAAATGTCAAAGGTATATACCTTTGGATTGTAACCCGACTTGAAACAAAAATATCAATTTTCATCAAAAATTTAAAATTTTTCAAAACATTCAAAAACAAATTTTTTTTTTTTTTTTGTTCAAACACAAAAATGTCAAAGGTATATATATACCTTTGGATTGTAACCCGACTTGAAACAAAAATATCAATTTTCATCAAAAATTTAAAATTTTTCAAAACATTCAAAAACAAATTTTTTTTTTTTTTTGTTCAAACACAAAAATGTCAAAGGTATATACCTTTGGATTGTAACCCGACTTGAAACAAAAATATCAATTTTCATCAAAAATTTAAAATTTTTCAAAACATTCAAAAACAAATTTTTTTTTTTTTTTGTTCAAACACAAAAATGTCAAAGGTATATACCTTTGGATTGTAACCCGACTTGAAACAAAAATATCAATTTTCATCAAAAATTTAAAATTTTTCAAAACATTCAAAAACAAATTTTTTTTTTTTTTTGTTCAAACACAAAAATATCAATTTTCATATACCTTTGGATTGTAACCCGACTTGAAACAAAAATATCAATTTTCATCAAAAATTTAAAATTTTTCAAAACATTCAAAAACAAATTTTTTTTTTTTTTTTGTTCAAACACAAAAATGTCAAAGGTATATATATACCTTTGGATTGTAACCCGACTTGAAACAAAAATATCAATTTTCATCAAAAATTTAAAATTTTTCAAAACATTCAAAAACAAATTTTTTTTTTTTTTTGTTCAAACACAAAAATGTCAAAGGTATATACCTTTGGATTGTAACCCGACTTGAAACAAAAATATCAATTTTCATCAAAAATTTAAAATTTTTCAAAACATTCAAAAACAAATTTTTTTTTTTTTTTGTTCAAACACAAAAATGTCAAAGGTATATACCTTTGGATTGTAACCCGACTTGAAACAAAAATATCAATTTTCATCAAAAATTTAAAATTTTTCAAAACATTCAAAAACAAATTTTTTTTTTTTTTTGTTCAAACACAAAAATATCAATTTTCATATACCTTTGGATTGTAACCCGACTTGAAACAAAAATATCAATTTTCATCAAAAATTTAAAATTTTTCAAAACATTCAAAAACAAATTTTTTTTTTTTTTTGTTCAAACACAAAAATGTCAAAGGTATATACCTTTGGATTGTAACCCGACTTGAAACAAAAATATCAATTTTCATCAAAAATTTAAAATTTTTCAAAACATTCAAAAACAAATTTTTTTTTTTTTTTGTTCAAACACAAAAATGTCAAAGGTATATACCTTTGGATTGTAACCCGACTTGAAACAAAAATATCAATTTTCATCAAAAATTTAAAATTTTTCAAAACATTCAAAAACAAATTTTTTTTTTTTTTTGTTCAAACACAAAAATGACAAAGGTATATACCTTTGGATTGTAACCCGACTTGAAACAAAAATATCAATTTTCATCAAACCTTTGGATTGTAACCCGACTTGAAACAAAAATATCAATTTTCATCAAAAATTTAAAATTTTTCAAAACATTCAAAAACAAATTTTTTTTTTTTTTGTTCAAACACAAAAATGTCAAAGGTATATATATACCTTTGGATTGTAACCCGACTTGAAACAAAAATATCAATTTTCATCAAAAATTTAAAATTTTTCAAAACATTCAAAAACAAATTTTTTTTTTTTTTTGTTCAAACACAAAAATGTCAAAGGTATATACCTTTGGATTGTAACCCGACTTGAAACAAAAATATCAATTTCATCAAAAATTTAAAATTTTTCAAACATTCAAAAACAAATTTTTTTTTTTTTTTGTTCAAACACAAAAATATCAATTTTCATATACCCTTTGGATTGTAACCCGACTTGAAACAAAAATATCAATTTTCATCAAAAATTTAAAATTTTTCAAAACATTCAAAAACAAATTTTTTTTTTTTTTGTTCAAACACAAAAATGTCAAAGGTATATATATACCTTTGGATTGTAACCCGACTTGAAACAAAAATATCAATTTTCATCAAAAATTTAAAATTTTTCAAAACATTCAAAAACAAATTTTTTTTTTTTTTTGTTCAAACACAAAAATGTCAAAGGTATATATATACCTTTGGATTGTAACCCGACTTGAAACAAAAATATCAATTTTCATCAAAAATTTAAAAATTTTCAAAACATTCAAAAACAAATTTTTTTTTTTTTTTTGTTCAAACACAAAAATGTCAAAGGTATATACCTTTGGATTGTAACCCGACTTGAAACAAAAATATCAATTTTCATCAAAAATTTAAAATTTTTCAAAACATTCAAAAACAAATTTTTTTTTTTTTTTTGTTCAAACACAAAAATGTCAAAGGTATATATATACCTTTGGATTGTAACCCGACTTGAAACAAAAATATCAATTTTCATCAAAAATTTAAAATTTTTCAAAACATTCAAAAACAAAATTTTTTTTTTTTTTTGTTCAAACACAAAAATATCAATTTTCATATACCTTTGGATTGTAACCCGACTTGAAACAAAAATATCAATTTTCATCAAAAATTTAAAATTTTTCAAAACATTCAAAAACAAATTTTTTTTTTTTTTGTTCAAACACAAAAATGTCAAAGGTATATATATACCTTTGGATTGTAACCCGACTTGAAACAAAAATATCAATTTTCATCAAAAATTTAAAATTTTTCAAAACATTCAAAAACAAATTTTTTTTTTTTTTTTGTTCAAACACAAAAATGTCAAAGGTATATACCTTTGGATTGTAACCCGACTTGAAACAAAAATATCAATTTTCATCAAAAATTTAAAATTTTTCAAAACATTCAAAAACAAATTTTCTCAAAATTTTTGTTCAAACACAAAAATGTCAAAGGTATATACCTTTGGATTGTAACCCGACTTGAAACAAAAATATCAATTTTCATCAAAAATTTAAAATTTTTCAAAACATTCAAAAACAAATTTTTTTTTTTTTTGTTCAAACACAAAAATGTCAAAGGTATATACCTTTGGATTGTAACCCGACTTGAAACAAAAATATCAATTTTCATCAAAAATTTAAAATTTTTCAAAAATTTTTCAAAAATATCAAATTTCATCAAAAATTTAAAATTTTTCAAAACATTCAAAAACAAATTTTTTTTTTTTTTTGTTCAAACACAAAAATATCAATTTTCATATACCTTTGGATTGTAACCCGACTTGAAACAAAAATATCAATTTTCATCAAAAATTTAAAATTTTTCAAAACATTCAAAAACAAATTTTTTTTTTTTTGTTCAAACACAAAAATGTCAAAGGTATATACCTTTGGATTGTAACCCGACTTGAAACAAAAATATCAATTTTCATCAAAAATTTAAAATTTTTCAAAACATTCAAAAACAAATTTTTTTGTTCAAACACAAAAATGTCAAAGGTATATACCTTTGGATTGTAACCCGACTTGAAACAAAAATATCAATTTTCATCAAAAATTTAAAATTTTTCAAAACATTCAAAAACAAATTATTTTTTTTTTTTGTTCAAACACAAAAATGACAAAGGTATATACCTTTGGATTGTAACCCGACTTGAAACAAAAATATCAATTTTCATCAAAAATTTAAAATTTTTCAAAACATTCAAAAACAAATTTTTTCTTTTTTGTTCAAACACAAAAATGTCAAAGGTATATACCTTTGGATTGTAACCCGACTTGAAACAAAAATATCAATTTTCATCAAAAATTTAAAATTTTTCAAAACATTCAAAAACAAATTTTTTTTTTTTTTTTGTTCAAACACAAAAATGTCAAAGGTATATATATACCTTTGGATTGTAACCCGACTTGAAACAAAAATATCAATTTTCATCAAAAATTTAAAATTTTTCAAAACATTCAAAAACAAATTTTTTTTTTTTTTGTTCAAACACAAAAATGTCAAAGGTATATACCTTTGGATTGTAACCCGACTTGAAACAAAAATATCAATTTTCATCAAAAATTTAAAATTTTTCAAAACATTCAAAAACAAATTTTTTTTTTTTTTGTTCAAACACAAAAATGTCAAAGGTATATACCTTTGGATTGTAACCCGACTTGAAACAAAAATATCAATTTTCATCAAAAATTTAAAATTTTTCAAAACATTCAAAAACAAATTTTTTTTTTTTTTTGTTCAAACACAAAAATGTCAAAGGTATATACCTTTGGATTGTAACCCGACTTGAAACAAAAATATCAATTTTCATCAAAAATTTAAAATTTTTCAAAACATTCAAAAACAAATTTTTTTTTTTTTTTGTTCAAACACAAAAATGACAAAGGTATATACCTTTGGATTGTAACCCGACTTGAAACAAAAATATCAATTTTCATCAAACCTTTGGATTGTAACCCGACTTGAAACAAAAATATCAATTTTCATCAAAAATTTAAAATTTTTCAAAACATTCAAAAACAAATTTTTTTTTTTTTTGTTCAAACACAAAAATGTCAAAGGTATATATATACCTTTGGATTGTAACCCGACTTGAAACAAAAATATCAATTTTCATCAAAAATTTAAAATTTTTCAAAACATTCAAAAACAAATTTTTTTTTTTTTTGTTCAAACACAAAAATGTCAAAGGTATATACCTTTGGATTGTAACCCGACTTGAATCAAAAATATCAATTTTCATCAAAAATTTAAAATTTTTCAAAACATTCAAAAACAAATTTTTTTTTTTTTTTGTTCAAACACAAAAATGTCAAAGGTATATACCTTTGGATTGTAACCCGACTTGAAACAAAAATATCAATTTTCATCAAAAATTTAAAATTTTTCAAAACATTCAAAAACAAATTTTTTTTTTTTTTGTTCAAACACAAAAATGTCAAAGGTATATATATACCTTTGGATTGTAACCCGACTTGAAACAAAAATATCAATTTTCATCAAAAATTTAAAATTTTTCAAAACATTCAAAAACAAATTTTTTTTTTTTTTTGTTCAAACACAAAAATGTCAAAGGTATATACCTTTGGATTGTAACCCGACTTGAAACAAAAATATCAATTTTCATCAAAAATTTAAAATTTTTCAAAACATTCAAAAACAAATTTTCTCAAAATTTTTGTTCAAACACAAAAATGTCAAAGGTATATACCTTTGGATTGTAACCCGACTTGAAACAAAAATATCAATTTTCATCAAAAATTTAAAATTTTTCAAAACATTCAAAAACAATTTTTTTTTTTTTTTTTTTGTTCAAACACAAAAATGTCAAAGGTATTGGATTGTAACCCGACTTGAAACAAAAATATCAATTTTCATCAAAAATTTAAAATTTTTCAAAACATTCAAAAACAATTTTTTTTTTTTTTTGTTCAAACACAAAAATGTCAAAGGTATCCTTTGGATTGTAACCCGACTTGAAACAAAAATATCAATTTTCATCAAAAATTTAAAATTTTTCAAAACATTCAAAAACAATTTTTTTTTTTTTTTTTGTTCAAACACAAAAATGTCAAAGGTATATACCTTTGGATTGTAACCCGACTTGAAACAAAAATATCAATTTTCATCAAAAATTTAAAATTTTTCAAAACATTCAAAAACAAATTTTTTTTTTTTTTGTTCAAACACAAAAATGTCAAAGGTATATACCTTTGAATTGTAACCCGACTTGAAACAAAAATATCAATTTTCATCAAAAATTTAAAATTTTTCAAAACATTCAAAAACAATTTTTTTTTTTTTTTGTTCAAACACAAAAATGTCAAAGGTATATACCTTTGGATTGTAACCCGACTTGAAACAAAAATATCAATTTTCATCAAAAATTTAAAGTTTTTCAAAACATTCAAAAACAATTTTTTTTTTTTTTTTGTTCAAACACAAAAATGTCAAAGGTATATACCTTTGGATTGTAACCCGACTTGAAACAAAAATATCAATTTTCATCAAAAATTTAAAATTTTTCAAAACATTCAAAAACAAATTTTTTTTTTTTTTTGTTCAAACACAAAAATGTCAAAGGTATATACCTTTGGATTGTAACCCGACTTGAAACAAAAATATCAATTTTCATCAAAAATTTAAAATTTTTCAAAACATTCAAAAACAAATTTTTTTTTTTTTTTGTTCAAACACAAAAATGTCAAAGGTATATACCTTTGGATTGTAACCCGACTTGAAACAAAAATATCAATTTTTCAAAACATTCAAAAACAAATTTTTTTTTTTTTTGTTCAAACACAAAAATGTCAAAGGTAACCTTTGGATTGTAACCCGACTTGAAACAAAAATATCAATTTTCATCAAAAATTTAAAATTTTTCAAAACATTCAAAAACAAATTTTTTTTTTTTTTTGTTCAAACACAAAAATGTCAAAGGTATATACCTTTGGATTGTAACCCGACTTGAAACAAAAATATCAATTTTCATCAAAAATTTAAAATTTTTCAAAACATTCAAAAACAAATTTTTTTTTTTTTTGTTCAAACACAAAAATGTCAAAGGTATACCTTTGGATTGTAACCCGACTTGAAACAAAAATATCAATTTTCATCAAAAATTTAAAATTTTTCAAAACATTCAAAAACAAATTTTTTTTTTTTTTTGTTCAAACACAAAAATGTCAAAGGTATATACCTTTGGATTGTAACCCGACTTGAAACAAAAATATCAATTTTCATCAAAAATTTAAAATTTTTCAAAACATTCAAAAACAAATTTTTTTTTTTTTTTGTTCAAACACAAAAATGTCAAAGGTATATACCTTTGGATTGTAACCCGACTTGAAACAAAAATATCAATTTTCATCAAAAATTTAAAATTTTTCAAAACATTCAAAAACAAATTTTCTCAAAATTTTTGTTCAAACACAAAAATGTCAAAGGTATATACCTTTGGATTGTAACCCGACTTGAAACAAAAATATCAATTTTCATCAAAAATTTAAAATTTTTCAAAACATTCAAAAACAAATTTTTTTTTTTTTTTGTTCAAACACAAAAATGTCAAAGGTATATACCTTTGGATTGTAACCCGACTTGAAACAAAAATATCAATTTTCATCAAAAATTTAAAATTTTTCAAAACATTCAAAAACAAATTTTCTCAAAATTTTTGTTCAAACACAAAAATGTCAAAGGTATATACCTTTGGATTGTAACCCGACTTGAAACAAAAATATCAATTTTCATCAAAAATTTAAAATTTTTCAAAACATTCAAAAACAAATTTTCTCAAAATTTTTGTTCAAACACAAAAATGTCAAAGGTATATACCTTTGGATTGTAACCCGACTTGAAACAAAAATATCAATTTTCATCAAAAATTTAAAATTTTTCAAAACATTCAAAAACAAATTTTTTTTTTTTTTTGTTTAAACACAAAAATGTCAAACCTTTGGATTGTAACCCGACTTGAAACAAAAATATCAATTTTCATCAAAAATTTAAAATTTTTCAAAACATTCAAAAACAAATTTTTTTTTTTTTTGTTCAAACACAAAAATGTCAAAGGTATATACCTTTGGATTGTAACCCGACTTGAAACAAAAATATCAATTTTCATCAAAAATTTAAAATTTTTCAAAACATTCAAAAACAAATTTTTTTTTTTTTTTGTTCAAACACAAAAATGTCAAAGGTATATATATACCTTTGGATTGTAACCCGACTTGAAACAAAAATATCAATTTTCATCAAAAATTTAAAATTTTTCAAAACATTCAAAAACAAATTTTTTTTTTTTTTTGTTCAAACACAAAAATGTCAAAGGTATATACCTTTGGATTGTAACCCGACTTGAAACAAAAATATCAATTTTCATCAAAAATTTAAAATTTTTCAAAACATTCAAAAACAAATTTTTTTTTTTTTTTGTTCAAACACAAAAATGTCAAAGGTATATACCTTTGGATTGTAACCCGACTTGAAACAAAAATATCAATTTTCATCAAAAATTTAAAATTTTTCAAAACATTCAAAAACAAATTTTTTTTTTTTTTTGTTCAAACACAAAAATGTCAAAGGTATATACCTTTGGATTGTAACCCGACTTGAAACAAAAATATCAATTTTCATCAAAAATTTAAAATTTTTCAAAACATTCAAAAACAAATTTTCTCAAAATTTTTGTTCAAACACAAAAATGTCAAAGGTATATACCTTTGGATTGTAACCCGACTTGAAACAAAAATATCAATTTTCATCAAAAATTTAAAATTTTTCAAAACATTCAAAAACAAATTTTCTCAAAATTTTTGTTCAAACACAAAAATGTCAAAGGTATATACCTTTGGATTGTAACCCGACTTGAAACAAAAATATCAATTTTCATCAAAAATTTAAAATTTTTCAAAACATTCAAAAACAAATTTTCTCAAAATTTTTGTTCAAACACAAAAATGTCAAAGGTATATACCTTTGGATTGTAACCCGACTTGAAACAAAAATATCAATTTTCATCAAAAATTTAAAATTTTTCAAAACATTCAAAAACAAATTTTTTTTTTTTTTTGTTTAAACACAAAAATGTCAAAGGTATATATATACCTTTGGATTGTAACCCGACTTGAAACAAAAATATCAATTTTCATCAAAAATTTAAAATTTTTCAAAACATTCAAAAACAAATTTTCTCAAAATTTTTGTTCAAACACAAAAATGTCAAAGGTATATACCTTTGGATTGTAACCCGACTTGAAACAAAAATATCAATTTTCATCAAAAATTTAAAATTTTTCAAAACATTCAAAAACAAATTTTTTTTTTTTTTTGTTTAAACACAAAAATGTCAAACCTTTGGATTGTAACCCGACTTGAAACAAAAATATCAATTTTCATCAAAAATTTAAAATTTTTCAAAACATTCAAAAACAAATTTTTTTTTTTTTTTGTTCAAACACAAAAATGTCAAAGGTATATATATACCTTTGGATTGTAACCCGACTTGAAACAAAAATATCAATTTTCATCAAAAATTTAAAATTTTTCAAAACATTCAAAAACAAATTTTTTTTTTTTTTTGTTTAAACACAAAAATGTCAAACCTTTGGATTGTAACCCGACTTGAAACAAAAATATCAATTTTCATCAAAAATTTAAAATTTTTCAAAACATTCAAAAACAAATTTTTTTTTTTTTTTTGTTCAAACACAAAAATGTCAAAGGTATATATATACCTTTGGATTGTAACCCGACTTGAAACAAAAATATCAATTTTCATCAAAAAATTTAAAATTTTTCAAAACATTCAAAAACAAATTTTTTTTTTTTTTTTGTTCAAACACAAAAATGTCAAAGGTATATATATACCTTTGGATTGTAACCCGACTTGAAACAAAAATATCAATTTTCATCAAAAATTTAAAATTTTTCAAAACATTCAAAAACAAATTTTTTTTTTTTTTTGTTTAAACACAAAAATGTCAAACCTTTGGATTGTAACCCGACTTGAAACAAAAATATCAATTTTCATCAAAAATTTAAAAATTTTTCAAAACATTCAAAAACAAATTTTTTTTTTTTTTTTGTTCAAACACAAAAATGTCAAAGGTATATACCTTTGGATTGTAACCCGACTTGAAACAAAAATATCAATTTTCATCAAAAATTTAAAATTTTTCAAAACATTCAAAAACAAATTTTCTCAAAATTTTTGTTCAAACACAAAAATGTCAAAGGTATATACCTTTGGATTGTAACCCGACTTGAAACAAAAATATCAATTTTCATCAAAAATTTAAAATTTTTCAAAACATTCAAAAACAAATTTTCTCAAAATTTTTGTTCAAACACAAAAATGTCAAAGGTATATACCTTTGGATTGTAACCCGACTTGAAACAAAAATATCAATTTTCATCAAAAATTTAAAATTTTTCAAAACATTCAAAAACAAATTTTTTTTTTTTTTTGTTTAAACACAAAAATGTCAAACCTTTGGATTGTAACCCGACTTGAAACAAAAATATCAATTTTCATCAAAAATTTAAAATTTTTCAAAACATTCAAAAACAAATTTTTTTTTTTTTTGTTCAAACACAAAAATGTCAAAGGTATATATATACCTTTGGATTGTAACCCGACTTGAAACAAAAATATCAATTTTCATCAAAAATTTAAAATTTTTCAAAACATTCAAAAACAAATTTTTTTTTTTTTTTGTTCAAACACAAAAATGTCAAAGGTATATATATACCTTTGGATTGTAACCCGACTTGAAACAAAAATATCAATTTTCATCAAAAATTTAAAATTTTTCAAAACATTCAAAAACAAATTTTTTTTTTTTTTGTTTAAACACAAAAATGTCAAACCTTTGGATTGTAACCCGACTTGAAACAAAAATATCAATTTTCATCAAAAATTTAAAATTTTTCAAAACATTCAAAAACAAATTTTTTTTTTTTTTTGTTCAAACACAAAAATGTCAAAGGTATATACCTTTGGATTGTAACCCGACTTGAAACAAAAATATCAATTTTCATCAAAAATTTAAAATTTTTCAAAACATTCAAAAACAAATTTTCTCAAAATTTTTGTTCAAACACAAAAATGTCAAAGGTATATACCTTTGGATTGTAACCCGACTTGAAACAAAAATATCAATTTTCATCAAAAATTTAAAATTTTTCAAAACATTCAAAAACAAATTTTCTCAAAATTTTTGTTCAAACACAAAAATGTCAAAGGTATATACCTTTGGATTGTAACCCGACTTGAAACAAAAATATCAATTTTCATCAAAAATTTAAAATTTTTCAAAACATTCAAAAACAAATTTTTTTTTTTTTTTGTTTAAACACAAAAATGTCAAACCTTTGGATTGTAACCCGACTTGAAACAAAAATATCAATTTTCATCAAAAATTTAAAATTTTTCAAAACATTCAAAAACAAATTTTCTCAAAATTTTTGTTCAAACACAAAAATGTCAAAGGTATATACCTTTGGATTGTAACCCGACTTGAAACAAAAATATCAATTTTCATCAAAAATTTAAAATTTTTCAAAACATTCAAAAACAAATTTTTTTTTTTTTTGTTCAAACACAAAAATGTCAAAGGTATATACCTTTGGATTGTAACCCGACTTGAAACAAAAATATCAATTTTCATCAAAAATTTAAAATTTTTCAAAACATTCAAAAACAATTTTTTTTTTTTTTTTTGTTTAAACACAAAAATGTCAAAGGTATATATCTTTGGATTGTAACCCGACTTGAAACAAAAATATCAATTTTCATCAAAAATTTAAAATTTTTCAAAACATTCAAAAACAAATTTTTTTTTTTTTTTGTTCAAACACAAAAATGTCAAAGGTATATACCTTTGGATTGTAACCCGACTTGAAACAAAAATATCAATTTTCATCAAAAATTTAAAATTTTTCAAAACATTCAAAAACAAATTTTCTCAAAATTTTTGTTCAAACACAAAAATGTCAAAGGTATATACCTTTGGATTGTAACCCGACTTGAAACAAAAATATCAATTTTCATCAAAAATTTAAAATTTTTCAAAACATTCAAAAACAAATTTTTTTTTTTTTTTGTTCAAACACAAAAATGTCAAAGGATTGTAACCCGACTTGAAACAAAAATATCAATTTTCATCAAAAATTTAAAATTTTTCAAAACATTCAAAAACAAATTTTTTTTTTTTTTTGTTCAAACACAAAAATGTCAAAGGTATATACCTTTGGATTGTAACCCGACTTGAAACAAAAATATCAATTTTCATCAAAAATTTAAAATTTTTCAAAACATTCAAAAACAAATTTTTTTTTTTTTTTGTTCAAACACAAAAATGTCAAAGGTATATACCTTTGGATTGTAACCCGACTTGAAACAAAAATATCAATTTTCATCAAAAATTTAAAATTTTTCAAAACATTCAAAAACAAATTTTTTTTTTTTTTTGTTCAAACACAAAAATGTCAAAGGTATATATATACCTTTGGATTGTAACCCGACTTGAAACAAAAATATCAATTTTCATCAAAAATTTAAAATTTTTCAAAACATTCAAAAACAAATTTTCTCAAAATTTTTGTTCAAACACAAAAATGTCAAAGGTATATACCTTTGGATTGTAACCCGACTTGAAACAAAAATATCAATTTTCATCAAAAATTTAAAATTTTTCAAAACATTCAAAAACAAATTTTTTTTTTTTTTTTTGTTCAAACACAAAAATGTCAAAGGTAAATACCTTTGGATTGTAACCCGACTTGAAACAAAAATATCAATTTTCATCAAAAATTTAAAATTTTTCAAAACATTCAAAAACAAATTTTCTCAAAATTTTTGTTCAAACACAAAAATGTCAAAGGTATATACCTTTGGATTGTAACCCGACTTGAAACAAAAATATCAATTTTCATCAAAAATTTAAAATTTTTCAAAACATTCAAAAACAAATTTTTTTTTTTTTTTGTTTAAACACAAAAATGTCAAACCTTTGGATTGTAACCCGACTTGAAACAAAAATATCAATTTTCATCAAAAATTTAAAATTTTTCAAAACATTCAAAAACAAATTTTCTCAAAATTTTTGTTCAAACACAAAAATGTCAAAGGTATATACCTTTGGATTGTAACCCGACTTGAAACAAAAATATCAATTTTCATCAAAAATTTAAAATTTTTCAAAACATTCAAAAACAAATTTTTTTTTTTTTTTGTTCAAACACAAAAATGTCAAAGGTATATATATACCTTTGGATTGTAACCCGACTTGAAACAAAAATATCAATTTTCATCAAAAATTTAAAATTTTTCAAAACATTCAAAAACAAATTTTCTCAAAATTTTTGTTCAAACACAAAAATGTCAAAGGTATATACCTTTGGATTGTAACCCGACTTGAAACAAAAATATCAATTTTCATCAAAAATTTAAAATTTTTCAAAACATTCAAAAACAAATTTTTTTTTTTTTTTTGTTTAAACACAAAAATGTCAAAGGTATATATATACCTTTGGATTGTAACCCGACTTGAAACAAAAATATCAATTTTCATCAAAAATTTAAAATTTTTCAAAACATTCAAAAACAAATTTTCTCAAAATTTTTGTTCAAACACAAAAATGTCAAAGGTATATACCTTTGGATTGTAACCCGACTTGAAACAAAAATATCAATTTTCATCAAAAATTTAAAATTTTTCAAAAACATTCAAAAACAAATTTTTTTTTTTTTTTGTTTAAACACAAAAATGTCAAACCTTTGGATTGTAACCCGACTTGAAACAAAAATATCAATTTTCATCAAAAATTTAAAATTTTTCAAAACATTCAAAAACAAATTTTTTTTTTTTTTGTTCAAACACAAAAATGTCAAAGGTATATACCTTTGGATTGTAACCCGACTTGAAACAAAAATATCAATTTTCATCAAAAATTTAAAATTTTTCAAAACATTCAAAAACAAATTTTTTTTTTTTTTTGTTCAAACACAAAAATGTCAAAGGTATATATATACCTTTGGATTGTAACCCGACTTGAAACAAAAATATCAATTTTCATCAAAAATTTAAAATTTTTCAAAACATTCAAAAACAAATTTTTTTTTTTTTTTGTTTAAACACAAAAATGTCAAACCTTTGGATTGTAACCCGACTTGAAACAAAAATATCAATTTTCATCAAAAATTTAAAATTTTTCAAAACATTCAAAAACAAATTTTTTTTTTTTTTTGTTCAAACACAAAAATGTCAAAGGTATATACCTTTGGATTGTAACCCGACTTGAAACAAAAATATCAATTTTCATCAAAAATTTAAAATTTTTCAAAACATTCAAAAACAAATTTTCTCAAAATTTTTGTTCAAACACAAAAATGTCAAAGGTATATACCTTTGGATTGTAACCCGACTTGAAACAAAAATATCAATTTTCATCAAAAATTTAAAATTTTTCAAAACATTCAAAAACAAATTTTCTCAAAATTTTTGTTCAAACACAAAAATGTCAAAGGTATATACCTTTGGATTGTAACCCGACTTGAAACAAAAATATCAATTTTCATCAAAAATTTAAAATTTTTCAAAACATTCAAAAACAAATTTTTTTTTTTTTTTGTTTAAACACAAAAATGTCAAACCTTTGGATTGTAACCCGACTTGAAACAAAAATATCAATTTTCATCAAAAATTTAAAATTTTTCAAAACATTCAAAAACAAATTTTCTCAAAATTTTTGTTCAAACACAAAAATGTCAAAGGTATATACCTTTGGATTGTAACCCGACTTGAAACAAAAATATCAATTTTCATCAAAAATTTAAAATTTTTCAAAACATTCAAAAACAAATTTTTTTTTTTTTTTGTTCAAACACAAAAATGTCAAAGGTATATATATACCTTTGGATTGTAACCCGACTTGAAACAAAAATATCAATTTTCATCAAAAATTTAAAATTTTTCAAAACATTCAAAAACAAATTTTTTTTTTTTTTTGTTCAAACACAAAAATGTCAAAGGTATATATATACCTTTGGATTGTAACCCGACTTGAAACAAAAATATCAATTTTCATCAAAAATTTAAAATTTTTCAAAACATTCAAAAACAAATTTTTTTTTTTTTTTGTTTAAACACAAAAATGTCAAAGGTTATATACCTTTGGATTGTAACCCGACTTGAAACAAAAATATCAATTTTCATCAAAAATTTAAAATTTTTCAAAACATTCAAAAACAAATTTTTTTTTTTTTTTGTTCAAACACAAAAATGTCAAAGGTATATACCTTTGGATTGTAACCCGACTTGAAACAAAAATATCAATTTTCATCAAAAATTTAAAATTTTTCAAAACATTCAAAAACAAATTTTCTCAAAATTTTTGTTCAAACACAAAAATGTCAAAGGTATATACCTTTGGATTGTAACCCGACTTGAAACAAAAATATCAATTTTCATCAAAAATTTAAAATTTTTCAAAACATTCAAAAACAAATTTTCTCAAAATTTTTGTTCAAACACAAAAATGTCAAAGGTATATACCTTTGGATTGTAACCCGACTTGAAACAAAAATATCAATTTTCATCAAAAATTTAAAATTTTTCAAAACATTCAAA